>LPNX010578114.1:24312-77566 GCA_001517045.1 Pseudotsuga menziesii
AACCTTTAACATAAAAAACCTATACAACCGCACACACATCCACATGTCTCCCCTTACTACTAACACCCCCATCCCTTATATCACTCCCTAATGAATCCAAATACCTCTAACCCCCACCCCCCTACTAAATGTTATATTTTTATCATATAAGTTACCATTATGATCTTAGGATATTTAACTAAGAGAATAACATGCACAACAATAAAACACAAGCACAACACTAGAGACAAGAGACACAAAGAATTTTCCTTGGGGAAAACATAAAGGAGAAAACCCCACAACTTCCTCAGATATAGAATCAACACCAAAGTTAAAACCTGAAAACATAAATATCATCTCGCAACAACAGCAGTCTCTCTCTCTCACACTGAGAGAGCTTCTTCTCTCTCATTCATGCACTGCAATGAGTGAGTGTGTGTGTCCTAAATAGAGAGACTCACTCTCTATTTATATTCTTCCATTAAATTGGAACCCACTCCATCATGTCGGCCTCACTTGATAATTACTTAATAGAGTCGACATCTCTAGGAGTGTCTAATAACCCTAGTGCCCCAGTACTTATGGGGAATTTTCCTCCTTCGACCAATAGGAGGGTAACATAATGCTGGGGACAATTGCCCTGACTTACAATGACTTACCTATGGTTGACTTCACTAGAATAGTCTAATAACCCAAAGGCCCCATAACTATGGAGACCTTAACCCTTGACCAATAGGAGGGTTACCCATAATGACTTGACATGACTTTCTCATTATAGAAACTTCTTGGAATAAACATCGGGGTATGAAATGACTCAAGTACATCACAAATACATCTCGGAATAAACATTGGGTTACAATACATAAGAAATACAGATGAATACATTCCAAAGTTACAAATACATCAACACTCCCTCTTAACTAGGAAGGTATTCTCTCGACACAATTTATCAGCACAAGTCTTCTTCTCTATATTCATCTTCAAGTCATTGAGTTCTCGTCATATTCATCTTCAAGTCATCTTCATCTGGATCTGGATCATCATTTGATCTAGATCATCATCATTGGATCTAGATCATCACTCGATATGGATCATCATCACTGAATCTAGATCATCACTTGATCTAGATCATCATCATCAGTGGATCTAGATCATGACTCGATTTGTATCATCGTTGGACATCATCATGGGATCTGGATCATCACTCGATTTGTATCATCACTACTAGATAATCTTCACTGGATTTGGATCATCACGGGTGTTATCTCATGATTCTTCTCATCATAGGAAGTTCTACAGAGCCAACCCTTTTTCATGCTGGTTGTAGGCCTAGCCTCCATGTAGGTCTTCTTCAGCACTTATATCTGACCTACTCATCAGAAATGCACATCACTCACATCCAACCAGGATGGAACACATCCTACACACAATGATGGAAGAGTTTTGTACTTCCATCCAGGCTAGAACACATCCTGCACACAATGATGGAAGATTTTCGTATGGAAGATTTTCGTACTTCCATCTAGGCTGGAACACATCCTGCAGACGATGATGGAATATTTTCACACTTCCATCCATGCTAGAAAACATCCTACACACAATGATGGAAGGTTTCCATACTTCCATCCAGGCTAGAACACATCCTGCACACAATGATGGAAGATCTCTGCACTTACATTCATCCAGGATGGAAGCACATCCTACCACAATGATGGAAGATTTCCGTACTTCCATCCAGGCTGGAACCACATCCTACCATAGTGATGAAAGGGATCTGCACTTACATCCATCGAGGATGGAACACATCCTGCACACAATGATGGAAGGGCTTGCACTCATATTTGATCTTGTAAGAACCAATCCTACAGTCACATAAGAATGGACGCCAGTCCTTGACTGAGCTGCCTAGTAACTGACTAGGAACCTCTATTCTCCAAGAGAATGGAAGTTGCCCTTACATCCGACCTTCTCATCGGAATGGCAAACACTCACATCTGACATCGAAGGAACCTAATCCTTTAGCCATGACAGAATGGTTCATCCCTTACATTTGATCAAGTGGGAACGCATCCCTCTACCACATCAGAATGGATTCTCATTCCTAGACTAAGTTTTCCTTGTAACTAACCAAATACCTCCATTCCCAAAATGGCAGTTTCCCTTACATCTGTCCTGCTCGACAGAATGGCCATCACTCACATCTAACATGGAAGGAACCAATCCTCTCACCATGCTAGAATGGCTCAGCCCTTATATCTGACCTACTCTTCATAATGGCTATGGATCTTAGCACTTGTATCTGACATGGAAGGAACCAATCCTCTCGCCATGATAGAATGGCTCAGCCCTTATATCTGACCTACTCATCAGAATGGCTAGGGATCTCAGCACTCATATCTGACATGGAAGGAACCAATACTCTCACCATGGTAGAATGGCTCTGGGTCTCATCACTTTCCCTTGGAGGAAACCTTGATTTGGAGAACACGAAGCTTCTCCCTGAAGCAGTCCAACTTTAGCTTAGCCAATGGCTTCGTCAATACATCAGTTATCTATTCCTTCGTTGCAACATACTGGAGCTTCATTGCTCCCCTCTACAACATATCCCTGATATAGTGATACTTGATCTTGATATGCTTCGACTTGTCATGGAACCCTGGATTCTCTGACAACTTCATGCAAATCTGGTTGTCACAATGTATACAAGTAGCATCCATCTAGAGATCAAATAAATCCGATAGTGGCTTTCATAGCCATACTACCTCACAACTAGCTAAACAAGATGTGACATAATTTGCTTCAGCTGTACTTAGTGCCACACAGGATTGCTTCCTACTAAACCAAGAGATCACACCTAATCCCATATTGAAGCAACACCCTAAAGTGTTCTTCCTATTGATGGTGCTGCCTACCTAATCTGAATCAACATAACCTCCAGGTTAATCTTCTGATTCGTATCGTACTTGAGCCCATAATCAATTGTACCCTTTAGGTACCTCATAATATGCTTTGCAGAAATAAAGTGAACATGTCTTGGATCTATGAAGAACTGGTTCAAGGTGTTCATAGCAAAGCAAATGTCTAGTCTCGTGTTCGTCAGATACATCAAGGACCCAATCATCTGACAATACATGGTAGCATCAACCGTCTCTGATGAAGAATCACTTAATAGCTTCAGGTTCGATGCCATAGGTTTGGTCATGCAATCCATCATCCTGAACCTATTCAGGATCTCTACTGCATACTTCCCTTCTCCACACCTCCATGCTTAGAAAATAGTGCATCGACACATAGCAGGAGCATCACTGGTCTTCCACCCTCAACCTTGAGGCAAAGGTTGGAATCCACATTACTCTTAGTAAAGCCTAAAGTCATTAGTAATCTGTCCATCCTATCATACCATGTCGAAACACAGGATCTTCTGCAGTCAATCCCTCTGACGCATCATACTCTGTTTGTCTTCCGTACTCTATGCACTGAAACATTTTGTACCGAAGTGACAAGTAGCTTCCTATGCTACTAATATTCTATGTATCTGTCTAGCATCACTGGATATCAAGATCCTCTATCTTGAACTTTTTCAAAAGTTCATCTCACACCCATCTGTGATCTTGTCATCCTCTATCAACCTTGTAGCAAAGGTTTAGATCTTCATCAAGCTCCTCATGTATGTGTTATCCCAAGGGTGTCTCTTGAGCTTGTACAAGGTCTTCCTTGATTTGCACATATGATTTTTCCTGTCATGTGTCTCAACTCCCACTGGCTGCAAATGTGTCTTCGAATCCTTCCTTGTATCCCACGATGTTTCCATCTACTGCATGATGGAACTACGAACTTCCCTTCATGTATCGAGACTACATCCTAGACATCATTCTTCTTGAACTGATATTCCCTTTCTTCTTGGAACATTCTGTACCAATGATGTCGCTGTATTCGTCATATTATTTTTCATCTTTGAACTGTCGTCACTTGTTCTCCAGAACAAGTCTCATTCTTCTTTGCTTTTAGGCGATTATGTACGCGATCTTTCCTGCAAGTCAAATGCATTTGTATGGTTAGAAACATTTCATAAGGAATATTCATACTGGAAAGTTCTTATGCATAAATATATGATCATGCAACTACTTTAGCTAATACAACATTCATCCATATCTCACAGAAACTTTCTAGATGCCTTGCATCTCTACCAGGACAACATTGAGATTGTGCACTAATCCAATATGTCAGCAAAGAGGTTTCATTCTAGATAAGTAGCAATGGAGAGTTGTATAGCACCATGAGCTACTTACCCATCACATGCATATTAGTAGTATACTATCATTAATGCAAACATCCTATCATGCATAATCATCAGCTAAATATAAACAAATGCATAACAAAACAATATCATGAAATGACAATTGAATACTTATCTTTATTTGTTTCGTGGGTACACTCCTTCTTGAGCCTTCAGCTTCATCATCTTCTTCATTCATGATAGCATCATTTCTTATCCAAATGCTAAGGTGGATAAGAGGTGCTTCAAGAGTTGAGTTCTTCATATTCCTCATCGCTTGAGGGATCTTCTTTGGATGGTAAGAGCTTGATCTTCAATTTCTCCCATCTTCTCTTCTCTTCTTATGAGTCAAGCTTCTTCTTCTTCCCAGAGTCTACTGAAATTAATCACTTAATTCTGGCACACATTCCTTGAATGAATGAATCCCATGATCCTGGGAGGCCATTCAAGGTGGCCATCACCACTTCTTCTTTTACCGCTTCAAGTTGTTCTTTGATTTGAGAGACCCTTATGACTGCATGGTCTCTGCATTCTTGATCTTGACATTCTTCAACTGGTTTCTTAAGGTCATCCTCTAATGTATGTTCTTTCCTTCAAATAGCTTGGTCAAGGAATCAAACATCTTCGGTGTCTTTAGGGAAGACACTTGTGGTACAAGTTGATCCGTGATTGAATCAACAATGATCTTCTTGGCCTTGACCAAGTTCTTCTTGTGTAACGCTGAATTTTGGTTTCAGCTCCTGATCCTATGCCAATCTTGGGATATAGTGAATGTACCAAAACTTAGCATTTTTATTATTTAGGGTTTTTTAGCTCGGTGTCAAACTAGGGTTTGACTTTCCTGGAGTTTCACCCAACCAAATTTCTTGATCTAGGTCTCTAAACTTCGATTTTAATGACGAGAAAAATCCTATGCTGGTATCACTCAAAAATTCCTCTTCTATAGAAAGCCCTAATTTCCGCATCGAAAACTAAAAATGGTCAGAATCAAATTCCGCCTCGACAAAAAGATGCGCCCTTCAATGGTGAGTCAGCCTAGCATACTTTTGCTGATGGATTGTGGAGAGAGACCCAAAAAGTAAGAATCCCTAGCTTCTACAGCTGCACAATGTCTTCTTCTCAGGTTATCTTTGATACCATGTTATATTTTTATTATATAAGCTACCATTATGATCTTAAACTCTTTAATTAAGAGAATAACATGCACAACAATAAAACACAAGCACAATCGAAGAGACAAGAGACACAAAGAATTTTCCTCAGGGAAACAATAAAAGAGAAAACCCCTCAAATTCCTTAGATATAGAATCAGCACCAAGGTAAAACCCAAAAACATAAAGATGATCTCCCAACAGCAGCAGTCTCTTTCTCTCTCACTGAGAGAGATTGTTCTCTCTCACTCATGCACCCCAATGATTGAGTGTGTGTGTACTAAATAGAGAGACTCACTCTTTATTTATATTCTTCCATTCACTTGGAACCTACTCCATCATTTCAGCCTCACTAAACAATTACTTACTAGAGCCGACATCTCTAGGAGTGTCTAATAACTCTAGTGCCCCACCACTTGTGGGGACTTTACCTCCTCCAACCAATAGGAAGGTAACACAATGGTGGGGACTATTTCCCCAACATACAATGACTCACCTAGAGCCGACTTCAACAGAATAGTCTAATAACCCAAGCGCCCCATAACTATGGGGACTTTAACCCTTGACCAATAGGAGGGTTACCCACAATGACTTGACATGAATTTCTCATTATAGAAAATTCCTGGAATAAACATCGGTTTATTGCATGACTCAAGTACATCACAAATACATCCCAGAATAAACATTAGGTTACACTACATAAGAAATACGGATGAATACATTCTAAAGTTACAAATACATCAACACTACATACCCTCTAAAAGAACTAGACGCACCCACATTAATCTAACCCCCCCACCACTATGAAACTCCTAACAGACCTTTTACTCTCTCTCTCTCTCTCTCTCACACACATACACACACATCCACAAGTCACCCCATTGCACTAAGGACACCCCCATCCGCTCTCTCTCTCTCTCTCTCTCTCTCTCTCCCAAACACACACACACACACACACAAACATACATCCCTATGTCTCCCCTTACCAATCTATCTTTTCATAGACATATATTTGTTTATACATATACTGCTATATACTAGATAATAGCAAAAGAACGAGAAAGAACTCAAGAACTTGAAGAGCAAATAAAACATGATAGTGACCATTTATATTTTCATACTATTGACTAAATTGGAATTTTTTTCAACATCATATCATAAGGAAAGATTGATGAAATAGTCCAAAAAGATCGAGCAAACATAACATAGTTGGCTAAGAAAAGTCGAAAGCATTATAATGTTAAATTTCTATGGAGTAAAGATTTGGACGGACTAGATAATAAGAGAGAGAAAGATCAATGGTCTAGAATATTTTTCAAAATGCCAAGGTGAAATCTTGTTAAAGCAGGGATTCCTATTTTCACCAATGGTTTTTCATCAGGCGATTGAAGAACTTAGTAGATTCATATGGAATATTAAATACGACAAAAAAACTACATGGTGTAGAAGTCTTAATTTTGCATTACATTACACATTTATTGTTTGTTTACTATGTCCTTATGTTTGGGATGGGGTTTGAACACTAGTGGGATACTTTTCATTGAATTATCAATATTTTTTGGATTTCTTTAGCCTTTAGAAATATGTTATTTTACATAAATATGCCAAGGATGATGTTATAGTTATGATTTTGGGTCTCTTTCCTTATCAGCTAATGTCGATTGCAAAATGATTAAAGTACATGGGATATTTTTAAAGACAAATTATTATTTCATTAATGATTAGATGTGGTTTCTTGGAAAAGTGGAGAGGAAGATAAATTGCTGGTGCTACAAATGGTTGTCTCTAGAGAGAAGAGTAATTTTAGGCAAGATTGTACTAGAGAGTATCTTGAGATATTGGATGTCTATGGCCATGGTCTCCTTTCCTATTTTGCATAATATTATGTGAAAATTGATGATTCTTTTAGGGTCTACAATGGCAGGGAGTGATAAGTTCCATTTTGTTGACTAGGAAAGAATATGTTTGCAAACATATATGGGTGAATGGGGAATTAAATGCTTGATATAATTCAGCCAAAAATTGTTCCTTAATAGGCTATGGAGGGGTTTCTTGTGACATGCTTCTAGTTTGATTCTTTTAGATCTAGATATATTAGAAAAACATTTGTGGAATATTTGATCAACAAGTTCAACAATAAAGTTTCTTTGTCTTCTAATTTTTGGTATGGAATTTATAGGTATTTTTCTTGGATGGGAATTTGCATATCTTGGAAACTTAGAAGAGGTGCAAAGGGGGTTTTGGGTGTTGACACTTTCATTGAAGGGGATAATTTTTCTAAAATTTCATTGTCTCTCATTGGATTTTTATAAAATTATGTTCACAACAATGTTTCTCACAAACAAATTAAACTATGGTTTATTTGATGTTTATTATTGTTTATTCGTTGTAAGCATGGGATTGCCTCATAGTCTAGCGACATAATGGAATTTTTTGTAATAATGTACACTTGTTTGTTTACCATGATTTTATGAAAGGGATTTGGTTAGAAGTTCTTTAGGGGATTCAATTGTAATGTAGTTCAATTGTTCCCTCTTTAGAAATAAATTTCACTTACTAGATAAAGAATTTCCCATATCACAAAACTTTACCTTTTTTTGTCAAATGTGTGGTCTATGGAAAGATAGGAATGAAGTGGTTTTCAACAACAATTAGAAGACTTTTTATTTGGCAGGGATAACAATTTAGATGCATTTCAAAGAATATTTGAAGGATAGGATGGTGAAGCATCCACATTACGTAAAAGATTCGATATTGGTGGTAGTTATTATTTCTCGCTACTTGGTGGTGTGTCAAATGATGATCAATGTGGTGCAAGCATGGTTTTGATATTTTTTTCAAATCATTATTATATAATATGGATGCGATATGGGCTATGGAAAAAATCCAAAGAGAAATGATTATCTCTTTGGGGGATGATATATTTTTCTTCTAAAAAAGGTTATTTATATTTACATGTTTTTACTGACTCTAGGATTGTTGTGGAATGAGCCATTGAAGAGTATATATTGCATGCCACACTTTTGGATAAATAGTGTTTTAGCACAAGGAAACTATTGGAGAAAATAACATTTTTAAACACAAAATTCGACAACTTAGATGTTTGATTTTCGACATATTGTGGTCGACAATTCAACAATCCTCTTTATTTTTAAACATAAGTTAAATTTCGGCAGTTTTTCGACAATGAAAACACTCGTCGGAAATTTGACTACATTTTCTTTTTATCTGTAAAAAATATGACCGCAAATTTTAGTGCAGTGTTGTCGAAAATCTAACTATGTTTCCTGTATAGCAGTCGGATATCCGATGCATTCCCTTTGTCAGTAGTATATCAAAATTGTCATATTTAATGTAAATCTGACCACAAATTTCACTTCATAGAAGTTAAAAATACAAAGTCACTTGAAACTCTGCTAAATTATACCGACTTTTCATATTTCGCAGCTGCAAATCTAGTAAATTTTTTCCAACTTTTCCTATTTCACAGCTGCAACTCCACTAAAATTCTTCCAACTTTACCTATTTTGCATTGACAACTCCGTTAAAATTTTTCCACCATTTCCTATTTCGCAGTTGCAACTCCGTTAAATGCTATCGACTTTTCCTATTTTCACGCCTGCAAGTCTAGTAAAATTTTGCCAACTTTTCCTATTTCATGCCTCGGACTCTGCCATATTTTTCCAACTCCTAGTTGTGACTCCCCGAGATAATTTTTGTTTGTGGTTGTGACTCCGCTAATTGTTTAGCCATAAGATTGTTATATGTCCATTAGTTTCGATCATCTTGCTCCAGTTGCCACGAGGAACTTTAGATGCTCATATGATCGTCATGTCCTTTTGTTCCAGTATGGATGTACTGTATCCGCCTAGTTGACAACAACCAACTCACGGAACTGTGTGCATATTTATATCCTCATGAATGATGCGGCCATGAAATAATGCCATCACGGAAGGATGATGACTCAAAATTATATTGAAAGGTACGTGTTCTAATCATAACCATAATTAGGCATCATTTAACACATCAATAATAATATTTAGAAGTTGTCTACAACAACAAAAAATTTCACTCAGATGATGTAGTTTCTGGGTGAACATACTCGGTCATAGATTGGCCCTTCAACCGGGTTCCATATCCAGATTCAATAATCTTGTCGCAACTCCCCCCATTGTCAGTAAATATGACATTATCCACTTTGGGGGTGCTATAGCTAATGCAACATATGAAGGTTGATGGGAAATCCATTGTTCACTCCCACAATCATCTATCGAAACTTACATATAAAACTAAGTTTCCTCTGCTACGAAACTCTAATACAAAGAAGAGGCTTGAGAATGATCGATCCTAAAAGTTTGTTCTTCCCAGTCCCAAATACTAGTGTGATTTTGAATGGTCCCAACTCCTTCCCTCCCATTTCATTGATCTGGATCAGATCTCTAACAGAGCCCAAGGAAGTTGGAGAAATCATTACATATACCATCATTCCATCCTTATAACAAAGAAGAGTTATTTCTTTCACTCCCCATCCCATTCCCATCCATGCATCAGAACTCGCCTGCACACACTTGAGGTTATATTCATATGCATTGATTGGTGTGTGCTTGATCGCTCCATATGATGATGCCATAAAAAATGCTAAAAGGGATACCAGTATTGCAAAATATAAAAATGTTGAATAACCCATTTTCAAAAATACTATTTTTCACAAACTCAAGCAAAAGCTTTGAGAAAAGGAGGAGGGGCAGAAATTATGTTTTTGTGTTTTTTATACCATATGTAAGGAACTGGGAGCGCTCCAGAGTTGAGAAGCACTATAGTTCTTCCCTAAGTGTCCATATGACCAGTAAGGAACTGGGAGCACTCCAGAGTTGAGAAGCACTATAGTTTTTCCCTAAGTGTCCATATGACCAATTGCAACTCAGAATCCGAGAAGTTGTGTTGTAAAATTCCTTCTGAACCACAAACTTTACTCCCATCTTTACTGTTCTCTTGTACATTCAAACTTCTCTAATCCATTGGCCAATATTTTGGTTCCTGGTTAGTTTGAGGATAATAAGAATCCAATGACTAATGGGTTGGGTTGGGTTGGGTTTATTCTATTTGAGAGAGTTTACCATATTTTCTTTGGGTTCTATTCTTAAACCATTCATGTATTTATGCTGGAAAAATTCGAGTTAATTCCTGTATTAATCAAATGATCATATATTGTTGGAATATGTTTGGACAATGCTAAGTTGAAATGTTGTACACTAGATATTGTTTTCATTGTATTTGGTACTCTCACACTCATATCAATATTTAACACTAATGTTTCTTTTTAACTCCTAATTCATGATCTAGCTTGTTTAATGTTTATTTTTGTTTTGTTCTTGTTTTGACAGTGCATCCAAAAGAACAAGAGGGTGCAAGAATGGACATTTTGCATTCAAGTAAAATTTTATCCCAACCCTGGATATGCAACAATAGAATATGTCCTACGCAACAATGTTTTGAACGAGGTTATCCATAGAAAAAGAGAAATACATGGAACAAAAATGAACAACAAGGCTTACTACATTGCCCTTATAGAAGGGATAAAAAAACCATAATGTACAGACCCAATGGCATATATGTCTACATCAATTATGAAATTGTATGTAGGAAAATGAAAGGAATCTACCATGTGATAAAAGGGAATTTAAAACCATGTCATGTAGAAGAGAGAACCATTGCTGGCGAATTCCATTTTTTTTATGATCAACCACCATTTAAATATTAATAGGAGGTCCGTTGAACTACTGGTTGGGGAAATGTCAACTCCATGTGGGAATGTGCACAATGCAATGGTATCAAGATCTATTGCTAAAAATGTTAGGCTTTTACATTGTTACACATCTCCGATATGTGTATGTTTTTTCGTTGTATCTGTTTTCGTGTCACTCATGGTGTGGATTTTTCAATAAAGAACCTAGTTTTCCTTATGATGTAATAAATTAAATGTGTATTTATAAATTTGTTGTACTCATTTTTCTCATTCATTCATCATCTATATATGATATTATTATTTGCATATGTCATTCTAAAATATTTGTTGTATATTTCTAATCCAAGTTGATTGATCTTGGATATGTCATTCAAAAATGTTTTTTGTATATGCCTAATCTAATCCAAGTTGATTTCTCAATTGATCTGGTTATATGTGTGAAAATTTCATATGAAGATAATTGGATGAAATTGAAAATGAAAAATACACAGAATTGGACAAACTACTGATGGTGACAACATACAAATAAAGCAGAAATTTGTTTATGGGAGTGCATTCTTTGTAACAAGTGTCCTGCAAAATATTTTGCAGTAGAGTGAGGGAATATTTGTTGGATGAAGAAAGTAATGGAATTTTTGGTTGTGAGAAAACAAGGATATCATAGGAAAGGATGTGTATGTAAAGGAGCCTAATGATGCTCAAAGGATAAACTAAAGGAGAACCCAAATTTCTCACCAATTCCGTGCTTCCTAGTATGCAATGATAATTTTTAATTAACATAGCATCCTAAAATTAAATCCTTTAGAACCCTAAAAACTAGAAGCTTTTTGGATTTTCCCATATATAGTGTAACAACTTCAAAGGCCTCTTGCAAAACTGATGAGCATAGGTATTGGAGATCACCAGAGGGACTCTATATAGGATCCATTGAGAGGGGGTGGCTAAAATCCTAGAGCAAACATTGGTTAAGGAGTTGTCTCTATAAGAGGAGGGGAAGATAATAATTTATTCCAAATGAATGCAAATATAAGGTATTTAAGCATAATCCTGAGGTATTTAACTACTTTTGTATAGTTATCTCGAAAAAATCAATCATTAACTAAATTAACAAAAGTATCACTACCTAATTTATATGAAACCATTGACATAATATTTACACAATATATTTACTACAGATAAGAAAATAAATTGGTAAAAAACATAAATACACATCTGATGTTATAAATGTAATAATTTATTCATTATTAGTTTTCTAAATCCATCTTGCTAATGCAAAAACATGCATGATGTATATGTGTGAAGCTTTTGTTTGCATCATGGAGAGAAAGGAGAACATGCCTTAAACTAAAGTACTATAAATAGTTATATCCAATATGGAAAATCCACAAGAAAGCAATTTGCATCATTATTTTTTATTTATTTGATGTGGGTGCAATTGAACCCCACGATAATTTGGACAGCGGTCCTTATGTTGGAGAAATAAGCTATGGGAATTTTGCTACGTTTGATTATGAAAAGTAGAAACTGGTATTCCTACCAGCTACCGGTAATCGAAATATATGTTTCTTCGCACATAAAATCAATAGACATAAGATATGCAACATTATGGCCATTAAAAGAATTCGAAAAATCAAGATAAGAATAGTCTTATGGAAGCGTTGTGATAAAATAGTTCCTCATTATGAGACTACTTGCAAGGTTGAAGGTAAAATAATAGTCATAAATAAAAATCTAAAATTACAAAAATAATACATGGTTCCTTGTAACAATCATTTTCAGAACATAAACCTACATAGATTTCCAATATTATGGGTAAGATGAGCTTGCATTCTAATGTCAAAGTCGAGAAATAAAAGAATGCATATTTTGAAGTCCATCCTCATCAAATAGAAAATAACATTATTTGATATTAGAAGGTTGAATGCCCTCTTGACTAGATTTTCCCATGTCAGGATATTATTTCTTAATGATATCCCCCCAAAAAATACATTTTAAAGGTGGCTTCGATTTCCATATTGTTATACGACAATCTAATTGGAATTTGAAAACCACACCTACAGTCTGAATATTTCAATATTTCCATAATATTTACACAATATATTGAGTAGATGGGAAAACATGGGATTAGAAATTCATAAAACGCTAAGGGATTGTACTAAAATGTCAATGGGAGTCGACCCCTTCCTGTATAGTGGGATATTCATTTGTAAACAAAAAGTCCCTCGATCTTGTTCAATATAAATCACTTTCGAGATATACATGAGTTTTTATGAGTTTAAGTCATTTCCTTATTTCCCAAAAATTGGAGATAACCTTTCAATTCCATCCATACTTCCATGTTTCACACAACTTAGCCTCAATGTCATGAGGCCCTAGAAAATGTTTTTTCTTTAGCCAAGGAAATGAAGGAATGTGTGGTTGATATTCTAAATGATATTTCCTCAAAAGTTGTAGCCAACATATAAATTTATGGACATATGAAACACTAAACAAAAGAAACTACGAAGAAATAAGTAGAAGATGTATTGAAGATCAAAGAGGAATTGAGGGAAAGGGAAGCTCCATTGTAGGGTATTAGAAGCTAGGTGAGACCATGAAAGTAGAACAATAAGGATCATCCAAAATTCATCAACACTCTCGAGAACTAACAAGTATTATATAGAAATTTTATCCTTCTAGTGGAAAGAATTTTTTCTTGGATAAAGGCCACACCATCATGATGCACCAACAATATCAACAATATTGTAGATGAACTTCAACAATATGTTGGTCAAGACCCACTATCTTTGTACATATTTCTTTGGTATTAGGATTCTTCCTCCACTTAGGCTCTCCTAAAATATTGAAATCTAGACTATGTGCATATTACAGATTAAAAAATTATCACTCATTTTATCCTAAAAGCTATTATGGGTCCATCAAGACTGCAATAAACATGTCATGTTTGGGCCTCTTCCTCCACTTAGGCTCTCCTAAAACATTGAAATCTACATTATGTGCATATTACATACTTAAAAATTATCATTGCTACTCGATATGCACATATCCCATATAAAACCATTAGTTATGTTTATTCTTAGTTTTGTAGTTCTTCTTGGACTTCTTCTAAAAGCTAGGTTATCAATGCTGCAACAAAAATGTCTATTTGAGGGCCTTTCCCTCCACTTAGGATCCTAAATTGTAGGAATAGAAAAAATAATATGATGTACATCATAATTTCCAATCCTCTAGTAACTCTTTAAGTTCAAGTCCATCTTTCAAGGAATTTCAACTATCAAGCATGCATCACATCTAAGAATCTTGTGCAGCTTTCTGAGTATAACCATTTTCCATCCTCATAGACAATGTTTCAGGTAGCATTTTGAATATAACTACTTATCAAAGTCATTTAAAAATAAAAATACATATTTATTTGAAGATCGAGGCATATATGGTTATTTCAACTAACATGAAACTCGTACAACAAAACAAAATACGGATTTCTAAGAACATGTATTCATCTAATCATGTTCATGTAGAACTAATCCTCTAATGGATATACTTGAGAGTTCCATGAATTGATATGGGATAGAGAAAATGAGAATTACAGGAAAAAAAAAAAAACATATCACTTTGAATTCAGATACAATGGGATAAGTTTGAAATGTTTATTTTCAAGAGCAGTTTGTTGGTTAGCAAGAAACAATCAGTAATTTTAGGAAGTTAGTTAGTGTACTAGCTAGAGACTCAATTTGTTAGAAGATACAATGTAAGCCTATGGGCATGTGAGGATAGGAGGAATGAAGATCACCAAACATGGGGTATGAGGCCATAGTAGACGAGTATGAATTTCATAAGTTAAGCCAGGGTCTTTGAAGTTTGTATAGTTTTAATTAATTAATGAAAAGAATGATTCGTCAATTGCTATGTGCTCTTATATAGTCTGTGTGAACATGTTTGAGATTTGATGGATGTTAGTTTTTGTAGAATAATTTGGCTGTGCATAAACCCTAATGAGAAGACAATCTATTTATGTGAAATATAGTAAGTACATGCATATCTAATTTGAATGAAAGATAGGAAAATTATGAACTGTGTAATTCAGGTGGTGAACTCGATTTGTGATTTGGGAGATCTGTGATGCTTTGAAAAAGGGATATTGGTGAATTTGTCTTGTTCTTGTAAATACTGTGTATTTGAAAATAACACTTGCTCTAAGTAGTTATTGGATACTAACTCTGTGCGACCAGTATCCAAGTATATGTGTAAAGCAATAAGAGGCATTATATGCTTATCTATTTGACATAAGGAACAACATAACCACCTGCACACTATGCATTCGGAGTTTGGTAAGGATTATTATTTATTAAAAATTTTAGTTTGATGATAATCATGGGATTTCTTGAATGATTGTGGAAAGCCTCAAATTTACAGACAAAGTCGATGAAAATGATACTATAATGGTGAAGTCAATAGATTGGATGGCTATCGAATGTTTGAAGGAGTGCTGACAGGTTTGAGTGGGGTTTGCAAATGTGCCCAAATGGGTGCACCTATATTTTTTATTGAAGATGATGGGAATTGAAGACGAAGTTAGAAGGAGATGAAGCTAGTGGGAAACTCAGGTTGAAATTGTAACTTGTTATTGCTAATAGATAGGTTATGTCAACTCATGGGTTCACCATGGTTCTCAAACAATACTGAATAAGTTGTACTATGGAAGGACCATTATGGTTAGAGTGGAGGTCATTATGGATGAAATATAATTTAACAGGGGGTTAAAAGGGTCTCCATTTCAAGGTCGATGACTAAATGGGAATTCAAATCAAGTTGTGCCACTATTTTGTTGAGGAAGCTCGGGAACAATCTTTTGGACTCAACTACTGTTACCCATTCCATTTTCCCAAAACTATTAGCTACATCACTCCTGCACTGATAGTTGTAATTTCTGAAATGGAGCAGAAAAACGGGATAGAAATGTGTACTTATCGAAGACATATTTGTGGTCAATTTAGCACCAGTCATAATGAAGTCCTAAAAATAGTCATGGTGGGTCAATCACAAACCCGTGTAAAGAATATTGCAGTAAAATCCGTGCAGTGAAGTACATGAAGGAATAATGTTCAAGAAATTGACAAAGCAAATAAGTGAAGGAATTGGATTTATGAAGGAACTCAACCCATGAAGGAACTCAACCCATGAAGGAACCAACTCTGTGAAGGAACACAACCCGTGAAGTAATTGGATCTGCGAGGGAACTCAAGAAGTGAAAATGCATGTGGGAGGGGACTTAGATGGTTTCTTTTATTTAATTTTTTATATCTTATTTTATTTGTTTATATGTTATTTTTTTATGTACTCTTTTATTGTTTATTTTATATTTATGTTTAATTAATTATTTATTTGTCGATACACTATTCAAATATATAGAGACTAAAGTTTAACATTGTAGAGTGTCTTCTATTGAACCATAATAAAGTGTTGAGTTATGATTGTGATTCTATAGTGTATTCATACATTAATTAATGATAATGAGTAAATATATTCTTTTGTGATTGTGTGATCTATTTTTTCTTTTATGGGTAAGGGAAGTTATAAAGAATTCAATATGTAGGTTCTATCTGTATTCTACTCTTTATGTGTAGCATGCTACTATATTAAATTTCTAGATTTGTTGCAGAATCAAGATCATTGTTCCCCTTGCTATACCACTTGGTATCACAATATGATTGAAACTTGAGTAGAAAACTAAGTTATAAAAGGGACCAAAAAAGATGCAAATGTTATTCTAAGTTTAAGAAATGGCATGGAGATACTAAAGGAGAGCTACAAGTAGATAATTACAACAAACATGAAAAAGATATGAAGAGTTGGAGAACAACTAGTTGTTATAACACTAATTGGCACTTTAGTGACCCTGATGGAACCCTGATGATCCTAATGGCTTCTTGATGAAGCTAATGGAATCATAGAACCCCTAATGGAATCCATATTTCCATAATTGACCTCCAAATGTCCCTAATTCCATATGAATAGTCCTTAATGTCATATGAAGAGTCCTTAATAGCTACTATATGCCTTAAATCATATATAAGAGTCCTTCATAATTGATGGTCCCTCCTCAATACACATTACCAACTCAATCTATCCCAAAATCCATTGAAAAAACATGGTTTTGAGGGAATACACACATTTCCTTCATGAAGGAAATTAGCATGTTCCTTGGAATAAGGACAAAATATATAAAAACACGAAAATTATCTAAATTGAATGGTTGGTAATGTTTTTCTTTGCCATGTAACACCTTGAAACCACCCTCCAACCATGTCAACCATGATTATGATGATGTTAGTCATGATCATGATGATGGAAACTTTTAGAACAAGTTCGAATTGTTAGAGTCAATCATGTTTGAGACTAGAAACTCTACCACATGTTTGAGTCATGGTGGCAGAATTTTACCGGAATTGCAGCTGTGAAAATAAGAAATGTTGGCAGAATTTAGCAGTGTTACAACTATGAAATAGGAAAAGTTGGAATAATTTTAGTGGAGTTGCAGTTGCGAAATAGGAAAAGTTGGTAGAATTTTAGCGTAGTTGGAGCTGCGAAATAGGAAAAGTTGGCATAATTTTAGCGGAGTTGCAGCTGTGAAATATGAAAAGTTGGTATAATTTTAGCGGAGTTGTAGCTACGAAATAGGAAAAATGGGCAGAATTTTCATGGAGTTGCAGCTGTGAAATAGGAACAGTTGGCAAAACTTTAGTGGATTTGCAGCTGTGAAATAGGAAAAGTTGGCAGAATTTTAGTGGAGTTATAGCTACGAAAATGGAAAAGTTGGCATAATTTTAGTGAAGTTGCATTTATGAAATAGGGAAAGTTGCCATAATTTTAGTGGAGTTGCAGCTGAAAAATAGGAAAACTTGGCATAATTGTAGTATAGTTGCAACTACAAAGTATGAAAATTTGGAAGAATTTTAGCGGAATTGCAGGTGCGAAATAGGAAAAGTTGCATAATTTTAGCAAAGTTATAGATGCGAAATGGGAAAAGCGGGAAGAGTTTAGAGGATTTACTAGTGTCATCAAATTTCCTACTTCTATGAAGTGAAATTTGTGGTCGAATTTACATTAAATCCGACCATGTGGAAGGTCAAAAATCCAACAAAGATGGGAGGTCGAAAATCCAACGAAAACTTAGATTAAATCCGACAAAAAATTGTAATTTGAAAGTTAAATCCAAAAAAACATTAGATTTCGTTGGATTTTGTCGTCGAATTTTGGGTTCAAATCTTGTTGTGAGAGTTTCCAATAGATTGTCATTAACAACATATATTGAGAACTAACAACTTATAAAAAAAATTGTTGCAATGTTTGAATGGAACTTATTTTGTTGAAGAGCTCATGGAATTATCCATCATTTCATCATGCCCTTTTTGTATATATGAAAATAAATTTACGTTATTTTGGCTCTCTTTTGAGATAATCAATTACTAGAAATTATGTAGAAGATCTACAATTTTTTTAAATAAATTCGGTACAAATTACCTTTTTTGTAATGAAACTTATAACTTTGATTTTTTATAGAATATCAAGTTGTTACTCTTTCTATCATTATTCCCGAGGAGAAACCACCAACACCTTTCTAGTTCAATCCGGTATGGCTAGAAAATGGATATTATAGGGAGATGGCTAAGAGAAATTGGAAACTGTTGGAAGTGCAGTCCTCAGACAACTATATGTATAATGTGATGGAAAATCTATCAACCATGAAGAAAATCTCAAACGAATGGGAAAACAAATACTGAGAGTAACAAAAATTTGAGCTCAAAGACTCGGAGAAGAAAATACAAAATATCTACAACTCCAACACAATAGGGATATTCTCTACAGAATAACTTTAATCCTTAAAAGTTGAGGAATAGAAGAGAAGTTGAATTAACAAAGAGAAATTATGTAGGATTTAGTGCGGATCACTTTGGTTAGAAGATGGGGACAAGAATACTAAATTATTCCATAGACATGCCTCTCACAAAAAAAACATCAACACCATATTATAAATTGAGAACGAAGAAGGTGGAATAGCACAAACTTTCAAAGACAAGGCAGCAGCAGCAAAAACCCATTTCCATAGAAGATTTGCAGCTCATCCAGGGTGCCCCATTTAGGAAATTCTAGAAGTAATAAATTTCTTCCCCAGTTTACTTTCAGAAGAAATGAAACAAGATATAATGGAAGAAATGTAAGAAGAAGAGATTAAATAAAATAATACACTCGTTACACAAAGGAAAAATCCCTCACCTTAGTGGGTTCACCTTAGATTCCTTTATTTGTTTTTATGAACTGCTCAAAACTGATATATTCAAGATGGTAAGAGAGTCTCAAAGGACTGGAAAGGTCTTATGGGCTATGAATTCAAATTTTGTAACGTCCCTGACCCTCCGTCCAGCGAGGAGGATGCTACCATAACATTATCTATTCGGGCAACTAGCCCCATGAATATACCCATAAAACTTGAAATTATTTGAACTAAAACATGCATACATTATCACCATACAACAGAAGTAAACCATACATTCAAGAATTTAGCATGTTCATTATAATTCATTAGCAAATGTAAATTGTAGGGATGAAACACAAGGATACTTATATTATGAAGAAGAATTCCCCGCAACCAACTATGTCACTGCAACGTTCCACCTAACCATAGTCCAGTGTGCTCCTTAATCTCTCAGCAACACTGCCACCCCTGAGCTGGCCATGATTCCCCAAGGAATAAGGAAACTATGCAAGCTAACACACATCCAAATATACACAACTCATCCAAACAAACATAGTTGGGTTTATTAGGCTGCTAGGGAGCTGGGAAAAGTTGACTGCTAAGCTAGTGGGATAACTGAAAAGCTAAGGAGACCTGCACCAGAACTATTCTGACTTGTAGGACACCCACACACACCCAACACAAGGAATCAGTCCCTTCTCTGCTACACAGTCCCTGGGGCCCTGGCTTCCCTTCCATCGCTATACAGGGGGTGTGGGGAAGAAATCCAGCCCTCTAGCTTGCTCTATGAGGCTCCCAAACACACTAGGTTTATCAAGAAGACCAATCCTTCATTCCCACTCCAATACAGTCCAAATACCAACCACTACATACACACAACAAAATCAAGCAATTCACATCTCTCGGGAAGAAATAGGAAACATTACTGCAGCCAAAAATGGTGACACACAGCTCAGACTAAGCAAGTTGATCCCATATTTTTTCTTGGCCCTAATGTGGCCAAAACAACTCAACAACAACCCACACCCGTGAGGAAAAAAACAACCATGATTTATCCACTGAAAACAATGGGAAATACATAGCCTGATTGGGAAGGAAATTAGACTCAATAGAATCTCAGTGTGGAGATGGATTCATATACATAGAACCAGAAACCTGTAAGGTAACTCCATATAGCAAAATACCAAAAAAAAAAATTCACACACACAGCAAATTGTGAATGTGAGGCAACTCTCCCAGCTCTCTGCGTGAGGAAAAATCCCAAAACTTGTGCATGAGGAGAAGAACAACCATCTTTGCGTAAGAATGGCCGAAAATGGAAGAATGGGATCGTCCTCCCTTCCTTCCCACGTGAGGGTGAATGAGTCTCCTACTGGAGTGTGTGAGTGGGAAAGGATAGACAGTCCTGCTACACACCACTATCTATGCAATAACTTCCCCAACTAACATCAGAAGATTTAATTTGGTAGTTGACTGATTGATGGGTTCTCCTATTGACATGTGGCTTTTCCCTATTGGCCCTAAAGGTTAAATAATTCCCCCTTCTTATCCTTAGGTAAACCATGCCCTTTTCATTATGGTTGCATTGACGTAGCTTGTTTTGGTCTTTTTAATTAAAATGCATGTTTATATGATGCAGAAATTATAGTGTGCTAGCTAGCACAAATATAGCATTAGCAATGGTCCTAATCATTAGAACAAAAAACATTAAATCGATGGTGGTGATTTTTCCTTTAGCTCCTCACCAAAATTAATTACAATATATACATCATATATATTTTAATGCAAATGGTGTCAAAACTGGGGTGCTACATTCCCCTCCCTCTTTAATAGCACTGTTCTCAGTGCTTCACAAAATTGAACAAAATGCTACACTGGTATCGCCTCAGTGTTCCACAGAATTGAACAAAAATGGATGTGTGAATCACATGGCATCCTCCATCTCCCACGTAGCCTCTTTAGGACCATAGTGCTCCCATTGCACCTTTACCTACCCTATTGCTCGATTCTGGAGCATTCTAAACTTCCTATCAAGGATGCTCATTGGCTTGATTTCTAACTCTCCCTTGGGTTCCACCTGAATCACACCCCAATTTATCACATGCTTAGGATCATGTACATATTTCTTAAGCAAAGAAACATGAAAAACATTATGAGCTCTAGTGCTAGCAGGGAATGCAAATCTATATGCAACTGGCCCTATTCTTACAAGCACTTCAAACAACCCACAATATCTTGGTGACATCTTGGAAAAACTTCCAAGCTTCAAGGAACTCTTCTTTTCCCTCACTCTGAGGTAGACATGATCCCCTACACTGAACTCTTTGTTCAACCTATGCTTGTCTGCGTAGATTTTCTATCTATCCTGGGATGCTTCCAGATTCTTCATGATCTTTACAACCTCCTCCTCCATCTCCTTGAGCAATTCTAAACCAAGCACAACCTCGTTCGCTGGATTATCCCAAGTCACTTGTGTCCTACACCTTCTACGATACAAATCTTCATACAAACTCATCCCCAAGGATGCTTGCTATCCATTGTTATAAGAAAACTCTACCAAGTGTAAGTAATCTTCCCACTTGGTTGGTTTATCCATCACATACATGCGAAGCATGTCTTCGATTAATTGAATAACTCTCTCTGTTTGACCATCACGCTAGGGATTGTAGGTAGTGCTAAAGTTCAAATTTGTACCCAAATATGCAAACAACCCCTTCCAAAAATTGGAAGTGAACTTGACATCTTTGTCAGAGACTATTTCCTTAGGCAATCCATGCAATTTGAAAATCTCCTTCATGAATATCTTTTCAATGTCATCAGTCTTATGAATAGACTTAACTGGTATAAAATGTGTTACCTTCGTCGACTTGTCCAGCACAACCATTATGGAATCATGTTGTCTCCAAGTCATTGGAAATCCTGTAGTAAAATCCATGGAAATAACTTCCCACTTCCATTCTCGAGCTAGAAAAGGCTGCAACAAACATGCGGGATGTTGATCCTCAACCTTTACCTGCTGACATTGCATGCACCTTGAAATATATTCAGCCATGTCCTTTTTCATTCCTTGCCAAAAGTACTTCTTTCTGGCTGTAGCATTTGTCTTCTGATATCCTCAGTGACCAGACTATGGAGCTTCATGGATTTCATCCATAATAACTCTCCTCAAATCTGCTACATTTGGAATGTAGATCCTATTCTTATAAGTAATAAGTCCATATTCTTCCAATTTATACCCCTCATACCTCTTCTCAAGACTTTGTTGTTGCAATTTGTCTTTTAATTGCACATACAATTGATCTCCAGTCTATTATCTCAAAATCTGACTGGTAAATATTGAGAGATGCCATATGCATTTCCTACACCTTCCTGCTGAGTGCATCAGCTACCTTGTTCTCTTTTCCTTTTATGTGCTTGTTTTAAAAATCAATCTCACATAAAAAATCCATCCATCTCACTTTCCTAGCATTTAGATTAGGTTGATTAAATAGATACTTCAGACCACAATGGTCTGTCGTAGTTCAAATATTCTTCCCATCAAGTAATGCCTCCACATCTTGAGAGCATGTACTATGGCTACAAGTTCTAGATCATGAGTGACATAGTTCTTCTCATGCACCTTCAGCTTTCTTGACTCGTAACATATAATGTGGTTGGATTGCATAAGGACTCCTCCAAGCCCTTGTCCAGATGCATCGGTACACACCACAAAATATTTCTCTAGGTCTATAACTTTTAATACTGATGCACTGGTGAGAATATTCTTCAATTGCTGGAATATTTCTTCACACCTCGATGTCCATTCAAACTTTATCCCCTTCCTTTACAAAGAAGTGATGGCATGTGCAACTTTGGAGAATCCTTCAATGAATTTTTTGTAGTATCCTACATGTCCCATAAAAGATCTTACATGTATCACATTTTTTGGAGTAGGACAATTCATAATGGCTTCAATTTTTTTAGGTTCCACAGATATACCCTCTTTTGAGATAATGTGACCCAAAAAATGAATCCTATCTCTATTCAATTCACACTTGCTCAACTTTGCATACATCTGATGCTCCCTGAGAAATTGCAATACCAATCTCAAATGCTCTTCATGGTCTTCCTCATTCTTAGAATAAATAAGAATGTCATCAAGGAAAACAAGAACAAACTTGTCCAAATACCTGTTGAAGACACTATTCATAAGGCACATAAATGTAACTGGTGCATTTGTGAGACCAAATAGTACTAGTACAAACTCATAATGTCCATATCTTGTTCTAAAGGTTGTCTTATGAATGTCTCCATTCTTTATTCTTACCTAATGGTAACCAGAACTCAAGTCAGTTTTGGAAAATGCCTTTGCTCCTCTCATTTGATTAAAGAGGTCATCAATCCTAGGAAAAGGATATTTATTTTTCATAGTAACCTTCTTCAATTGTCTATAATCAATACACAATCTGAGTGCACCATCTTTCTTCTTTACAAACAGAACTGGAGCTCCCCAAGGAGACACACTCAGCTTGATATAATTCTTCTCCAACAACTCTTGTAGTTGCATCTGTAGCTCTAGCATTTCTGGGGTATTCATTTTGTAGGGTGTCTTAGACACTGGATTCCCCCTCATCCATGCATTTGAAAATATTATTATAACAGTCAAGCTTTACCCTGTGAGATTCTAAACAATCTATTCCGATCACAACATCATAGGAACCAAGTGGTAGAACATTCAGATCTACACAAATGACCAATCCATTCATGACCAATGGACATTTCTCTACCACTTCACTAATCTTCCTCTTAATTCTAGTGGTTAGCTGAACTAACCAATATTTTCTATGCTTTACTTTCTTAAAAGCACAAATATTCACTACTCTAGGGGTAATGTAAATATGACTAGAACTAGGGTCAATCAAAATAGAAACAGATTAGTCAACAATCTTACCTGTAAATTCAACCACAGTTGATTGGTGATCTACCTGGTAGTCCTATAGTGTTGCATAAATCCTAGGGACGACCCTCGCTACTTGACCCACTGTTTCTGCTTCTTGAATGTTGTAAGTTGGCCTTGCATTCTCATTCTCAAGTGGACAATTTCTGTGCATGTGGGGTCCTCCAAATTTCCAACATTGGAGAGGTTCACTGTTATGCTATGGATCTCTAGGATTTTCTCCCATCGCTCTAGCTAGCTACTTCTCAGCTTGTGATGGTTTCTTTTGTTGATTGCGGAAGTTAGAAGGTTTGAAACATTTCTTTCTCTGGTGAGACTTCTCATTCTTTTGGTCCTTCCATGTCTTATGATAATCAAGTTTACCTTTTCTTTACTCATAGCAATACTTGGCCTTCCTTTTCTTCTTCAACAGTTTTAGGGTCATAAATCTCAATTTTGTCTTTGTAAGACTGAGGAAATCCACTCAGTAAATGTTGTATCTTCACTTTTTCATGTTTTATGTACCCGACATACCTTAACAATTCCAAGAATTTATTTGCATACTCTTCCATGGTCTGTTATCCCAATCTGAACTCATGGAACTCCTTAATTTTGTCATCATAATACCTGTCGAAGAGGTATTTCTGCTTGAAATACTTCTTGAACTGATTCCACTTAAGTCTCCTTTCAATGATCCTCTTTACTTGCTTGAAATTTTCCCACCAAATGGATTCGCTTCGATTCAGATTGAATATGGCAACCCTTTCCTTCATGTTTCTCGAATAATCCTGAACTTGGAAGTACTTCTTTATCCCAAGAAGCCAAGATTCAACCTCGTGTCCAGTATTTACGTCATCGTCAAATGTAGGAGGTTTATCCTTCTTAAATTCATCCTGAGAGCGATCCTTATGGTGCCTCTTTCTCTTTCCCTTGCAAGAAAAAGAGCTTGAATCCCCACTGGATTCTTCGTAGTCAGATGATCTACTAGAAGTCCTTCTTCCTCTCCTAGCTACTCTTACTACCTTCTGGTTTTACTATACCCTGTCTAGAGTCTATCTTTCTTTGCAAGTCTATGAAACTCTGCAACATAGCAGCATTCAACTGATGATGCTCTTCCTAGGATTTTATTAAGCTTCTCATGGTGGCTGCAATATCTAGCGGTGTCTCTTGGAATCTCCTTCCATTAGAATCTATATCATCATTTCCAACTTGGACATTTTCTCTAATGGCATCTTGCACACACTCGTAGGAATATTGAGCATCATATCTGTCATGGGTTATCATGGTTGAACCACAACTTACTTTACCAAACCACACTACCTGGAATACTACCCTTGAAGATGACTATGATTCTGCAAAATGTGTTAGCAACACAACTGTTAACTGCATATCATTCATACAATTCAGAATTACTTACCTTCTCTTGGAAAAATCATACAATGACAACTTTTCCCAAAACATAGAATTTTATTCCTCAAAGAACGACTATCTCAAGGGGACGACGGGGGTCAAGGGGGCTTTCCCCGTTGTGGCAACAACCTCATTTTTTTTCTAAATATTTTATTTTCATGCAATCTAGCGCATAAAATGGATGCCATTTTCCTCCTTTTCAACCCTGTAAATCCACTGAAAAACTGTTGAAATATGCCAAAAAAATCCCACTAGTAATCCGACGCACATTGGGTCAATCTTCCTCTATCATGCGATACCATATCGAGTCGATCTTCCTCTATCATCTGATACCATATCGAGCCAATCTTCTTTTGTCATTTGATACCATATCGGGTCGATCTTCCTCTGTCATCTGATACTATATCGAGCTGATCTTCCTCTGTCATCCGATACCATATCAGGTCAATCTTCCTCTGTCATCCGATACCATATAGGGTCGATCTTCCTCTGTCATCCAATATCATATTGGGTTGATCTTCATTTCTTTTTCAGCGCTTCGGCTGATCGATCCTCTATTCTTTTTCGACACCTCGGCTCCCTTTAGGAGATCCTTACTGATACCTTGGCTCTGCTTCAACAAACATATTCCGATGATTTGGACACTTAGAAATTTTTTTGAAATTTTCCTCTTCATTTTTCCTTGTCGGCTGGGTATTGGTTTGTTAGCCGATGTATTAGCTCCTCCCAACCGAGACCCTTAGTATAAATTTAAATTAGAAACTTTTCCAAAATTTCTCTCTCGTCTTGGTTTCTTTCTCGGATGCGCTCAGCTCAAGTCAGTCGATGTATCGGATGGAATTTCGGCTAAGTCATCCGATGTTTCAGGTAGACTTCATCGTAAGTCATCCGACGTATTGAATGGACTTCAGCCTAAGTCATCTGACATTTTCCATACTTGGAATTTTTTTTGAAATTTTCCTGTCTTCCACATTTTTCCTCTGCTGGGCAGAGGGTAGCCTTCCTCTATCACTGCTCCTTCATGGCCCATTGAGGTGCATGCTACAACATGAGCTCTGATACCACACTGTAACATCCCCAACCCTCTGACCAACGAAGAGGATGCTACCATAAAATTATCTATACGAGCAACTAGCCCCATGATTATACCCATAAAAATTGAAATGCTTTAAACTAAAAAATGCATACATTGTCACCATACAACAAAATAAAACCATACATTCAAGCATTTAGCATGTTCATTGTAATTCATTATCAAATGTAAACTGCAGGGATGAAACACAAGAATACTTATCTTATGAAGAATAACTCCCCATAACCAACTATGTCACTGCAACATTCAACCCAACCATAGGACAGTGTGCTCCTTAATCTCTCAACAACACTACCACCCTCGAGCTGGCCAAGATTCCCCAATGAATAATAAAACTAATCAAGCTCACGCATAGCAAAAGATACACAACTAATCCAAGACAACATAGTTGGGTTTATCAGGCCATTAGGGAGCTCGAAAAATATGACTACTAAGCTGGTGGGATCATTGAAGAGCTAAGGACACCTGCATGAGAACTAGCCTGACTTCCAGGGAACCCATCCAAAGAAGAAATCAGTCCCTTCTCTGCTGCATAGTCCCTCAGACTCTGACTTCCCTTCAAGTGTTATTCAGCGGGTGTAGAGAACAAATCCAATCCTCTAGCTCTGTCTATGAGGATCCCGAACACACCAGGTTTATCAAGCAGACCAATCCTTCATTCCCAATCCAATACAGTCCAAATACCAACCACTGCATACACAGCAAACTCAAGCAATTCACAGCTCTGGGGAAGAAAAAGGAAACATTACTACAGAAAAAAATGGCGATACATAGCTCTGACTTAGGAAGGTGATCCTAGAGTTGTTCTTGGACCTAACATGGCCAAAAAAACTCAGCAACAACCCACACTCGTGAGGAAAATAAGAGCCACGATTAATCCACTGAAAACAATGGGAAAGACAAAGCCCGATTGGGAAGGAAATCAGACTCAATAGACTCTCAGCGTGGAGATGGATTCATATACAAAGAACCACAAACCTGTAAGTTAACTACACATAGAAAAATACCCAACAACGAAATTCACACACGCAGCAAAATTGTGAATGTGAGGTAGCTCTCCTATCTCTCTACGTGAGGAAAAATCCCAAAACCTGTGTGTGAGGAGATTAATAGCTGTCTGCGCATGAAAATGGCCCAAAATGGAGGAATGGGTGTCATCTTGCCTTCCTTCCCACGCGAGGGTGAATGAGTCTCTTGGTGGAGTGTGCATGTGGGAAAGGACTGACAGTCCTGCCACACGCCATTGTCCATGCAATAAATTCCCCAACTAACATCAGAGGATTTAATTTGGTATTTGGCTGATTGGTGGGTTCTCCTATTAACATGTGGCTTTTCCCTATTGGTCCTAAAGGTTCAATAATTACCCCTCCTTATCCTTAGGTAAATCATGCCCTTTTCATTATGGTTGAATTGACATAGCTAGTTTTGGGTACTTTTAATTAAAATGCATGTTTACATGATGCAAAAATTATAATGTGCCGGCTAGCACAAATATACAATCGGTGACGGTCTTAATCGTTGGAACACAAAAGATTAAATCGATGGTGGGGATTTTTCCTTTAGCTCCTCACCACGATTAATTACAATATATACATTATATACATTTTAATGCAAATGGGGTCAAAATCAAGGTGTTATAACTTTCATCACTCTCATACCTAAAAACCCGAAAGAGGAAAGCTTTGAGGATTTCAGACCAATCTCCTATTACAACATGATTTATAAAGTCATAGAAAAATTAAGGGCACAAAGACTGAAACCTATCATGATTCTATTCATAACAGAATAACAATTGGGATTTTTGTTCAATAGGAAAATCCATGATGTGTTATCCTTAGTCTAGGAGGCTATGCACTCCATCCAAAAAGACAAGCAATCAACCCTTGCCTTAAAGGTGGACCTATCCAAGGCCTATGATAGAGTAAGTTGGACCTTCTTCCAGTTGCTCTTAATCAAGATAGGTGTGCCATTAGATATGGTGGAATGGATTATGGGGTGTATTAAGTCAACCTCATTTCTGGTCCTAATCAATGGTCCCCCCTCTAGTTTCTTTTTCCCAACAGGAGGACTAAGGCATATCTGTCCTCTTTCTCCCTTTCACTTTTTATTAGTAGTAGAAGCTCTAAGAAGATGCATACACAATGCTAGGGGATAAAGGAGGATAAAAGGAGTAAGAATTAACAATTAAAATGAACTTACTCATGTTCTGTTTGTAGATGATGTGTCAATGTTTGCATAAGTAACCTTAGGAAATCTGGCACATCTGTTTAAAGTCCTTGATAACTATCAGAGAAAAATAGGGGTGGAAATCAATTTGGAAAAGTAGAAACTATCACACAACAAGGTTCAAGAGTAAATACTAACTCAATCCAAGGAGATAATCCCTGTCTTAGCAGCTCCTCTATCAGAAGGTTTCAAGTACCTAGGATTTCAATTGAAACCAAATGCATATTCATGTAGGTATTGGGAATGGATGTATAAAAAAATTGAAAATAGGGTTTCCATGTGGACCAATAGTTTTCTTTCAAGAGGATGGTATTTGGTACTATTGAAAGTAGTGTTGTAGAGCATCCCTATCTATTGGGTCTCTATTTCTTACATACCTAAAGGAATTCTGTTAAGAATAAGAAACGAATGTGTGTCCTTCTTATGGACAACAATTAAGAAAGAAGAGGGGATTTCATTAGTGAAATGGACCATGATAGTCCGCTCCAAGTGTAAAGGAGGCCAGGGGATTAAAATGCTTGAGCTCTTTAACAAGGCTCTAATAACCAAATATTTGTGGCACATGATTAAGAAGCCCGAGTCCTTGTGGGGAAAAACAATGAGACTCAAATACTTCCCTAATTCTTTTATAGAAGAATTGTTCAGACAACCGGTCAAAACATACAAAGGAGGATCGGAAAGCTGGAAATATTTTGTGTTGGAATTTCCCCTAATAGGGAGTTGGGTGGCATGGAAAATTTGTAATGGGAGGAGTATCCATATAGGACAAGATCCATGGGAAGGGTCACGTGATATCTTCAGACTAACGAGTCACTTGGTCACTGACTTAGTAGACAGAGGAGTCAGACTGTTAGCAGATGCAAGAGTTTGGGCAGAGAAGAACATGGGAAAAATATCGAAAATGACACAATAATTGGGGCTAGATGAGAATGAATCAGATATATAAACCAACTTGGAAACGAATTCTTTCTTGTAATATTGGATAAGGACAAATTGATATGGACATGGAACAAGAACGATGGAAGGTTCTTATCCAAGCCAGGATATGAAGCAACGGTTCAATTGGAGAGCCAACAAACTGAATGTTGGTGGTGGTCTTGAATATAGAACCTGCAGGCGCCCCTCCAATCGATATCAACATTATGGTTAGCCATTAATAACAAACTTTGAACGTGGGAAGCACTACTAAAACATTGCTTCATGGGGCCTGGAATTTTCCTTTCATGAAGAGATGGACAAGAAACGTGCACACATCTTTTTCTTAATGTAATTATACAGGAACAATATGGAAAGAAATCAGCCACAAGTTGGATCTTTCTTCCATTTGAGATGAGTACGAGTCTCTAGAGAACAAACTATAGCATTGGTTGGAAAATGAAAGGGTATGGATTCATGAAGCACTACCAGCTCTTTTTTTGTTCACTATATGGAAAACGAGAAACATAGTTCTCTTAAAAAACACTTGGGAACTTTCAGAGATAACGATAACTATTTTATTGGAGAAATTGAATGAACATAAAATGTTTCCCAACCCAAAACCAACAAGAAATATTAAAGCTCCAGAAATAGATAAAAACAAACCATGGGGTTTCTTTAATGGACCCAGTCAAGGGGAACCACCATTGGGTGCACCTGGATGCATTTTCTACCTCAATGGGGACACAAGATTCGACATAAAATTTGCACCGGGGTAGTGCAAAAACAACAAAGAAAAACTTGTAGCTGTATAGGAAATTTTCAAATTGGCTCTACAAAAACAAGTCCAAAACTTACAGCTCTTTGGGGACTCCAAGTTGACAACAGATTGGGAAAATGGAAACATTCAAATAAATGCTCCTCACCTCCAGCATCTGCTAATGTCACATGCCCCAATTTTGCAATAACAATTTTATATTATTTGATATTATTTGAAGACAATATGTTAAATTTTATGCTAAGTTGTAGTTGATGACTCAGCAGAGTCAAGGATATTTAATGTAATTCTGAATATTTTAATTATAAAGAAATAAAGGTGAAGACAACAACTTAGGAGAGCTATTAAAAGAGTGTTTACTGGTCAAATTGGTGGAAGAGACTGGGTGAAGAGAGCAAAAAAACATGTGGCAGCATCCTTAAACCACTTCCAACTGTTGGAGGTGGCAACCTCCCTACATTTGGGGTCATGATTCTCCAAGAAAGTGGAATCAGAGCAGGTGGCTCAATTAATGACAACTGACCCAAAAGACCTAGGCAATATTTATAAAAATGCCCATTGAAGAGATTTGGGGCTGCTCATTCTAGCGAAGTGATCATTTTGGTTAATGTATTTAAGATAAATTCACTGGAAGGGAATTGTGGAAGAGTTTGAGGGGATAACTTGTGAGTGATCTAGTGCAGCTTTTAAGCTGAGAGATCTTACTGCTGAAGTGCAGGGTGTTTTTGTTGAGTCATTTGGACTAGTCTATTGTTTTCATGCTCTACTAGTTCTCAGCCAAGAAGACCAGGAACAGGATCGGGGGTCTTGAGGAAGCATTGTTTGAGCACTCTCCAGGAGTTTGGTAGGGAGGAATGACCTCCTAATGATGTTGTTGTCTATCCTAATTAGGTTCTACATTTTTTGTTTTACTGTGTTAGATAGATAAATTTGAATCTGAATGTTAAATGAATGGTAAATGTTCAGTTTGTAAATTGTTAGAATGGAAAGTAATTCTAGTCTGTGTTTTTCCACACTTGGAAGGACCAGGCCCTAATCCAGCATAGATAGAGTATTTACAGTAGATGAAAGAAAATGTTAAGAGATTGAATAGAGTAGATATGATTTTACATTTCGTAGTTAGCAGAGTAACTTGTTTCAGTATGTAGATATTTATTAAAAAAATAATAGCAGTCTGTTTATCTAAGTTTATTGTTTTAACAAGTTTATTTACATAATTATATTGGAAAAGAAATAGCAGTAATTTAGTACAAGTAGAAGGATTAAGATAATAAGAAAAGATCTTATCAGATAAGATGTTGTACTTACAGATAGTAGCTTATTCTTTTTATTTAAGATAATATACTATGAATGTTAAACTATGTTATGATAGGTTATATTTCTCTGTGTTAACTTACTAACTAGTTGCAATGCAGTAGAAAAATCACAGTAAAGTTACATTGTTACCTTCATTTCAATAAAGAAATAGACTACTAATTATATAGTTTATTTCTAACAATATGCACTAATCTAAGACTATTAAATACTATAAAACAAGTAGAGTGTTATTAAAGTATTTAAATTATAAAGAACAAATTAAGTTACATAATCTATGTATATATTTTGAAAGAAGTATGAGTAAATCCTATTTGTCATTTCGTAAATAAAAACAATAAGAATAAGATAATAACAATATAAACACAAATATATATCTATGTAAAGAAACCGTTTTAAATTTAACAAACAAGTTATACCTGTAAAGGTAATCTACAGGGTTGAAACCCTAAACTAAATATTTTAAGGACAAATGAAAAGACAAAAGTATAGATACCACTTAAAGTTATCAAAACATACCTGTAATACTAATTAAAAACAATTTTAACAAATAGCGGAACTTATTTTTAAAATAAATTGAAAGATTTATTTAAACAAGGGTTTCATTCAGGAAAACCCTAGCTCGTATTTTCTTGAGCAAACAAGTAAATATTATAAACCATACACAATGTCTAAGTTACAGTCTTATTAATAACAATAATCTATTTGAAAAATATATTAGACAGTAATAATCTTCATCCACAGTCGGTTAGGGAAAACCCTAACTTACACAGAGCAACATTACTATAAAAACGAGAAAAAGCTTGAAACAAAATGTTTTTAAAACCTAGTGTATTGCTTTGAGAGACCAAAAGGCTACAAACTTAATCGCTTTACAATGCCTAGCTCACGGCCGGTGTACCCAATTTCATGGCATGGGTTTTTAATAAACAAAACTAACATTCATTATATCAAAACCTACATTACTGTAAAATCTTTTTAAGTCGAGAAAAGAGAATTTACAAGTCGCGGCATCGAACCGAAGCTGCCCTACTATATGCGAGGGTTTAAAACAAAAGAAAAGTAAAAAAAAAAAAACTAAAGACCATCATCCCAAGTCTGTGAAAACCAAGGTCGTAACTTCTTCCAACTGAAATCATTTTCCCTAAGTCTGTACAAGCAGGGAGTGCCACTTTGTAACCGGGGCTTACTCAAAGACTAGATGCCAATCCAAATGTGAAGTGGATTCTTCCAAAGGATAAGGAGAACCATCACCTGCTTGTGAAAACCAAAATCGTAATTTAAAAACTGATTTTATAAATGTAACTGTAACTTTTCAAGCTTACATTTTTTTTTAAACAAATTGTTATGTGGAAGTGTTGAAAACCGAGGTCTTGAAGAAGGTAGACCAACAAAGTGAGAAGTGCAACCCTCGTGTTCACCAGAGAAGGAGGCAACTGGGTTCGAGTTACTAACTACATCGAGAATTGGAGTAGGAGCAAGCATTGATATTGGCCACACTACAATTCGACACTTAAAACTACTAACAGTGTAACACTACCCTCACACACAACAAAGTTTGGTTACACGAATAAATTCAACCATGAGCTGTGAACTTCACAACTCTTGTCATGAGTGATAGCACTCGAAATGCACAGGCAGTGGAGATGAAGGCGAGCACCAGCGAGCCCCCATGGCCACAGTGAACCCAACCGTGCAGAGACCAAAAGGCTCAATGAAAAATTTGAAATAGGGTTGCATGGTAAGCTTATATGTTATGCAATGTACGATGGTGAGAGTTCCACGTGCCCACAAATTTATCCACTTCACAGTGGGTTGAGTTGTATAGTCTCCACTGCAAAAACTCGATCAAATTATTGTTAATAATTTGTATAATGATCATCATTGATAATGTAACGTATAAATTCAATATCGTATCTTTGCAACGAAAAACTTTGAAATCAAACCATGTTAAAAAAAGGAGGCTTTGTTCTACCGTTAAACTTTATGTTATAAATTTTGAAAACCACATCGGTAAAGAACCAAAATGTGTACTGCATCAATGCCTTTGTTTCATAGAGATCCTATAATTCCTCATAGTAAAAATTTAAGAAAAGATCAATATTATATTAGGAGTTTTAAGCATAATTGATAATGCCACTACTGATCTTTTTCGTAACCATAAACGATGAATGTTTAAGCTGTTAAAACTAGATATAAATCAATAAGGTGTATATAGAAATAAATAACATATATACACTAGAACAACTCTTATTCTTTAATGTGGTTTACAGTACTAAGGATAGGATAAAACTCTTATAAGTACATGATATTTGGTCTTCATAATATACCAAGCTCTAAGATGAATCAAACCAAGGTTAGGTTGGAATTGGGAGTTTAAGATAGTAAACTATCTAGGATTTTATGGCATCACCTTTACTTATAAGAAAATAGTAGGATAATGTAAAGTTTGTCGCATTATTTGGTCATGAAGAAAATTGGAAATTACAAGTCACAACTTGACATTATTCATGCATAGGATCACTTATAAATATAATGCAATTTATAAGTTGATAAAATTCCTCTACTAAAGCTAATTAAAAAGTAAAGCTAAGATCTCTATATAAGTTTGTTTCTTGGAAAACCTTAGGTCTGTTCCCTTACTTATAAGCAGTGTTGTAATTTTATAAATAGTAATAGAAATACACTTTAATTTCAGTAAGAGTATTGATATGCTAAATCTTAAGCTCTACTAAGGAATGGAAATAGCTTAGAGTAATGATCGAAAGAAGTTTAATCTAAGTAGCAGTCATTGTTACAATAGACTTTCCATAGTCTAAAGATACTGATAATAACAACATCCATTTAAAATACTGATAAAGTTGCAACATAAATAAGGAAAAGATACTTTACCTCATAGAACCCTTGAATTTAATTAAGCAAACAATTACTCTAACAGTATATTTTATACTAAAAGAAGTATATTTGGATTAACGCCTTAATAAACTCTTACTGGGTCAAAATTTACCTGTCAAGCCTGTAAGATCCAGAATTCCAGAAAAGTTAGCAATTGCTAAGTAAGCCCCAGTTAGAAAGTAACTTCTCACCTACTTGACAAAAACGAACTATGAGAGTAATTTAGAAACAAGTGACTGCAAATCATTTATATCACATATCGAAATTAAAATAGCATTAATCTATGTGTTAAAGTTAATGGCTACTTATTTTAAGTCTTTCATTCTTTCTATAAGCTGATAGCAGTTATCTAACTGCGATTATAAACATTTTATGTTATCTCAAAAATTTTAAATTTTTGTGAAAATTTGGGGTTTTGACAGCTAAGATCCATAAGAGATCAGATGGTTGCTTTTGAGTGAGTCACTTTCCAACACATTTACAAAGAGGTGAACATTGAGGCTGATAAACTCTCAAAGTTGGCTTTCGCTCTCACTCCACGCTTAATGGAGGCGATTCATTTTGTAAATAACCAAGAAGTTAACAAGTATGTAATCTTGTAAACAAACAAGCTCAATAAGAGGATCCTGCTGAGGATAAGAGAAGCCTACAAAATTTTGTGATAAGATGTGGGGATCTTTTGATGAACTTTATGTATGCTCCTAGAGGGCAATCCATGTTTATTGAGTGTGAATAAAAAGATTTTTTTTCTTTGTAATATATATACATATATTGTTTAAATAAAATATTTTAATACGAATTACATTACATATTGAAATGAAACAATAAAGATAAATGAAAAACAAAGGACAACAAATATTAAACCAAAAATTGGGATATAATATAATGGAAATAAAATAAATGGAATTAAGTTCAATCTAAAGTTCAAGTTCGACACTTTTCTAATTTAACAATCTAAAACGTCCATATTCTTTTTCTGATTTTATACTAGAGCATAATTTGCATTATAAATTTAAAATTAAAAGGAAAACATATATGTAAATTTTTTGTAATTTTTTCTAAACATATAAAAAAGTTAAGATAAAAATATTCACACTTCAAAAAATTGGATCCCTTGCTTGGTACAAAAGATTTTAAGATAGATCTATGCAAATTATAATTAATTTCATAACAATTCTAGGCCTATATTTATCTTCCTATAAATAATATATATAGCATTACTAGTCCTCAATAATGGTTTATATATCTTTTATGCTTACATTCTTCCAAATGACTTATAATACTTAGAGATTTCAAATATAAAAGAGTATGTAAGCACCCCAAAAAGTGTATGATCTCCCAATACACTTAGTGTCTCCAAATACACCTAGTGCCAAGTACACCTAATGCCAAGTGCCATCTACAGGAATCATAAGCTTAATGTTAGTCCTTGTAGTGTCTTCTAAGATGATTGAACCCAAAAACATGTAATATCTAAAGTCTTGGCCTCTATTGATATTTCTTAGTTAAATTCATTTTACAGTGGAAATTAAAATGGATTTATTCTAGTTATAATAATTTTATAATGATTATATTTAGTATATTTGTTTTATTACAAATTATCAAAATAATTACATTAAGTATTGCACAAGGATAAAACTCTAATGCCCACATTGATTTTATAGTAGTACTTTCAAATTTCAAATTAAACAACCACAAATAAAAAAATACGGTTAGTAGGTGATGCATGGATATTCTTAGCCCATGATGCATAAATATTGCTTTTGGTGGCATATAAGCCATTTAACTATAAAAAAAGAAGAATGATAACATGTGGTTAAGGCATAAACAACATGATGTAGAACACTTTGTGGGTCTGTAATGTAGTCACTTTAAATCCCACTCATACCAAAAAATCCAACAATGAGTATCAAAATATCCAACCATGTTAAGGGTTGGAATTGTCAATGCCCAGTGCCATCCAACCATGTTAAGGGTTGGAATTGTCAATGCCCAGTGCCATCCCCTGGTTGACCACTAAGATGCTTTTGGTTGGTTCCAGGTAACTTAGCCAATAAAAATCCTGCGAATCATAGGTTTCCTTAACTTGCCAAGAAAAAAACAGCTAATTAAAAAAGGTTACTTTCTACCAACAAACAAAACATCAACATTTGAACGGCTGTAACATTTTGAAAGATGGAGCTTTCAAAGATGGAATGGAAAATATCTTTTTTGAAAGATCGTTCCCAAACTGAAAAAGATCATCCATTGATTGACGGATCCAGGATCTCTTTCGACGGCCGTGAGAGGAAAGTGGAGTCGAGCTGGGAAGAATTGCTAGTGATGTATCCGAAGAGCTTGCATAGTCGCTGTATTCTTCCTTAGTCAACCTTGGAGCACTGTCTCCCTCTGGAATTCCATGTTCATTTTGTAGTTTCGCAGTTTGGAAAATCCTTCCAAGAGTTTTCAAGCCCTTTGCACGAGCTTCAAGATCTTCTTTCCTTGCACTGTTATCTTGCAGCACCATCTGGCACACATTTGAGAGAGTGCCTTCAATATCAGGCCCGCTTATTTTCCAAAGTGAGTCAATAAGCAATTCTTTGTTGGAATGTATAAATGTTTTCAGATCATCTTCAGAAATAAGATCTGCAGGCAGCTGACGTTTCATATCTCGTTGTAATTTTAGTAGTGCAAAAGCACCTGTAAGTGCTGTGACACCACATTTTATAAAATGCCATCTCTTTTTGAACCAGTCGGCTATAAAATGCACTTCGCGTCTGAACCATTCAACTGTAAAAGGCACACCCAGATATATGCCTGTGTTCCGAAGTTCCATTGACGCTCGTCTTTCATATATGTAACCAATTGTGTCCAGCACATTAACTCTGTAAGATGTACTATTGAACCGTCGAACCTCAGATGTAGCTTGTTGTATAAACCCTTCTTTGTCACCTTGTACATACTGATTAAGACGATCTTTCAAAATCTGTGCGAGTTTTTCTTCTCTTTCCCCTTGGGCCACCTTCATCTTCTCTAGTAGTGAATTGTTATCTATCTGTCCCCCTTCAGTAGACATCACGAAAGAAAGCAGTGAAATTATTGAAGGCTGCCCTATATAGTCTTCAAATAAACCGCTTCCAAACAGCATAGCAAAAACTGCTACTGGATCTGTCAGTGTAGCCGTTGATACGCCCGCTTTTCCAAATGCATCATATGATGCTCGCTGTGCTGGATCACTGAGAACTTGGTAAACTTCTGCCAATACCTTAAAATTTTCTGCGGCTTGAGGATTATTCGGATTTTTATCAGGATGAACTTCCCTAGCTTTCATGTAATAACCTTTCTTGATCTCTGCTTCAGTGGCCGTAGGACTTACTCCCAGCAGGTCGTAGTAACCAGTTTCCTTAACCATTTTTAAAAATGTCGAGTAGAACCAACAATTCCAGCAGAATCAGCTAGGAAAGGTATGTCTGCGAGCGCTGCTTGATCGGAATATATAAGCCGCAGGTGAAATCTGGCGGAAGCAATATCAAACACAATAAACCCTTAATATTATTTGCGGGGAGATAATGAATTAGAACGTGAGCTATTAATAGCTTAGTTGCATTGAGATAATTAAGGAAAATAAGAAAAAAAAATGTCAGGTGGTCCTGTAATATAATTTAGAGCTACCAAAGCTAGTGGTTACTTCGCCTTTATGGAAATTTAAGGGTGCTGAATCTTTAGACACATGCTGAATTGGGTCAGAAATTTTTGAATGCGAGATCTTGTTTTTGTTCCAATGTGAGAACACTTCGGATGATGCCGTAGGGGACGGCAGATTATGTGGGTTTTCTTATGTCAAGGATTTGCGGTGGGATCTAGTTGAATCTTTTTGTTTTTTCCGGATAGCATGGGACCACAACACCCATAGAAGAAGAAGTTGTAAAGGCTCTGTGGGTAGATCTCTAGAATAACAAAAAAAATAATATATTGTCTTAGTAAGTTGGATCACTTAATTACAAAAAAAATGCCGCTTTAAAATAAAATAATGGGGTTCAAAGTTTCTCTAAATGTAATTTTTTTGGGATGTCATGGGACCACAATGCTTATCAAAGAAGTTGTAAGGGCTTTGTGGATAGATATTAAGAAAAAAAACTTAAACAAAAAAAATTACACCTCACTAAATTGGGTATTGGATATATGAGTTTATTTAGAAAAATTATGTCGGCTCATGAAATAAAAAATTAAAATCAAACTAAAAAATCCCGTGGTTCAAAACCTCTTTAAGTGTAATTCATGTCATGAAATTGGAAATTGGATGCTTGATAGATCCTCCTTTAAATGAATCATAAATGAAATCATGCAAAAACCCAATATTGAGCATAAATCAAATCATGCAAAAGCCAATATTGATAAACACTTTCTTATAGATCATAAATTTGAATTACACTTTATGTGAGGTTTCTCACTTACATTACACCTTGCAAAATATTCTAAAAATAAAATCCACTACAATTTTAAAGAAGAGGGAAACTAAGAAAAAAGACACATGTTCTCTAGCAAAAAGACACTAGAGAGGGAGATCGAAAGAAATTTAAGGAGTCAAATGCAGGAGAAAGTAGAAGAAAGTGGAAGCATAGAGTTAAAGATAAAGTCCTCTAGAATTTAAAATAATCGGGAAACTAAGAAAGGTGAGACATGAGCTGTAGTAAAAAGAGACTAGAGAGGGAGAGAGAAAGAAAGCGAAGGATTGGAACCTAACCCTTCCAACATGATAAAGACATCATAGAGGCAGCAGCACCTTCGTCAATCATGGTGCGCTTGACAGTCATTTTAAGACATTCTATGTGAATCAAAAGAGACACATATTAAGGCAAGCAAGGATGAAGTCCTGCTATTTCAAATTTAATCATGGAAGACAAATTATCATCATTCACACCAAGGGTAGAAATCAAATCCTTCCTTTGCAAAGGACAACTTTGAAGTACTTCTAGTGCAGACATCGCACAAGGAGTGTGGCCCAAATCCTCGATAATAGAATAGTTCTGGGCAGCTCGGGCATTAGGATTGTGCCCCAAACACTTAAGGACTCTCTTAGAAATGCAAGGTGCAACTTTAGGTTTATACATAGGTTTTTCAATACACAAAGGAGTCCTTGGTGGATCAAGTTCCTTTCCAGGGTTGGGTTGTGACGAACCATAGTCCTTCGCATGGGTCACAACTTTCACAGCACATACCATGTTAATGCAACCACGACCACTACCCTCCAATGGATCTTGATCACCACCAGACTTATCATGGGTTTTCGAGTTCATACTTTGATTGTGAGGTAAAGGGTTAGTCAGCACAGTTGGGCCCTGTGCTAAGAATCTTGAGGCTTCATCGATACAAGGGCACAAGTAAGTAAGGTGATATTCCTTACACAACTTGTAAGAAAATTTAACCTTACATTTATCTTGCTTGTCCCCCCCAACATTATGGTCATTCTTGTCATTATTATTAGCATTTTCATTCCTATTCCCACCCTTACGATTGTTCTTACCCTTGTTTTTATTCCATCCAAGCTACTGGTTACCCTTCTAGTCTAATGATTGCACCGAAAGCACACTCGCCAATTGGGTGGGTTGAGACAAAGCCGTGGCTTATCCCAAAGTAGATTGATTCATTGACAATTAAATGATTTTTTTTGCGACCGAATCCATAGGTTTCGCACTTGCACAACCAACAATGCCATCGGCATGTGGTCCGGGTTTAACTTTGGGGTCGAAACTAGAATGCGGAGCATTGGGAATGATCTCATATAACAAACCAGATTGAGCATAAATCAAATCTAGTTCCTATGCCCTAAAAATGGCTTGTTCCTCATTTTGCACTCCGGATGTAGAAACATCCTTCGCTATATAAGGCAATAATGACTTAAGGAGCCATTCAAGGAGGAATTCCAGCGGTATAAGGGCTTTAATCAACCTTTTTCATCTACACCACTCTTGGATATGATCCAAGATATGTCTGGCTTTATCCTTTCGAAATGTTGACAAGATTTTCGTACCAACGTCATAATGCATTGGTAGCTGGAAGTGGTTAACAAAAGTTATCGCTAGGTCATTGAACAAAGAAAATGCCCCCCTAAGTAGCTGTATATACCATTTCGTGGTAGGCCCTTCAAGGGTGCGTTGAAAAATCCTTAAACCTGATTGGGTCCTGGTGTAAGGAATTCAAAGAGCACCATAGGTGAAAGGTAGTAACATGTTGGCTCAGATCCTCTCCTAGTTTTCCCTCGAATTTCGGTATGTCCGAGGGAAGCTTAGTAGGGACAGCCGGCCAAGCCGGGTCATGAGCTACATAATCGTTTTTCAATCTCGATAAGTCAAGAAGATTCAATGTTGTGAGGAAAGGGAGCCTAGGATGAGTAGGTCAATGGACCACTCCCTGATAGTTCTGATTCACATAGGTCTGATTACCATAACCACCATGGCCTCTGCCATAGTGCCCTCCTCCCATTTGACCCATATAGGGTGGCATAGAAGCACCATAGTGTGGTGTACCTTGACTATTCGAAGCTACAAAGCTATAATTTGGAGAGTAAGGATGTTGTTGATACCCGCACCCATAAGGTGAAGAACCCTGTCCACACTGCATCCCATAATAGGGTCCATAAGTCATCATGTGAGATGTCGCATGAGACACTCCGTAAGTAGGAATATACACTCCAAAAGTAGGAATATACATTCTGGAAGTAGGAATATACATTCTGGAAGTAGGAATATACACTTCGGAAGTAGTAATATGACCTCTAGAAGTATGAACATGACCTCCCAAAACCATGGGCGGTACTTGAACTTGAGACACAACTGGTCAAGTAACCGCAGTACGGACATGACTCGTAGCAAAGTTCCGACCTGAAGGACCACATGAATGAGGTGGAGGGTGAACATTCGAAGAAATAGGGATAGAGGATGGAGGGACCTGTGTAATTATGTATGTGTTTTTCCCTAGAGTCACTCATCTCAGATCTAGTATCCTGAAAGGATCACTAACCCTATACCTAGGAGGAATATTTGATGTAGCTTCCACAACGGGGATGGAAGGTGCAATGTGACTTGTGCTACAAAACCTCTCTACATGGTAAGGAATGAGAGTGGACCCAGGCATAGTGTTAGGCTCAAACTCAGAATCGACATGAAATGCCAAAATCATGTGTGGAAAAACTAGACATACCATAACTACCAGAACTGGTGCTCGCGAGTTCAAAATGAGTCTCATCATCTTCTAGCATTCCATACTGGAGAAGCGTTAATGGGGGATCAACACTAGAGTAAGTAGGTATATCATGAAAAGTACCTATCTCAAAAATTATAGGACTAAGTCAGTCAAATCAGGTGAAGGATCATAGTTAGGAGTAAACTTTCCATCTTCCACTTGAATGGGAGAAGGTGGTTTAGGAATACCTTCAACATGGTCTCCCATCATGTGTGAATCAATGTGAAAAGTAGTCCGCCTGGACTATCTATTTCTCTCTCCCAAAGGAAGAGGAGATGTAGAAGGCATAAGTCCTGCTAAACAATGAGAATGGTGAGGAGTTGCACCCGAATCCACAATGACTCAAAAAATATGAAAGACTCTCTATCTACGCAAACCCTAGGCAAGCTAATGTGAATAGAGCAATCACCAATAAAATATAAATCCAAAGACAAGCAATCAAGGGTAGGATAAGTGAGCTCCCAAATGAAGAAAGTATGTATCACCTAGGAGAGACTTGAGACTCCTATACACAACAAGTGGAGGTATGTACCAATTATTGTGGCCTTCAACTTCAACACATAAAATGACTGTGCTGTCCGACCCCAACCTGGCCAGGACACCCATAGAATAATCCATGCAGAGTACCCCCTCGATATCCTAGGTAAGGCCACTAAGGTCACCTCAATATAATCGATGCTTAAGCAGACAGTCACAGGCGGGATTGACCGTATGGGTAGTGTAGCAAAGCCCGAAACTCTCGAAAGAACCCCCAGATACGAATACAATCCTAGAAATATCTCTGGTGCTACTCAGTTATGACTAGGGGTCATCCCAATCAATAACTTCTCACACTGCCTCATGCTTAACTCCCTTTTGGGAGGAGGATCCTGAGAAACACCAGTTATACCAAGGAATTTCACACACTCACCTAGACAGACACATACGTGTTGATGTTTAGTGGTCTTGGAGAATTTACTCACAATGAACTATTCGAAGACCCTAAAACCTAATATTATTGGTAAACCCTATCAAATAAAATAGTGTAGTTCATTTTAATTAAGCGTTGATTTAATTGGCTTTATTAGTCAGAAGAGATATATGGCCGTGCCACTAATGGCATTATGACACAACATGAAGCAAAATGCACACCTAACAATCAATGCAAATGCATTGTTTCCATGAAAAACAGGGTATGCTACTACGTTAAATGCACAATTTTCTTCGAATGATAGGCGCAATCTTTCCTATATGAAATCCTGACTAATACTCCAAAGCAAATCTAGTGCAAGTACTATGCAAAATGCAAGATGCAATGCCTAATGATAAGCAAATATTTTGGATTTTTTGAAATAAAAATGAGATATAAAAGCAAAAGAATGGCTCTACAACCCCTAGACTATGCAAGCACACTCAAGTAGCACTCAAGAAAAGTACTAAGGTAAAATAAATCTAATGCACTAATCCCAAAACAAAAAATAAAAAATGCAATGAGAAGAACATTCTTCAAAAAAAGAAATTTACCATAAAAAAAATGTCTCTGGTGAGAAATAGAGGTGTATGCAGACTCTGGCAATATCAGAGGAGACTCAGCAATCATCAAAATTCACCCAACAACAATCCATCTTCCTCTAAAACGCAAAACTAAGGGCATACGTGACTGTTCATAGTAAACCCACGTGTGTATGCAGAAATAGCAATGAACCCACGAGATCCTTCCTTCCCTTAAGGTCCATTTGGGAGGGAAGACCATTGCGATAGAGGTCGAGGTGGTTTATGCGCCCCTTGACTACAATATCTTGCTGGGTAGGAATTGGACGTACAGTATGCAAGTAGTAGCTTCTTCCCTATTTCGCGTTGTATACTTTCCTTTTAATGGGAAGATAGTTACGATTGATCAAATGTGATTCAAGAATCCATCGGTTATCGCATCTTTGGGAGCTTCGATCCAGATTATAGAGCACTCTCAACCGGCGACTAGGAGTGTGGGTGTGGGCATGTATTTATCCCTCATTGAAAGTTTTAGTTGTCCTGCACCTATCCTTATGATAGGGTCTAGTTTCGGTGAGGCTTCGACATCTGTGAGATCGGTGTCTTTTCGCATGAGTCATATGGAAGATCCTTGGATTCTTCCTACACCAAATACTTTGAGTGAGAAAATCATGATGGACATGCCATTGCCTACAAATATGGTAGCTTATCAAGGTAATATTGAGTGTGTTGCAGAGCCTACTCCTTCCTCTTCACGGCCAGAGGAGGACGGCCCGTATGTGCTGCCTGCATTGGAAGTTCAATCTTCTCACGTGCACGACTGCCTTGATAGTGTTTTTCCTTCAAATGAAGCAATTATGGAGGCCATGTCGGGATTTGAGCCACCCTGGGAAGAGCTCCATCATAGATCTTATTTTCTTCCCGATCTTAACCACTTGGAGTGTGAGGACTTTAGGGAGGTTCTTAGTGAGAGAATTGGTAGTCCCATGGTTCCATTAAGCTCTCCTAGTCCGATGGCTGATGGAAACATGAAAATTATATCTCCAACAATTCGTATCAATATCTCTTGCGATCCTGGTAGGATAGAGAATGTCTATATTGGGGCAGAATGTTCCCATGCTGAGATTCAAGAATATACCAAGCTGTTTAAATTATTTCATGATATCTTTGCTTGGTATTACGATGAAATGCTAGGTTTTGACCCTCGCATTGTTGAACATGATATTAAGACTTATCCCAATGCTAAGCCTATTCAACAACGCTTGCTTGCGGTGAATCCTAGCAAAGAACCCACGATTAAGGTAGAGATAGAGAAACTATTGAAAGCCAGTTTTATCTATCTTGTTTTCTTGACAGAGTGGGTTTCAAACCCTGTTTCGATTGACAAGAAGTAGGGAGCGATCTGCATATGTACTGATTTCCATGATTTGAATCGTACCTGTCGTAAGGACAATTTCCCCACACCATTTATTGATCAAATTTTGGATGAGTGTGCAGGTAGTGAGGTTTTTTCCATTATGGACGACCTTTCCAGATACAATGAGATACAAATTAAACCTGAGGACCAACATAAGACTGCATTTATTTGTCCCTAGAGAACTTTTTAATATCGAAAAATTCCTTTTGGCCTTAAGAATGCCAGAGCTACTTTTAAGCAGGCCATGACCTTGATCTTCCATGATCTCAAATCAATTATCGAAGTATTTTTGGATGACCTTGCTACTCATTCTCGTATGAGAATGCGTTATTCCTATCATTTGAGATTGGTATTCGAAAGGTTCTGCCATTATTTAGTCAAGTTAAATCCTCACAAGTGCATCTTTTGTGTAAATTCTGGTCGCTTATTAGGATTCATCGTTTCTAAAGAGGGTATAAGAGTTGAACCTTTGAAGGTTTAGGAAATAATTTAGTTGTCTCCCCTGAAAAATATTCGTCATCTTCAATGTTTGCAGGGCATGGAAAACTTCTTACGGAGATTCGTTGTCAATTTTTCCAATTTGACTAGAGGTTTCATGCATCTTTTGAAGAAGGACACCACCTTTTGTTGGGATGAGCGAGCCCAGGAGTCCTTTGATCCACTCAAGAAAGCCCTAGCATCGGCCCCTATGATTAGTCCCCCAAACTATAGCCGTGATCTCCTACTTTATGTGGCCGCATCAATGGAGATGATTGGTATGGTTTTGGTTCAAGAGGATGAGGAGCTCCAAGAGCATGTCATATACTATCTAAGCCAAAATCTTATTGACATGGAGATACATTATTCCCATGTTGAGAATCTTTCCTTAGCTACCGTACATGCGGTTCAATGGTTGAGACATTATATTCATTTTTTCCAGACCTTGGTTGTAGCCCATGTCAATCCATTTCAATTCATCCTCACTTGTAGGATGATTGAAAGAAAATATAATAAATGGATTCTCATCTTACAAGAATTTGATCTAGAGTTTGTTTCAGAAAAATCAAAGAAATCGTTAATTTTTACGGAGCCTATATCGGATTTCCCAAGCGACGCCGAGGAGTTGGTTTGTGGAGATACGTTTATTGATGAGCACATCTTATTAATCTCAACTTTAGACCCATGGTATGGGGAATCATTATATATTTACAAACATTGAAGGTCCCTACTCACCTTTCACGATATGAATGATGATGGTTACGTCACGTGTCTAAGAATTACCTCATAGTGGATGACACTTTGTACCGCCATGTGGTAGATTCCATTTTACGTCGTTGTTTAAATCATGAAGAGGATGAGGTAGTGCTGAATGATTTCCATGGAGGGGCATGTGGTGGTCATTTATCAGGGATTTCTACAGCCCAAAAAATCTTAAGAGCGGGTTATTTCTGGCCGTCGATCTTTAAGGATTATGTAGATGCGGTCAAGAGGTGCCACCCTTTCTAGGTGTTTGCATGTAATATGCACTTGAAACCTGCCCTGTTACATCGCATCATCACCGTTGGTCCCTTCACTAAGTGGGGACTAGATTTTATGGATTGCAACCTAGCTTTAGCTGGGGGGCATCATCATATCATAGTGGCTGTCGACTACTTCACGAAATGGGTTGAGGCTATGCCTACAGTTAAATATGATGGTGAGACAGTCATGCACTTTGTATTCAACCAGATTATTACTCGGTTTGGGATTCTGAAAGAGCTTGTCACTGACCATGGCTTTCACTTTCAGAATCGTATGATGGAAGAGTTGGCATCAAAGTTATGGTACAAACAAGATCATTCCTTCTCTTACTACCCTCAAGTGAATGGACAAGTAGAAGCAATGAACAAATCACTTAAATCCATTCTCCAACAAACCATCGCACAAAGCAAGCATAATTGGCACATTATTTTATATCCTACTTTGTGGGCGTATAGATATGTTGTTAAGATTTCCATGAGTTTTTCTCCATATCACCTTGTACATGGAGTGGAGTTGGTATTGCCGGTTGAGTGTGAAATTCCTTCTTTCAAGCTAGCCAAAGAGATCTTACTAGACACTTCCTCGTTGGAGGAGCATTTGGCCCACCTTGAGCAACTTGATGAGTAGCGTCCAGATGCCTTAGTGGCTCTAGAGGTAAATAAGCGTCATGTAAAGGTCCAGTACAATAAGTCTATCCATCCGCAGAGGTTTAGTGAGGGAGACTTGGTCGTTTTGTGGGATGAACAAAAATAACCCTTGGGGGCAGGAAAGTTTAACCCCATGTGACATGGTCCTTACGTCGTCAAACGTGTGTTAGAGAAGGGCACTTATGATTTATTGGATTATGAGGGAACAGCCTTGGCAGAGCCTAGAAATGGGTTCTATCTCGAAAAGTACTATGCATGATTTTCAGCCAAGGCTGGTTATTGTATATTACTGTACAGCTTTGCATAGGTAGGTATTTTTCTTATAGTGATTGGGCTTGTGATTAGTTTCTGTTTCTTTTGGAGGATGTGAATGGAATATTCCACCTTCATAGGATTTGTGGATGGTGCGAGCCGTCACACTCAACAGTCAGCCTCTACTGCTTGGCTGATTTATACTCCTACACGTAAGGTATTGTCTTCAGGAGGCATATGTTTATGGCCATCTTAAAAAAATGTTGTTGAATATAGTGCTGTTATTGAGCTTCTATGGGATTCCATTTTACATGGCGTTCTCTGTCTTGAGGTACGTCTTGATTTGAAATTAGTAGTGTCACATCTGAATGGTTTGTACCATGTTAAAGATCCGACATTATTAAGAAGATTGTTACGTGTGAGATCATTAGGATGACAATTTGACAATATAACCGACATACATATTCCAAGAATTAATAATCAAGTTGCTGACTCATTTGCTGACTACGTGTTATATTGGCATTTGTTTCATACACAATAAGCTCATCACAAAAATAAATTTTTACACATGTAAGTAAATAAACCGATCATCATAAAAGTTTTTTAAACATCCAAAATGTGGTAATACATAGTGTCATAATACAAAAATGGGGCTCTCGAGCCACCAAGATATAATACATGGTAATACAAAATGTATCACTCCCAGGTATCTAATCCTGTGGAGAAGGAGTGGGGTTGTGATTTTTGAATGTCACCACAGCTTTAGCTAGCCGTCGAAATAGCTGCAGCCATGCTCATGGTACACCCACCACCTAGTGCTGCATGGCCTTAGGTAAGTCCTCGACTTGCGCCATGGGTACTCTATGTGTCAGCGTCATGAATTTGGTATGAATGCTTTGGAGCGTCCGCTCCACATCCACACCCGTGATATCATCTCCTCTTCCCCTCCGTCTATGACAAGGGAAGCCTTAAGGCCACTGTGGTCCCACATCTGCATGCATATGGTAGATGTCACTATGTGTTGTCACCCAGAAACATGTCTTTTGATTCCACATAATCAATAAACATAAAAAAATTAAATAACTCAAAAATTTTAAAGAGAGGGTCAAGATTCATTACCTATTTCACCGTATGTCGATCCTGGTGGTAGAAGCATGTCTCGGTCTCCCCAGAAATATATCCTCGCATAGGGGTAGTCATCGATGACAACTATCTGTTGTCGCCACCACAGGAAGAAATCAATTGGATAGGGGTTGGACACCCTACCTCTAGCCAGTCTGCGCATCGCATCTACCCAATGCCATTGGGCCAGATCTCGAAACCCGTGTAGAGGAAAATCAACTATAGGGATCAATCCTAGAACACACTTGAAGAAAAAAATGCTCAGTGTGCTGCTGAAACTGAAGTTTCACACTCTACCCATTTTTCACTCACTGAGCTAGTGTTTCATGTTTCCCAATAGCGCAGTGCTCCAATCATATACCATGGGTCTCATGCACTCCACTGCATAGAACATCAGAGGCCACGAGGCCTGGTGGAGTGAAGCTAAGCCTGCTATCTTTCCCAGTGTTAGTAGGATGGCCTTTAGGCCTAGCACCTATATGGAGTTAGTTGGGATCTGACTCCCCACCTTTTCCGTGTCTGGATAGCAGTACACCACAATGTACTCATCTATAGTCAAGCCACCTTTGGGCTCGCGAGAACGTAGGTTCACTACTTCCCCCTGTCAGGAAAGTCCCGTAATAAAGTATATGTCCTCCACTTCTATGGTGAGGGACATCCCGTCTATCTAGAATGACTCTGAGTCTGGATCCCAGTAGTCAACTGACATCTACAATAGTCCTGGTTTGGCCCTGAACCCACCAAGACACCAAAATTTGTAAATACCACATGCACGTAACGCTTGTTGAGCCATTAGATTTGCCCTTACCACCTCTTCTACATCATCATGTTCACGTTCTCTCCATTCTAGGACCATCCTACAAAAAAAAATTGAATTTTGTCCATTAGAACACTTAAACAATCTTAAGCATGGCTGCATACACGAATTTTTTCCAAACATCCACATATGTACATGGCTTTGGGGGAATTTTCCATGTATATCCATCCCTATACATGGAAAAACCCTCGATTTCCACGTGGGCCGTAGTGCTTATTTTAGAATGGCCTAGAAAATCAAATACACCATGGAATTTGGCAAAATTTGCATCAAAATGAAAGAGTAGAGCATGGGTAAGTACCTGGAAAGAAAAGGTAGTGGATTCCACCGGCTCGATCTCCTAGAATTCAATGTTGAATTTCTTAGCTTAAATGGGTAAAAATTTCAAATGTTTTATAATGTTTTGAATTTTTTACTATTTATAGAATTTTTTGAAATTTTTGAAATTTTTTACCCCCTTTCCTATAGTTTGGACAATTTCTAATCCTTTTGGACCTTTTTTGGACTAATTTATGATGTAGGAGACATTTTGAGTGTCGTTTCAACTGTTGGATTGACCCGATCATGCCGATTTCAGGTATCATGTCTAAACTGACATATAGGTTAGGTTTGATCACTGTTTTCATTTTGCATGACCTTATGACCATTTCATTATAGCCTTAGGTACGAACCCACTCGATTATGCCACGGAACCTTCTTACTGTTTTAAAAGTGGCATAATAGCAGTGGTAGAGCTTGACCTTACATGGGTACCCTAGTTAGTGCCTTATTTGCATTTGGTGCCCATGGTGACATTTTGTCCCTTAGTGTGTCCATTGTATACTATGGCCATGACATTTCAAAGAGCTTCATACTCCTCCTAATCTTTTGCTAGCCTATTTCCCTTAGGACTCCTTTATGTCAAGTTGTAAATGCATTATCATGAACTTTGCCTTCCCTATTGAGCCTTACGCCAGCTTCCCTGACATTGAGTTTCAGCCATATAGCGCAAGGTTATCTCAAGTCTAGCCATGCAGAGCCATTTTATATATCTGTTACAGCCCAAAAAAATCAAAAAAGCAAAAAGCTGGACAAGGAAAGATGCTATCTTTTGGAAGCTGTCAAGTTGTGTCGCCTTCGAACAGAGCAATGTGTATCACATCCATTGGTTGGGTTTATAGTTTGACTTTAGGAGTTGTACTCATTTATCTGAGTCTATCTCCACCCACTGGTTAAGCTTCCATCCCCCATGGAGCCTCTGTTGATGCCTCATGTGTCGCAGAGATGCCCCAGTTTTGTATATCGAGACTATGCTGCCTTTATTCAATCACCATTCGTCATTATGCTCTTGTTCGAAGGAAGTTGAAACCTGAGTCAGCCATTCCTTGGTTGTCTTGACTTTGCATGTCATCCATTGCCACTACAGTTATTGGTTGGTGCACCTTATGATCGAGTCCTTCCACATTATACAGCTTTGCTCGGTACCTCACATTGGATGATGGGGGATACCTTAATTCCCTCCTTCCAGCGGATCTCATCACATCGATTTTAGATCATTTATTCTGGGATTGGAATCTAGAGTCATTTTTGAGTGCCTTGAGACTTGTAGTAATCAGTGCCAGGTTCTCTCACCATCGACAGTTTTGGGAATACATCAATGTCCCATGATCGATGGATCCTCTCAAGTGTTCGACCTCAACACATTTATTCACACTTGTTAGTTTGCACTCTAGTACCTTGATTCCCATTTTCATTATCGGTGGGTGATCTCGTGTCTATTAACGGTATACATCAATGATAGGTAATCGGATGATGGACTACTATGTTCGACCTCAACACCTCTATTCACATATTAGGACATGTACTCATAGCGGTTTGTGTAGAAGACCTTCCAGATTGGTGGCATCTCTTATATGCTACCTCCTTGATCGTGCCAGTGTTCATGAGATTTCAGCTGTCATGACTTGATTCTAGTATATGTCAGACATTTCCAGCTATTATGGATATCATGATCCTTTCTATATCTTCATCATGGACATTCTAATTTATGTATATTGTACATGGAAATGACCACTTATGTGATATTTTGTATCATGCCTATTCATGGCCATTGTACTCTTATGTATCCGAGACTGCTATATGTATTTGTAGTTATGTACAGAGTTGTATCATTGTACTATGTTGATTGGGTGGTCCGTCTTCCATTTGGGATCCTTCATACTTATAATGTATTTCGGCCATTGTATGACCCCTCTAACCTCACACATTAGGGGGCATATTTTATAGCTGATTTTACCACTCCAGGTGAATCACTCTGGTATGACCTTCCTCTGTCGCTCTGTAGACTCCTTAGACCCCTTGGACAATTTTTTGTCCTTTGATGTTTCCTTGATCATACCTATAAACATGTGAAAAATTATACACATGACTTTTAAACCCCTAACCATGTATATACACAGGTTTGACCCCTAAAACCACGTACATCGGGATGTGTGTAAAATTCAAATCATTTTGGAGTTTTCCTTGACATGGATCCGACTCGCTTGACTCCTGGCCTTCCATATGCCTTGAGATCGCTTCGATTCGACCTTTCATTACCCCTTTGAAAAGATATATAAGGAACTCTTTGGATACATTGAAGGCATAAGAGAATTGAGAGGAAATAAACTATAGTCCATTGTTGATGGAACTTGTGCTTGAGTCTGCATCCCTTTGTCCCTTGGAGCACTTTTTTGTTCTTCCTAAGCTTTCCTTTTGCTTGTGAGCTTGCTATCGAGAGTTGGAGGATTGAGGTGGTTGAGGCCCAAGTGGTTGATTCAGTTTCTTTGATTCACAGACGTGCCAACAGAGGTTGTATCCATTGTAATCTCTAATTTTATATTAATAGAAATATCTTTTCCTGTCCAATAATGTATGTTTGAATGGATATTTTATCCATGGATGACTTCAAATGCTTATACATTGTTGATTATATATGCTATAATAGATATAACACCAATATATATAGTATGCTTGTCTTGTTTACTTGTTGTTGAGGAAGTGATTCATTAATTCAAGCTGAAGTTGGAAAGATCAATGGGGATCTACTTCAACTGTCTAGAATAACGTACGAGGTCTAATCCTTTAGTGTTAGATATTTGATTTCTATTGCATATTGGAAAGGATTGCTTTCTGGATTCAAGATGTCTATTGTGGTACCCCAAGCCATAGAAATTTCTCTCCATAAAAGTCCCTATCTTTCACTCTCTCCTCACTATGTCTCCCCCTACAACTAACATCCCCCCTCCTCCACTGTCTCTCACTCTCCAACCCATCTAACTACACCTAAACATGGCCCCCATATATATATTCCCCAACCCTCTCTCTCTCTCTCTCATGCACACACACCTAGAGACCTCCATTTGTTTCCCCTACCATTGACACCCTCCTCCTCCACTCTATCTCACTCCCCAACTCATCCATATACACCTAACCCACACCCCCATATCTATTCCCCAGCCCCCTGTCTATCTATCTCTCTCTCTCTCTCACACACACACACACAAACACACACGCATCCCTTTTTATCCCCCTACCACTAAAACACCCCCTCCTCCACTCTCTCTGACTCCCCAACTCATCAAAATACAACTAAACCACACCCCCTTATCTATTCCTGAACCCTCTCTCTCTCTCTCTCTCAAACACTCTAAAACACACACACACACACATCCTTTTCTCTCCCCTACCAGTAAGACGCATGTTCCTCCACTCTCTCTCACTCCGCAAATCATCCAACTACACCTAAACTACACCCCCCTATCTATTCCTCAACCCTCTCTCTCTCTCTCTCTCACACACACACACAAACACACACACACACACACACACACACAAA
>LPNX010578114.1:78587-232283 GCA_001517045.1 Pseudotsuga menziesii
CTCTCACAAACACACATCCCTATGTCTCCCCTTACCACTAACACCCCCTAACCTTTAACGTAAAAAGCCTATACAACCCCACACACACCCACATGTCTCCCCTTACTACTAACACCCCCATCCCTTATATCACTCCCTAATGAATCCAAATACCTCTAACCCCCACCCCGCTACTAAATGTTAGATTTTTATCATATAAGCTACCATTATGATCTTAGGATCTTTAACTAACAGAATAACATGCACAACAATAAAACACAAGCACAACACCAGAGGCAAGAGACACAAGGAATTTTCCTCGGGGAAAACATAAAGGAGAAAACCCCACAACTTCCTCAGAGATAGAATCAGCACCAAAGGTAAAACTCGAAAACATAAATATCATCTCCCAACAACAACAATCTCTCTCTCTCTCACCGAGCGAGCTTCTTCTCTCTCATTCATATGGTGTAACGAGTGAGTGTGTGTGTCCTAAATAGAGAGACTCACTCTCTATTTATATTCTTCCATTAACTTGGAACCCACTCCATCATGTCATCCTCACTTAACAATTACTTAATAGAGTCGACATCTCTAGGAGTGTCTAATAACCCTAGTGCCCCACAACTTATGGGGACTTTGCCTCCTTCGACCAATAGGAGGGTAACACAATGGTGGGCACTATTGCCCTGAATTACAATGACTTACATATGGTTGACTTCACTAGAATAGTCTAATAACGAAAAGGCCCCATAACTATGGGGACTTTAACCCTTGACTAATAGGAGGGTTACCCACAATGACTTGACATGACTTTCTCATTATAGAAACTTCTTGGAATAAACATCGGGGTATGACATGACTCAAGTACATCACAAATACATCCCGGAATAAACATTGGGTTACAATACATAAGAAATATAGATGAATACATTTAAAAGTTACAAATACATCAACACTCCCTCTTAACTAGGAAGGTATTCTCTCGACACAATTTATCAGCACAAGTCTTCTTCTCTATATCATCTGGATCATCATTGAGTTCTCGTCATCTTCATCTTCAAGTCATCTTCATCTGGATCTGGATCATCATTCAATCTAGATCATCATCATTGGATCTGTATCATCACTCGATCAGGATCATCATCACTGAATCTAGATCATCACTTGATCTAGATCATCATCATCACTGGATCTAGATCATGACTCGATCTGTATCATCATTGGACATCATCATGGGATCTAGATCATCACTCGATTTGGATCATCACTACTGAATAATCTTCACTAGATTTGGATCATCACGGGTGTTATCTCATGATTCTTCTCATCATAGGGAGTTCTACAGAGCCAACCCTTTTTCATGCTGGTTGTAGGCCTAGCCTCCATGTAGGTCTTCTTCAGCACTTATATCTGACCTACTCATCAGAAAGGCACATCACTCACATCCAACCAGGCTGGAACACATCCTACACACAATGATGGAAGAGTTTCGTACTTCCATCTAGGCTAGAACACATCCTGCACACAATGATGGAATATTTTCGTATGGAAGATTTCCGTACTTCCATCTAGGCTGGAACACATCCTGCAGACAATGATGGAATATTTTCACACTTCCATCCATGCTGGAACACATCCTTCACACAATGATGGAAGGTTTCCATACTTCCATCCAGGCTAGAACACATCCTGCACACAATGATCGAAGATCTCTGCACTTACATTCATCCAGGATGGAACCACATCCTACCAAATTGATGGAAGATTTTCATACTTCCATCCAAGCTGGAACCACATCCTACAACAGTGATGAAAGGGCTCTCCACTTACATCCATCGAGGATGGAACACATCTTGCACACAATGATGGAAGGGCTTTCACTCATATTTGATCTTGTAAGAACCAATCCTAAAGTCACATCAGAATGGCCCCCAGTCCTTGACTGAGCTTCCTAGTAACTGACCAAGAACATCCATTCTCCAAGAGAATGGCAGTTGCCCTTACATCCGACCTTCTCATCGGAATGGCCAACACTCACATTTGACATGGAAGGAACCTAATCCTTTAGCCATGACAGAATGGTTCAGCCCTTACATTTGATCAAGTGGGAACACATCCCTCTACCACATCAGAATGGCTTCTCAGTCCTAGACTAAGTTTTCCTTGTAACTAACCAAGTACCTCCATTCCCAAAATGGCAGTTTCCCTTACATCTGTCCTGCTCAACAGAATGGCCATCACTCACATCTGACATGGAAGGAACCAATCCTCTCACCATGATAGAATGCCTCAGCCCTTATATCTGACCTACTCTTCATAATGGCTATGGATCTTAGCACTTGTATCTGACATGGAAGGAACCAATCCTCTCACCATGATAGAATGGCTCAGCCCTTATATCTGACCTACTCGTCAGAATGGCTAGGGATCTCAGCACTCATATCTGACATGGAAGGAACCAATCCTCTCACCATGACAGAATGGCTCTAGGTCTCATCACTTTCCCTTGGAGGAAACCTTGATCTGGAGAACACAAAGCTTCTCCCTGAAGTAGTCAAACTTCAGCTTAGACAATGGCTTTGTCAATACATCAGTTATCTATTCCTTCGTTGCAACATACTGGAGCTTCATTGCTCCCCTCTACACCATATCCCTGATATAGTGATACTTGATCTTGATATGTTTCGACTTGTCATGGAACCCTGGATTCTCTGACAACTTCATGCAAATCTGGTTGTCATAATGTATACAAGTAGCATCCATGTAGAGATCAAATAAATCTGAAAGTGGCTTTCATAGCCATACTACCTCACAACTAGCTAAACAAGATGTGACATACTTTGCTTCAGCTGTACTTAGTGCCACACAGGATTGCTTCCTACTAAACCAAGAGATCACACCTGATCCCATATTGAAGCAACACCCTAAAGTGTTCTTCCTATCGATGGCGCTGCCTACCTAATATGAATCAACATAACCTCCAGGTTAATATTCTGATTCGTATCGTACTTGAGCCCATAATCAATTGTTCCCTTCAGGTACCTCAGAATATGCTTTGCGGAAATAAAGTGAACATGTCTTGGATCTATGAAGAACTAGCTCAAGGTGTTCATAGCAAAGCAAATGTCTAGTCTTGTGTTCGTCAGATACATCAAGGACCCAATCATCTGACAATACATGGTAGCATCAACCGTCTCTGATGAAGCATCACTTAACAGCTTCAGGTTCGATGCCATAGGTGTGGTAATGCAATCCATCATCCTGAACCTATTCAGGATATCTACTGCATACTTCCCTTGTCCACACCTCCATGCCTAGAAAATAGTGCATCGACACATAGCAGGAGCATCACTGGTCTTCTGCCCTCAACCTTGGGGAAAAGGTTGGAATCCACATTACTCTCAGTAAAGCCTAAAGTCATTAGTAATCTGTCCATCCTATCATACCATGCCGAAACATAGGATCTTCTGCAGTCACTCTCTCTGAAGAATCATACTATGTCTGTCTTCCGTACTCTATGCACTGAAACATTTTCTACTGGAGTGACAAGTAGCTTCCTATGCTACTAATCTTCTATGTATCTGTCTAGGATCACTGGATATCAAGATCCTCTATCTTGAACTTTTTCAAAATTTCATCTCACACCCATCTGTGATCTTTTCATCCTCTATCAACCTTGTAGCAAAGGTTTAGATCTTCGTCAAGCTCCTCATGTATGTGTTATCCCATGGGTGTCTCTTGAGCTTGTACAAGGTCTTCCTTGATTTGCACATATGATTTTTCCTGTCATGTGTCTCAACTGCCACTAGCTGCAAATATGTCTTCGAATCCTTCCTTGTATCCCATGATGTTTCCATCTATTGCATGATGGAACTATGAACTTCCCTTCATGTATCGAGACTACATCCTAGACGTCATTCTTCTTGAACTGATCTTCCCTTTCTTCTTGGAACATTCTGTACCAATGATGTCGCTGTATTCATCATATTATTTTTCATCTTTGAACTGTCGTCACTTGTTCTCCAGAACAAGTCTCATTCTTCTTTGCTTGTAGGCGATTATGTACGTGATCTTTCCTACAAGTCAAATGCATTTGTATGGTTAGAAACATTTCATAAGGAATATTCATACTGGCAAGTTCTTATGCATAAATATATGATCACGCAACTACTTTAGCTAATACAACATTCATCCATATCTCACAAAAACTTTCTAGATGCCTTCCATCTCTACCAGGACAACATTGAGATTGTGCACTAATCCAATATGTTAGCAAAGAGGTTTCATTCTAGATAAGTAGCAATGGAGAGTTGTATAGCACCATGAGCTACTTACCCATCACATGCATATTAGTAGTATACTGTCATTAATGCAAACATCCTATCATGCATAATACATCAACTAAATATAAACAAATGCATAACAAAGCAATATCATGAAATGACAATTGAATACTTATCTTTATTTGTTTCGTGCGTACACTCCTTCTTGAGCCTTCAGCTTCATCATCTTCTTCATTCATGATACCATCATTTCTTATATAAATGCTAAGGTGGATAAGAGGTGCTTCAAGAGTTGAGTTCTTCATATTCCTCATCGCTTGAGGGATCTTCTTTGGATGGTAAGAGCTTGATCTTCAATTGCTCCCATCTTCTCTTCTCTTCGTATGAGTCAAGCTTCTTCTTCTTCCCAGAGTCTACTGAAATTAATCACTTACTTCTGGCACACATTCCTTGAATGAATGAACCCCATGATCCTGGGAGGCCATTCAAGGTGGCCATCACCACTTCTACATTCTTCACTTCTTCTTTTACCGCTTCAAGTTGTTCTTTGATTTGAGAGACCCTTATGACTGCATGGTCTCTGCATTCTTGATCTTGACATTCTTCAACTGGTTTCTTAAGGTCATCCTCTAATGTATGTTCTTTCCTTCAAATAGCTTGGTCAAGGAATCAAACATCTTCAGTGTCTTTAGGGAAGACACTTGTGGTACAAGTTGATCCGTGATTGAATCCACAATGATCTTCTTGGCCTTGACCAAGTTCTTCTTGTGTAAGGCTGAATTTTGGTTTCATCTCCTGATCCTATGCCAATCTTGGGATATAGTGAACGTACAAAAACTTAGCATTTTTATTATTTAGGGTTTTTCTAGCTTGGTGTCAAACTAGGGTTTGACTTTCCTGGAGTTTCACCCAACCAAATTTCTTGATCTAGGTCTTTAAACTTTGATTTTAATGGGGAGAAAAATCCTATGATGGGCTCACTCAAAAATTCCTCTTTTGTAGAAAGCCCTAATTTCTGCATCGAAAAATGAAAATGGTCGGAATCAAATTTTGCCTCAATAAAAAGATGCGCCCTTCAATGGTGAGTCAGCCTAGCATACTTTTGCAAATGGATTGTGGAGAGAGAACCAAAAAGTAAGAATCCCTAGCTTCTACAGCTGCACAATGTCTTCTTCTCAGGTTATCTTTGATAGCATGTTATATTTTTATCATATAAGCTACCATTATGATCTTAAACTCTTTAATTAAGAGAATAACATGCATGGCAATAAAACACAAGCACAACAGAAGAGACAAGAGACACAAAGAATTTTCCTTAGGGAAACTGTAAAGGAGAAAACCCCGCAACTTCCTTAGAGATAGAATCAACACCAAGGTAAAACCCAAAAACATAAAGATGATCTCCCAACAGCAGCAGTCTCTCTCTCTCTCTCACTGAGAGAGATTGTTCTCTCTCACTCATGCACCCCAATGAGTGAGTGTGTGTGTACTAAATAGAGAGACCCACTCTTTATTTATATTCTTCCATTCACTTGGAACCCACTCCATCATGTCAGCCTCACTAAACAATTACTTACTAGAGCCGACATCTCTAGGAGTGTCTAATAACCCTAGTGCCCCACCACTTGTGGGGACTTTACCTCCTCCAACCAATAGGAAGGTAACACAATGGTGGGGACTATTGCCCCAACATATAATGACTCACCTAGAGTCGACTTCACCAGAATAGTCTAATAACCCAACGGCCCCATAACTATGGGGACTTTAACCCTTGACCAATAGGAGGGTTACCCACAATGACTTGACATGAATTTCTCATTATAGAAACTTCCTGGAATAAACATCGGTGTATTGCATGACTCAATTACATCACAAATACATCCCAGAATAAACATTGGGTTACACTACATAAGAAATACAAATGAATACATTCCGAATTTACAAATACATCAACACTACATACCCTCTATAAGAACTAGATGCACCCACATTAATCTAACCCCCCCACCACTCTGAAACTCCTAACAGACCTTTTACTCTCTCTCTCTCGCACACACACATACACACATCCACAAGTCACCCCATCGCACTAAGGACACCCCCATCCGCTCTATCTTTCTCTCTCTCTCTCTCTCTCTCTCTCTCTCTCTCTCTCTCATACTGCTATATACTAGATAATAGAAAAAGAACGAGAAAGAACTCAAGAACTTGAAGCACAAATAAAACATGATAGTGACCATTTATATTTTCATACTATTGACTAAATTGAAATTTTTTTCAACATCATATCATAAGGAAAGATTGATGAAATAGTCCAAAAAGATCGAGCAAAAATAACATAGTTGGCTAAGAAAAGTCGGAAGCATTATAATGTTAAATTTCTATGGAGTAAAAATTTGGATGGACCAGATCATAAGAGAGAGAAAGATCACTGGTCTAGAATATTTTTCAAAATGCCAAGGTGAAATCTTGTTAAAGCAGGGATTCCTATTTTCACCAATGGTTTTTCATCAGGCGATTGAAGAACTTAGTAGATTCATATGGAATATTAAATATGACAAAAAAACTACATGGTGTAAAAGTCTTAATTGTGCATTACATTACACATTTATTGTTTGTTTACTATGTCCTTATGTTTGGGATGGGGTTTGAACAGGAGTGGGATACTTTTCATTGAATTATCAATATTTTTTGGATTTCTTTAGCCTTTAGAAATATGTTATTTTACATAAATATGCCAAGGATGATGTTATAGTTATGATTTTGGGTCTCTTTCCTTATCAGTTAATGTTGATTGCAAAATTATTAAAGTACATGGGATATTTTTAAAGACAAATTATTATTTCATTAATGATTAGATGTGGTTTATTGGAAAAGTGGAGAGCAAGATAAATTGTTGGTGCTACAAATGGTTGTCTCTAGAGAGAAGAGCAATTTTAGGCAAGATTGTACTAGAGAGTATCTTGAGATATTGGATGTCTATGGCCATGGTCCCCTTTCCTATTTTGCATAATATTATGTGAAAATTGATGATTCTTTTAGGGTCTACAATGGCAGGGAGTGATACGTTCCATTTTGTTGACTAGGAAAGAATATGTTTGCAAAAATATATGGGTGAATGGGGAATTAAATGCTTGATATAATTCAGCCAAAAATTGTTCCTTAATAGGCTATGGAGGGGTTTCTTGTGACATGCTTCTAGTTTGATTCTTTTAGATCTAGATATATTAGAAAAAAAAATTGTGGAATATTTGATCAACAAGGTCAACAAGAAATTTTCTTTGTCTTCTAATTTTTGGTATGGAATTTATAGGTATTTTTCTTGGATGGGAATTTGCATATCTTGGAAACTTAGAAGAGGTGCAAAGGGGGTTTTGGGTGTTGACACTTTCATTGAAGGGGATAATTTTTATAGACTTTCATTGTCTCTCATTGGATTCTTATAAAATTATGTTCACAACAATGTTTCTCACAAAGAAATTAAACTATGGTTTATTTGATGTTTATTATTGTTTATTCATTGTAAGCTTGGGATTGCCTCATAGTCTAGTGACATAATGGAATTTTTTGTAATAATGTACACTTTTTTGTTTACCATGATTTTATGAAAGGGATTTCGTTAGAGGTTCTTTAGGGGATTCAATTGTAATGTAGTTCAATTGTTCCCTCTTTAGAAATAAATTTGACTTACTAGATAAAGAATTTCCCATATCACAAAACTTTACCTTTTTTTGTCAAATGTGCGGTCTATGGAAAGATAGGAATGCAGTGGTTTTCAACAAAAAATAGAAGAATTTTTGTTTGGCAGGAATAACAATTTAGATGCATTTCAAAGAATATTTGAAGGATAGGGTGGTGAAGCATCCACATTACCTAAAAGATTCGATATTGGTGGTAGTTATTATTTCTGGCTACTTGGTGGTGTGTCAAATGATGATCAATGTGGTGCAAGCATGGTTTTGATATTTTTTTCAAATCGTTATTATATAATATGGATGCGATATGGGCTATGGAAAAAATCCAAAGAGAAATGATTATCTCTTTGGGGGATGATATATTTTTCTTCTAAAAAAGGTTATCTATATTTACATGTTTTTACTGACTCTAGGATTGTTGTGGAATGAGCCATGGAAGAGTATACATTGCATGCCAAACTTTTGGATAAATAGTGTTTTAGCACAAGGAAACTATTGGAGAAAATAACATTTTTAAACACAAAATTCGACAACTTAGAGGTTTGATTTTCGACATATTGTGGTCGACAATTCAACAATCCTCTTTCTTTTTAAACATAAGTTAAATCTTGGCATTTTTTCGACAATGAAAACACTCGTCGGAAATTTGACTACATTTTATTTTTATCCGTAAAAAATATGACCGCAAATTTTAGTGCAGTGTTGTCGAAAATCTAACTATGTTTCCTTTATAGCAGTCGGATATCCGATGCATTCCCTTTGTCAGTAGTATATCAAAATTGTCAGATTTAATGTAAATATGACCACAAATTTCACTTCATAGCAGTTAAAAATACGAAGGCACTTGAACTCTACTAAATTATACCAACTTTTCAAATTTCGCAGCTGCAAATCTAGTAAATTTTTTCCAACTTTTCCTATTTCACAGCTACAACTCCACTAAAATTCTTCCAACTTTACCTATTTTGCATCTACAACTCCGTTAAAAATTTTCCACCATTTCCTATTTCGGAGTTGCAACTCCGTTAAATTCTATCGACTTTTCCTATTTTCACGCCTACAAGTCTGGTAAAATTTTGCCAACTTTTCCTATTTCATGCCTGGGACTCCGCCATATTTTTCCAACTCCTAGTTGTGACTTTGCAGGATAATTTTTGTTTGTGGTTGTGACTCCGCTAATTTTTTAGCCATAAGATTTTTATATGTCCATTAGTTTCGATCATCCTGCTCTAGTCGCCACGAGGAACTTTAGATGCTCATATGATCGTCATGTCCTTTTATTCTAGTATGGATGTACTGTATCCGCCCAGTTGACAACAACCAACTCACGGAACCGTGTTCATATTTATATCCTCATGAATGATGTGGCCATGAAATAATGCCATCACGGAAGGATGATGACTCAAAATTATATTGAAAGGTACGTGTTCTAATCATAACCATAATTAGACATCATTTAACACATCAATAATAATATTTAGTAGTTGTCTACAACAACGAAAAATTTCACTCAGATGATGTATTTTCTGGGTGAACATACTCGGTCATAGATTGGCCCTTCAACTAGGTTCCATATCCAGATTCAATAATCTTGTCCCAACTCCCCCCATTGTCAGTCAATCCGACATTATCCACTTTGGGGGTGGCATAGCTAATGAAACACCCGAAGGTTGATGGGAAATCCATTGTTCACTCCCACAATCATCTATCGAAACTTACATATAAAACTTAGTTTCCTCTGCTACGAAACTCTAATACAAAGAAGAGGCTTGAGAATGATCGATCCTAAAATTTTGTTCTTCCCAGTCCCAAATACTAGTGTGATTTTGAATGGTCCCAACTCCTTCCCTCCCATTTCATCGATCTGGATCAGATATCTAATAGAGCCCAAGGAAGTTGGAGAAATCATTACAGATACCATCATTCCATCCTTATAACAAAGAAGAGTTATTTCTTTCGCTCCCCATCCCATTTCCATCCATGCATCAGAACTCGCTTGCACACACTTGAGGTTATATTCATCTGCATTGATTGGTGTGTGCTTGATCGCTCCATATGATGATGCCATAAAAAATGCTAAAAGGGATACCAGTATTGCAAAATATAAAAATGTTGAATAACCCATTTTCAAAAATACTATTTTTCACAAACTCGAGCAAAAGCATTGAGAAAAGGAGGAGGGGCAGAAATTATGTTTTTTGTGTTTTTTATACCATATGTAAGGAACTGGGAGCGCTCCAGAGTTGAGAAGCACTATAGTTTTTCCCTAAGTGTCCATATGACCAGTAAGGAATTGGGAGCACTCCAGAGTTGAGAAGCACTATAGTTTCTCCCTAAGTGTCCATATGACCAATTGCAACTCAGAATCTGATAAGTTGTGTTGTAAAATTCCTTCTGAACCACAAACTTTACTCCCAGCTTTACTATTCTCTTGTACATTCAAACTTCTCTAATCCATTGGCCAATATTTTGTTTTCTGGTTAGTTTGAGGATAATAAGAATCCAATGACTAATGGGTTGGGTTGGGTTGGGTTTATTCTATTTGAGAGAGTTTACCATATTTTCTTTGGGTTCTATTCTTAAACCATTCATGTATTTATGCTGGAAAAATTCGAGTTAATTCCTGTATTAATCAAATGATCATATATTGTTGGAATATGTTTGGACAATGCTAAGTTGAAATGTTGTACACTAGATATTGTTTTCATTGTATTTGGTACTCTCACGCTCATATCAATATTTAACACTAATGTTTCTTTTTAACTCCTAATTCATGATCTAGCTTGTTTAATGTTTATTTTTGTTTTTTTCTTGTTTTGACAGTGCATCCAAAAGAACAAGAGGGTGCAAGAATGGACATTGTGCATTCAAGTAAAATGTTATCCCAACCCTGGATATGCAACAATAGAATATGTCCTACGCAACAATGTTTTGAACGAGGTTATCCATAGAAAAAGAGAAATACATGGAACAAAAATGAACAATGAGGCTTACTACATTGCCCTTATAGAAGGGATAAAAAACCATAATGTACAGACCCAATGGCATATATGTCTACATCAATTATGAAATTGTATGTAGGAAAATGAAAGGAATCTACCATGTGATAAAAGGGAATTTAAAACCATGTCATGTAGAAGCGAGAACCATTGCTGGCGAATTCCATTTTTTTATGATCAACCACCATTTAGATATTAATAGGACGTCAGTTGAACTACTGGTTGGGGAAATGTCAACTCCATGTGGGAATGTGCACAATGCAATGGTATCAAGATCTATATGCTAAAAATGTCAGGCTTTTACATTGTTACACATCTCCGATATGTGTATGTTTTTTCGTTGTATCTATTTTGGTGTCACTCATGGTGTGGATTTTTCAATAAAGAACCTAGTTTTCCTCATGATGTAATAAATTAAATGTGTATTTATAAATTTGTTGTACTCATTTTTCTCATTCATTCATCATCTATATATGATATTATTATTTGCATATGTCATTCTAAAATATTTGTTGTATATTCCTAATCCAAGTTGATTGATCTTGCATATGTCATTCAAAAATGTTTTTTGTATATTCCTAGTCTAATCCAAGTTCATTTCTCAATTGATCTGGTTATATGTGTGAAAATTTCATATGAAGATAATTGGATGAAATTGAAAATGAAAAATACATAGAATTGGACAAAGTACTGATGGCGACAACATACAAATAAAGCAGAAATTTGTTTATGGGAGTGCATTCTTTGTAACAAGTGTCCTGCAAAATATTTTGCAGTAGAGTGAGGGAATATTTGTTGGATGAAGAAAGTAATGGAATTTTTGGTTGTGAGAAAACAAGGATATCATAGGAAAGGATGTGTATGCAAAGGAGCCTAATGATGCTCAAAGGATAAACTAAAGGAGAACCCAAATTTCTCACCAATTCTGTGCTTCCTAGTATGCAATGATAATTTTTAATTAACATAGCATCCTAAAATTAAATCCTTTAGAACCCTAAAAACTAGAAGCTTTCTGGATTTTCCCATATATAGTGTAACAACTTCAAAGGCCTCTTGCAAAACTGATGAGCATAGGTATTGGAGATCACCAGAGGGACTCTATATAGGATCCATTAAGAGGGGGTGGCTAAAATCCTAGAGCAAAGATTGGTTAAGGAGTTGTCTCTATAAGAGGAGGGGAAGATAATAATTTATTCCAAATGAATGTAAATATAAGGTATTTAAACATAATCCTGAGGCATTTAACTACTTTTGTTTAGTTATCTCGAAAAAATCAATCATTAACTAAATTAACAAAAGTATCACTACCTAATTTATATGAAACCATTGACATAATATTTACACAATATATTGACTATAGATAAGAAAATAAATTGGTAAAAAACATAAATGCACATCTGATGTTATGAATGTAATAATTTATCCATTATTAGTTTTCTAAATCCATCTTGCTAATGCAAAAACATGCATGATGTATATGTGTGAAGCTTTTGTTTGCATCATGGAGAGAAAGGAGAACATGCCTTAAACTAAAGTACTATAAACAGTTATATCCAATATGGAAAATCCACAAGAAAGCAATTGGCATCATTATTTTTTATTTATTTGATGTGGGTGCAATTGAACCCCACGATAATTTAGACAGTGTTCCTTATGTTGGAGAAATAAGCTATGGGAATTTTTCTACATTTGATTATGAAAAGTAGAAACCAGTATTTCTACCAGCTACTGGTAATCGAGATATATGTTTCTTCGCACATAAAATCAATAGACATAAGATATGCAACATTATGGCCATTAAAAGAATTCGAAAAATCAAGATAAGAATAGTCTTATGGAAGCGTTGTGATAAAATAGTTCCTCATTATGATACTACTTGCAACGTTGAAGGTAAAATAATAGTCATAAATAAAAATCTAAAATTACAAAAATAATACATGGTTCCTTGTAACAATCATTTTCAGAACATAAACCTACATAGATTTCCAATATTATGGGTAAGATGAGCTTGCATTCTAATGTAAAAGTGGAGAAATAAAAGAATGCATATTTTGAAGTCCATCCTCATCAAATAGAAAATAACATTATTTGATATTAGAAGGTTGAATGCCCTCTTGACTAGATTTTCCCATGTCAGGATATTATTTCTTAATGATATCCCCCCCAAAAATACATTTTCAATGTGGCTTCGATTTCCATATTGTTATACGAAAATCTAATTGGAATTTGAAAACCACACCTACAGTCTGATTATTTCAATATTTCGATAGTATTTACACAATATATTGAGTAGATCGGAAAACATGGGATTAGAAATTCATAAAACGCTAAGGGATTGTACTAAAATGTCAATGGGAGTCGACCCCTTCCTGTATAGTGGGATATTCGTTTGTAAACAAAAGGTCCCTCGATCTTGTTCAATATAACTCACTTTCGAGATAGATATGACTTTTTATGAGTTTAAGTCATTTCCTTATTTCCCAAAAATTGGAGATAACCTTTCAATTCCATCCATACTTCCATGTTTCACATAACTTAGCCTCAATGTCATGAGGCCCTAGACAATGTTTTTTCTTTAGCCAAGGAAATGAAGGAATGTGTGGTTGATATTCTAAATGATATTGCCTCAAAATTTCTAGCCAACATATAAATTTATGGACATATGAAACACTAAACAAAAGAAACTACGAAGAAATAAGTAGAAGAGGTATTGAAGATCAAAGAGGAATTGAGGGAAAGGGGAGCTCCTTTGTAGGGTATTAGAAGCCAGGTGAGACCATGAAAGTAGAACAACAAGGATCATCCAAAATTCATCAATGCTCTCAAGAACTAACAAGTATTATATAGAAATTTTATCCTTCCAGTGGAAAGAATTTTTTCTTAGATAAAGGCCACACCATCATGATGCACCAACAATATCAACAATATTGTAGATTAAATTCAACAACATGTTGGTCAAGACCCACTGTCTTTGTATAGATTTCTTTGGTATTAGGATTCTTCCTCCACTTAGGCTCTCCTAAAATATTGAAATCTATACTATGTGCATATTACAGATTAAAAAATTATCACTCATTTTATCCTAAAAGCTATTATGGGTCCATCAAGACTGCAATAAACATGTCATGTTTGGGCATCTTCCTCCACTTAGGCTCTCCTAAAACATTGAAATATACATTATGTGCATATTCCATACTTAAAAATTATCATTGCTACTCGATATGCACATATCCCATATAGAACCATTAGTTATGTTTATTCTTAGTTTTGTAGTTCTTCTTGGACTTCTTCTAAAAGATGGGTTATCAATGCTGCAACAAAAATTTCTATTTGAGGGCCTTTCCCTCCACTTAGGATCCTAAATTATAGGAATAGAACAAATAATATGATGTACATCATAATTTCCAATCCTCTAGTAACTCTTTAAGTTCAACTATCAAGCATGCATCACATCTAAGAATCTTGTGCAGCTTTCTGAGTATAACCATTTTTCATCCTCATAGACAATGTTTCATGTAGCATTTTGAATATAACTACTTATCAAAGTCATTTTAAAATATAAAAATACATAGTTATTTGAATATCGAGGCATATATGGTTATTTCAACTAACATGAAACTCGTACAACACAAAAAAATACGGATTTCTGAGAACATGTATTCATCTAATCATGTTCATGTAGAACTAATCCTCTAATGGATATACTTAAGAGTTCCATGAATTGATATGGGATAGAGAAAATGAGAATTACAGAAAAAAAAAACATATCACTTTGAATTCAGATACAATGGGATAAGTTTGAAATGTTTATTTTGAAGAGCAGTTTGTTGGTTAGCAAGAAACAATCAGTAATTTTAGGAAGTTAGTTAGTGTACTAGCTAGAGACTCAATTTGTTAGAAGATACAATGTAAGCCTATGGGCATGTGAGGATAGGAGGAATGAAGATCACCAAACATGGGGTATGAGGCCATAGTAGACGAGTATGAATTTCATAAGTTAAGCCAGGGTCTTTGAAGTTTGTACAGTTTTAATTAATGAATGAAAAGAAAGATTCGTCAATTGCTATGTGCTCTTATATAGTCTATGTGAACATGTTTGAGATTTGATGGATGTTAGTTTTTGTAGAATAATTTGGCTGTGCATAAACCCTAATGAGAAGACAATCTATTTATGTGAAATATAGTAAGTACATGCATATCTAATTTGAATCAAAGATAGGAAAATTATGAACTGTGTAATTCAGGTGGTGAACTCGATTTGTGATTTGGGAGATCTGTGATGCTTTGAAAAAGGGATATTGGTGAATTTGTCTTGTTCTTGTCAATACTGTGTATTTGAAAATAGCACTTGCTCTAAGTAGTTATTGGATACTAACTCTGTGCGACCAGTATCCAAGTGTATGTGTAAAGCAATAAGAGGCATTATATGTTTATCTATTTGACACAAGGAACAACATAACCACCTGCACACTATGCATTCGGAGTTTGGTAAGGATTATTATTTATTAAAAGTTTTAGTTTGATGATAATCATGGGATTTATTGAATGATTGTGGAAAGCCTCAAATTTACAGAAAAAGTCGACGAAAATGATACTATAATGGTGAAGTCAATAGATTGGATGGCGATCGAATGTTTGAAGGAGTGCTGACAGGTTTGAGTGGGGTTTGCAAATGTGCTTAAATGGGTGCACCTATATTTTTTATTGAAGATGATGGGAATTGAAGATGAAGTTAGAAGGAGATGAAGCTGGTGGGAAACTCAGGTTGGAATTGTAACTTGTTAGCGCTAATAGATAGGTTATGTCAACTCATGGGTTCACCATGGTTCTCAAACAATACTGAATAAGTTGTACTATGGAAGGACCATTATGGTTAGAGTGGAGGTCATTATGGATGAAATATAATTTAACAGGGGGTTAAAAGAATCTCCATTTCAAGGTCGATGACTAAATGGGAATTCAAATCAAGTTGTGCCACTATTTTGTTGAGGAAGCTCAGGAACAATCTTTTGGACTCAACTACTGTTACCCATTCCATTTTCCTGAAGCTGTTAGCTACATCACTCTCACACTGATAGTTGTAATTTATGAAATGGAGCAGAAAAACAGGATAGAAATGTGTACTTATCGAAGACATATTTGCAGTCAATTTAGCACCAGTCACAATGAAGTCCTAAATCTAGTCATGGTGGGTCAATCACAAACCCGTGTAAAGAATATTGTAGTAAAATCCATGCAGTGAACTACATGAAGGAATAACATTGAAGAAATTGACAAAGCAAATAAGTGAAGGAATTGGATTTATGAAGGAACTCAACCCATGAAGGAACCAACTCTGTGAAGGAATGCAACCCGTGAAGTAACTGGATCTGCGAGGGAACTCAAGAAGTGAAAATGCATGTGGGAGGGGACTTAGATGGTTTCTTTTATTTAATTTTTTATATCTTATTTTATTTATTTATATGTTATTTTTTATGTACTCTTTTATTGTTTATTTTATATTTATGTTTAATTAATTATTTATTTGTCGATACACTATTCAAATATATAGAGACTAAAGTTTAACATTGTAGAGAGTCTTCTATTGAACCATAATAAAGTGTTGAGTTATGATTGTGATTCTATAGTGTATTCATACATTAATTAATGATAATGAGTAAATATATTCTTTTGTGATTGCGTGATCTATTTTTTCTTTTATGGGTAAGGGAAGTTATAAAGAATTCAATATGTAGGTTGTATCTGTATTCTACTCTTTATGTGTAGCATGCTACTATATTAAATTTCTAGATTTGTTGTAGAATCAAGATCATTGTTCCCCTTGCTATACCACTTGGTATCACAATATGATTGAAACTTGAGTAGAAAACTAAGTTATAAAAGGAATCAAAGAAGATGCAAATGTTGTTCTAAGTTTAAGAAATGGCATGGAGATACTAAAGGAGAGCTACAAGTAGATAATTACAACAAACATGAAAAAGATATGAAGAGTTGGAGAACAACTAGTTGTTATAACACTAATTGGAACTTTAGTGACCCTGATGGAACCCTGATGATCCTAATGGCTTCTTGATGAAGCTAATGGAATCATAGAACCCCTAATGGAATCCATATTTCCATAATTGACCTCCAAATGTCCCTAATTCCATATGAATAGTCCTTAATGTCATATGAAGAGTCCTTAATAGCTACTATATGCCTTAAATCATTTATAAGAGTCCTTCATAATTGATGGTCCCTCCTCAATACAAGTTACCAACTCAATCTATCCCAAAATCCATTGAAAAAACATGGTTTTGAGGGAATACACACATTTCCTTCATGAAGGAAAGTAGCATGTTCCTTGGAATAAGGACAAAATATATAAGAAACGAAAAAATTATCTAAATTCAATGGTTGGTAAAGTTTTTCTTTTCCATGTAACACCTTGAAACCACCCTCCAACCATGTCAACCATGATTATGATGATGTTAGTCATGATCATGACGATGGAAATTTTTAGAACAAGCTCAAATTGTTAGAGTCATTCAAGTTTGAGACTAGAAACTCTACCACATGTTTGAGTCATGGTGGCAAAATTTTACCGGAATTGCAGCTGCGAAAATAAGAAATGTCGGCAGAATTTAGCAGTGTTACAACTATGAAATAGGAAAAGTTGGAATAATTTTAGTGGAGTTGCAGTTGCGAAATAGGAACAATTGGTAGAATTTTAGCAGAGTTGGAGCTGCGAAATAGGAAAAGTTGGCATAATTTTAGCGGAGTTGCAGTTGTGAAATATGAAAACTTGGTATAATTTTAGCGGAGTTGCAGTTGTGAAATATGAAAACTTGGTATAATTTTAGCAGAGTTGTAGCTACGAAATAGGAAAAATTGGCAGAAATTTCATGGAGTTGCAGCTGCAAAATAGGAATAGTTGCCAAAACTTTAGTGGATTTGCAGCTGCGAAATAGGAAAAGTTGGCAGAATTTTAGCGGAGTTATAGCTATGAAAATGGAAAAGTTGGCATAATTTTAGTGAAGTTGCAACTACGAAATAGGGAAAGTGGGCATAATTTTAGTGGAGTTGCAGCTGAAAAATAGGAAAACTTGGCATAATTGGAGTGTAGTTGCAACTACAAAGTATGAAAATTTGGAAGAATTTTAGCGGAGTTGCAGGTGCGAAATAGGAAAATTTGCATAATTTTAGAGGAGTTACAGATGCGAAATGGGAAAAGCGGGAAGATTTTAGAGGATTTACTAGTGTCATCAAATTTCCTACTTCTATGAAGTGAAATTTGTGGTTGAATTTACATTAAATCCGACCATGTGGAAGGTCAAAAATCCAACAAAGATGGGAGGTCGAAAATCCAACGAAAACTTAGATTAAATCCGACAAAAAATTGTAATTTGAAAGTTAAATCCAAAAAAACATTAGATTTCGTCGTATTTTGTCATCGAATTTTGGGTTCAAATCTTTTTGTGAGAGTTTCCAATAGATTGTCATTAACAACATATATTGAGAACTAACAACTTATAAAAAAAACTGTTGCAATGTTTAAATGGAACTTATTTTGTTGAAGAGCTCATGGAATTCTCCATCATATCATCATGCCCTTTTTCTATATATGAAAATAAATTTAGGTTATTTTGGCTCTCTTTTGAGATAATCAATTACTAGAAATTATGTAGAAGATCTACAATTTTTTTAAATAAATTCGGTACAAATTACGTTTTTTGTAATGAAACTTATAACTTTGATTTTTTATAGAATATCAAGTTGTTAGTCTTTCTATCATTATTCCTGAGGAGAAACCACCAACCCCTTTCTAGTTCAATCCGGTATGGCTAGAAAATGGATATTATAGGGAGATGGCTAAGAGAAATTGGAAACTGTTGGAAGTGCAGTCCTCAGACAACTATATGTATAATGTGATGGACAATCTATCAACCATGAAAAAAATCTCGAAGGAATGGGAAAAGAAATACTGAGAGTAACAAAAATTTGAGCTCAAAGACTCGGAGAAGAAAATACAAAATATCTACAACTCCAACAAAATAGGGATCTTCTCTACAAAATAACTTTAATCCTTAAAAGTTGAGGAATAGAAGAGAAGTTGAATTAACAAAGAGAAACTATGCAGGATTTAGTGCGGATCACTTTGGTTAGAAGATTGGGACAAGAATACTAAATTATTCCATATACATGCCTCTCACAAAAAAAAAATCAACACCATATTAGAAATTGAGAACGAAGAAGGTGGAATAGCACAAACTTTCAAAAACAATGCAACAGCAACAAAAACCCATTTCCATAGAAGATTTGCAGCTCGTCTAGGGTGCCCCATTTAGGAAATTCTAGAAGTAATAAATTTCTTCCCCAGTTTACTTTCAGAAGAAATGAAACAAGATATAATGGAAGAAATGTAAGAAGAAGAGATTAAATAAAATAATACACTCGTTATAGAAAGGAAAAATCCCTCACCTTGGTGGGTTCACCTTAGATTCCTTTATTTGTTTTTATGAACTGCTCAAGACTGATATATTGAAGATGGTAAGAGAGTCTCAAAGGACTGGAAAGGTCTTACGGGCTATGAATTCAAATTTTTTAACGTCCCTGACCCTCCATCCAGCGAAGAGGATGCTACCATAACATTATCTATTCAGGCAACTAGCCCCATGAATATACCTATAAAACTTGAAATTATTTGAACTAAAACATGCATACATTATCACCATACAACAGAAGTAAACCATACATTTAAGAATTTAGCATGTTAATTATAATTCATTATCAAATGTAAATTGTAGGGATGAAACACAAGGATACTTATATTATGAAGAAGAATGCCCCGCAACCAGCTATGTCACTGCAACGTTCCACCCAACCATAGTCCATTGTGCTCCTTAATCTCTCAGCAACACTGCCACCCCTGAGCTGGCCATGATTCCCCAAGGAATAAGGAAACTATGTAGGCTAACACACAGCCAAATATACACAACTCATCCAAACAAACATAGTTGGGTTTATTAGGCCACTAGGGTGCTGGGAAAAGTTGACTGCTAAGTTGGTGGGCTAACTGGAGAGCTAAGGAGACCTGTACCAGAATGATTCTGACTTGTAGGACACCCACACACACCCAACACAAGGAATCAGTCCCTTCTCTGCTACACAGTCCCTCGGGCCCTAAATTCCCTTCCATCGCTATACAGGGGGTGTGGGGAAGAAATCCATCCCTCTAGCTTGCTCTATGAGGCTCCCAAACACACTAGGTTTATCAAGCAGACCAATCCTTCATTCCCACTCCAATACAATCCAAATACCAACCACTACACACACACACAACAAAATCAAGCAATTCACATCTCCGGGGAAGAAATAGGAAACATTACTGCAGCCAAAAATGGTGATACACAACTCATACTAAGCAAGTCGATCCCATATTTGTTCTTGGCCCTAACGTGGCCAAAACAACTCAACGACAACCCACACCCATGAGGAAAACAGCAACCATGATTTATCCACTGAAAACAATGGGAAATACACAGCCCGATTGGGAAGGAAATTAGACTCAATAGAATCTCAGTGTGGAGATGGATTCGTATACATAGAACCCGAAACCTGTAAGGTAACTCCATATAGAAAAATACCCCAAAAAAAATTCACACACACAACAAATTGTGAATGTGAGGCAACTCTCCCAGCTCTCTACGTGAGGAAAAATCCCAAAACCTGTGCATGAGGAGAAGAACATCCGTTTCTGCGTGAGAATGGCCAAAAATGGAAGAATGGGGATTGTCCTTCCTTCCTGCCCATGTGAGGGTGAATGAGTCTCCTAGTGGAGTGTGTGTGTGGGAAAGGATAGACAGTCCTACTATACACCACTATCTATGCAATAACTTCCCCAACTAACATCAGAAGATTTAATTTGGTAGTTAACTGATTGATGGGTTTTCCTATTGACATGTGGCTTTTCCCTATTGGCCCTAAAGGTTAAATAATTCCCCCTTCTTACCCTTAGGTAAATCATGCCCTTTTCATTATGGTTGCATTGACGTAGCTTGTTTTCGTCTTTTTAATTAAAATGCATGTTTACATGATGCAGAAATTATAATGTGCTAGCTAGCACAAATATAGCATCGGCAATGGTCTTAATCATTAGAACAAAAAACGTTAAATCGATGTTGGTGATTTTTCCTTTATCTCCTTGCCACGATTAATTACAATATATACATCATATACATTTTAATGCGAATGGTGTCAAAACTGGGGTGCTACTTCCCCTCCCCCTTTAATAGCACTGTCCTCAGTGCTTCACAAAATTGAACAAAATGCGACACTGGTATCGCCTCAGTGCTCCACAGAATTGAACAAAAATGCAAATCTGTTGGGCTTGGGTCTCTTGGGCATCCATTGCTTGCTTTGTGTTATTACAATTCATATTGATCTATGGCTACGCACTATTCTCATAATTAGTCCAACAACAACAAAAACTCCCAATTTATCGCATGCTTAGGATCATGTACATATTTTTTAAGCAAAGAAACATGAAAAACATTATGAGCTCTAGTGCTAGCAGGGAATGCAAATCTATATGCAACTGGCCCTATTCTTACAAGCACTTCAAACAACCCACAATATCTTTGTGACATCTTGGCACAACTTCCAAGCTTCAAGGAACTCTTCTTTTCCCTCACTTTGAGGTAGACATGATCCCCTACACTGAAATCTTTGTTCAACCTATGCTTGTCTGCGTAGATTTTCTATCTATCCTGGGATGCTTCCAGATTCTTCGTGATATTTACAACCTCCTCCTCCATCTCCTTGAGCAATTCTAAACCAAGCACAACCCTGTTCGCTCGATTATCCCAAGTCACTTGTGTCCTACACCTTCTGGGATACAAAGCTTCATACAAACTCATCCCCAAGGATTCTTGCTATCCATTGTTATAAGAAAACTCTACCAAGTGTAAGTAATCTTCCCACTTGGTTGGTTTATCCATCACATACATGCGAAGCATGTCTTTGATTAATTGAATAACTCTCTCTGTTTGACCATCACGCTGAGGATGGTAGGTAGTTCTAAAGTTCAACTTTGTACCCAAATATGCAAACAACCCCTTCCAAAAACTGGAAGTGAACTTGACATCTTTGTCAGAGACTATTTCCTTAGGCAATCCATGCAATTTGAAAATCTCCTTCATGAAAATATTTGTAATGTCATCAGTCTTATGAATAGACTTAACCGGTATAAAATGTGTTACCTTCGTCGACTTGTCCAACACAACCATTATGGAATCATGTTGTCTCCAAGTCATTGGAAATCCTGTAATAAAATCCATGGAAATAACTTCCCACTTCCATTCTCGAGCTAGAAAAGGCTGCAACAAACATGCAGGATTTTGATGCTCAACCTTTACCTACTGACATTTCATGCACCTTGAAATATATTCATCCATGTCCTTTTTCATTTTGGCTGTAGCAATTGTCTTCTGATATCCTCAGTGACCAAACTATGGAGCTTCATGGATTTCATCCATAATAACTCTCCTCAAATATGCTACATTTGGAATGTAGATCCTATTCTTATAAGTAAGAAGTCCGTCTTCTTCCAATTTATACCCCTCATACTTCTTCTCAATACTTTGTTTTTGGAATTTGTCTTTTAATTGCACATACAATTGATCTCCAGTCTACTGTCTCAAAATATGACTAGCAAATATTGAGAGATCCCACATGCATTTCCTACACCTTCCTGCTGAGTGCATCAGCTACCTTGTTCTCTTTTCCTTTTATGTGCTCGTTTTCAAAATCAAACTCACATAAAAAATCCATCCATCTCACTTTCCTAGCATTTAGAGTAGGCTGATTAAATAGATACTTCAGACCACAATCATCTGCCGTAGCGCAAATATTTTGCCCATCAAGTAACGCCTCCATGTCTTGAGAGCATGTACTATGGCTACAAGTTCTATATCATGAGTGACATAGTTCTTCTCATGCACCTTCAACTTTCTTGACTCGTAACATATCATGTGGTTGGCTTGCATAAGGACTCCTCCAGGCCCTTTTCCGCATGCATCGGTACACACCACAAAATATTTCTCTAGATCTATAACTTTTAATACTGATGCACTGGTGAGAATATTCTTCAATTGCTAGAATATTTCTTCACACCTCGATGTCCATTCAAAATTCATCCCCTTCCTTTACAAAGAAGTGATGGCATGTGCAACTTTGGAGAATCCTTGAATGAATTTTTTGTAGTATCCTACAAGTCCCATAAAAGATCTTACATCTATCACATTTTTTGGAGTAGGACAATTAATAATGGCTTCAATTTTTTTAGGTTCCACATATATACCCTCTTTTGAGATAATGTGACCCAAAAAATGAATCCTATCTCTATAGAATTCACACTTGCTCAGCTTTGCATACATCTGATGCTCCCTGAGAAATTGAAATGCCGATCTCAAATGCTCTTCATGCTCTTCCTCATTCTTAGAATAAATAAGAATGTCATCAAGGAAAACAAGAACAAACTTGTCCAAATACCTACTGAAGACACTATTCATAAGGCACATAAATGTAACCGGTGCATTTGTGAGACCAAATGGTACTAGTATAAACTCATAATGTCCATATCTTATTCTAAAGGTTGTCTTATGAATGTCTCCATTCTTTATTCTTACCTAATGGTAACCAGAACTCAAGTCAGTTTTGGAAAATGCCTTTGCTCCTCTCATTTGATTAAAGAGGTCATCAATCCTAGGAAAAGGATATTTATTTTTCATAGTAACTTTGTTCAATTGTCTATAATCAATACACAACCTGAGTGCACCATCCTTCTTCTTTACAAACAGAACTGGTGCTCCCCAAGGAGACACACTCAGCTTGATATACTTCTTCTCCAACAACTCTTGTAGTTGCATCTGTAGCTCTAGCATTTCTGGGGTACTCATTTTGTAGGGTGTCTTAGACACTGGATTCCCCCTCATCCATGCATTTGAAAATATTATTATAACAGTCAAGCTTTACCCTGTGAGATTCTAAACAATCTATTCCGATCACAACATCATAGGAACCAAGTGGTAGAACATTCAGATCTACACAAATGACCAATCCATTCACGACCAATGGACATTTCTCTACCACTTCACTAATATTCCTCTTAATTCTAGTGGTTAGCTGAACTAACTAAGATTTTCTATGCTTTACTTTCTTAAAAGCACAAATATTCACTAATCTAGGGGTAATGTAAATATGAGTAGAACTAGGGTCAATCAAAATAGAAACAGCTTAGTCAACAATCTTACCTGTAACTTCAACCGCAGTTGATTGGTGATCTACCTGGTAGTCCTCTAGTGTTGCATAAATCCTAGGGACGACCCTCGCTACTTGACCCACTGTTTCTGCTTCTTGAATGTTGTAAGTTGGCCTTGCATTCTCATTCTCAAGTGGACAATTTATGTGCATGTGGGGTCCTCCAAATTTCCAACATTGGAGAGGTTCACTGTTATGCTATGGATCTCTAGGATTTTCTCCCATCTCCCTAGCTAGCTAATTCTCAGCTTGTGATGGTTGCTTTTGTTGATTACCGAAGTTAGAAGGTTTGAAACCTTTCTTTCTTTGGTGAGACTTCTCATTCTTTTGGTCCTTCCATGTCTTATGATAATCAAGTTTACCTTTTCTTTACTCATAGCAATACTTGGCCTTCCTTATTTCTTCTTCAAGAGTTCTAGGGTCATAAAACTCAATTTTGTCTTTGTAAGACTGAGGAAATCCACTCAGGAAATGTTGTATCTTCATTTTTTCGTGTTTTATGTACCCGACATACCTTAACAATTCCAAGAATTTATTTGCATACTCTTCCATGGTCTGCTATCCCAATCTGAACTCATGGAACTCCTTAATTTTGTCATCATAATACCTGTCAAAGAGGTATTTTTGCTTGAAATACTTCTTGAACTGATTCCACTTAAGTCTCCTTTCAATGATCCTCTTTACTTGCTTGAACTGTTCCCACCAAATGGATTCGCTTCGATTCAGATTGAATATGGCAACCCTTGCCTTCATGTTTCTCGAATAATCTTGAACTTGGAAGTACTTCTTTATCCCAAGAAGCCAAGATTCAACCTCTTGTCCAGTATTTTAATCACCGTCAAATGTAGGAGGTGTATCCTTCTTAAATTCATCCTGAGAGCAATCCTTATGGTGCCTCTTTCTCTTTCCCTTGCAAGAAAAATAGCTTGAATCCCCACTGGATTCTTCTGAGTCAGATGATCTATTACAAGTCCTTCTTCCTCTCCTAGCTACTCTTACTACCTTCTGGTTTTACTATACCCTGTCTAGGGTCTATATTTCTTTGCAAGTCTATGAAAATCTGCAACATAGCAGCATTCAACTCATGATGCTCTTCCTAGGCTTTTATTAAGCTTCTCATGGTGGCTGCAATATCTAGCGGTGTCTCTTGGAATCTCCTTCCGTTAGAATCTATGTCATCATTTCCAACTTGGACATTTTCTCCAATGGCATCTTGCACACACTCGTAGGAATCTTGAGCATCATATCTATCATGGGTTATCATGGTTGAACCACAACTTACTTTACCAAACCACACTACCTAGAATACTACCCTTGAAGATCACTATGATTCTACAAAATGTGTTAATAACACAACTGTTAATTGCATATCATTCATACAATTCAGAATTACTTACCTTCTCTTGGAAAAATCATACAATGACAACTTTTCCCAAAACACAGAATTTTATTCCTCAAAAAACGACTATCTCAAGGGGAAATTTGGCCGAAGCAATATCAAACACAATAAACCCTTGATATTATTTGCGGGGAGATATCAAGCAATATTCATTAGAACATGAGCTATTAATAGCAATATGAATATGAAGCAATATTCATTAGAGCGTGAACTATTAATAGCTTAGTTGCATTGAGATAATTAAGGAAAATAAGAAAAAAAAATTGTCATGTGGTCCTATAATATAATTTAGGGTCCTCTAATATAATTTAGAGCTACCAAAGCTAGTGGTTACTTCGCCTTTATGGAAATTTAGGGGTGGTGAATCTTTAGACACATGCTAAGTTGGGTCAGAAATTTTTGAATCCGAGATCTTGTTTTTGTTCCAATGTGAGAACACTTCGGATGATGCCGTAGGGGAAGGCAGATTATGTGCGTTTTCTTATGTCAAGGATTTGCGGTGGGATCTTGTTGAATCATTTTTTTTCCGGATAGGATGGGACCACAACACCCATGGAAGAAGAAGTTGTAAAGGCTTTGTGGGTAGATCTCTAGAATAACCAAAAAAAATATATTGTCTTTTTTAGTTGGATAAGATAATTAAAAAGAAAATGTCAATTTAAAAAACTAATGTGGTTCAAAATTTCTCTAAATTTTTTTGGGATGTTATGGGACCACAATGTTTATGAAAGAAGAAGTTGTAAGGCTTTCTGGGTAGATATTAAGAAAAAAAAACTTAAACAAAAAAATTACACCTTACTAAATTGGATATTGGATATATGAGTTTATTTAGAAAATTTATATCCGCTCACAGAATAAAAAAATAAAATCAAACTAAAAAAACTACCTATAATTTTTTCTCAACATGTAAAAACTTAAAGTAAACAAAATTACATGTCAGGAAATTGGAAATTGGATGCTTGATAGATCCTCGTTTAAATGAATCTTAAACGAATATCTATTGAGCATAAATCAAATCATGCAAAACTCAATATTGATAAACACTTTTGTGTAGATCATCAGTTTGACTTACACTTCATGTGCAATTTCTCACTTACATTACAAGTGGTAAAATATTCTAAAAATAAAATCCGCTAGAATTTTAAAGAAGAGGGAAAGTAAGAAAAAATACACATGATTTGTAGCAAAAGGAGACAAGAGAGGGAGATAGAAAGAAATTTAAGGAGTCAAATGGAAGAAAAAGAAAAAGAAAGCCAAATGATAGAGTTAAAGATAAAATCCTCTAGATTTTAAAATAATAGGGAAACTAAGAAAGGGGAGACATGATCTCCAGCAAAAAGAGACTACAGAGGGAGAGCGCAAGAAAGTTAAGGAGTGGAACATAAGAGAAAGAAGAATAAGAAGGATAGAGTTCATATCCCAGTATGAAGAAAGAAAGATTCAGATGATCTCGATCTCTTAATTTAAAACGTAGGCATTATTACCTTGCTATTTATCGTTTCTTATTCCCTGCCTCCAATAATTTTTTAGAAGTCCCAGAGGACTCATGCAAAGATGCCTATCGTCACCACTGTTTTCATTGTGGATATTGAAGGACTTAGTAGATTGACGAAGAAGGCTAACCATGAAAAAAAACCTGCATGCTGTAAAAGTCTTAGTTGTGCATTACATTCCACACTTGTTGTTTGTGGTCTACGTTGGTGTGTTTCGGATTGGTTCTAAAGATGAGTGGCGTACATTTCATGAAATTATCAAGATTTTTTGCAATGTTGTTGGGATGGAGGTAAGCCTTCCGAAGTTTATTTTTTTACACTATGATGTGAAGGGTAAAGTTATAGTTCATATTTTGGGTTTGTTTTCTTATTAATTAATTTCCATTGCCAAACAATTTAAGCATGTGAAGTATTCTTTTAATGCCAAATTGCTATTTCATTAAGTATTGGGTGTGACTTTTTGTAAAAGTGGAGAGCAAGATACATTGTTGATGCTACACATGGTTGTCACTAGATGAAAGAGTAATTGTGCCGAGAAACGCATTCTACAGCCTGGTATGAGGTAGAAGTGTAATTCCGTGCTCAACGTGGAGATGACACGTGTCACATAAAAAAGTCGCATTAATAATTAATAATCTTAGGTGTGTGTATATATATATGTAAGTAAATCAAAACACCTATACACACTTCAAAACAATACGTACAAGCTGGACCTTCCGAATAAGGCCGAGAGCAATTACAGATTTGTCTCAGGTATGCGAATGCTTATAATTTAAGTTTCTATACCAAGTATGCATATGAGAAACCATTGAATTATAGAAACTGATATGAGTATATTATTATAGTATTTGATGTATTCTCCCCCATAGTCCATTTCTGTGATTGATGGCTAGCACCAGAATCCATCTGCAATTTGTGGATTTTGTTTTGTTTTTGTTTTGGCATCTGATTTTCCCTTCTACAATTTTCACTTCTAATAATGCAGTAATTATGAACTGATCTCTAGCTTAGATCCAGCAAAACACATTATCTCTTTATCTTCAATCTGCGATTTTCACTTCAAGAGAAATTATATAAATTTGCTTTTCTACTCCATTTCTTTAAATGTGTATATCCATATATGCATATATCAACCAGGTTGCATCAGTCATTTTAAAGTTGGTATTGGATCTAGCTTATGTCTTCTCCGCTTTCTGTCAAGAAAAAGACTGTATAATTGAATTAGTGCAATAGACTCTACCCTGCAATCAAATATCCGTACATCACCTAACACTACCTAAAACTCAGTCAACGATGAGATAAAAAAAAATTGGCGATAGTAAAACCTATTTACCTTCAACAGCTGCAACAGCCTTCATAGCCCTTCTCTTGCTTTTCTCGTCGTCAATCGGCACTCTCAGCACAATTTTCTGCAAATACAACACATGCAGGGCCACCATGAATAGGTTTTAATAATAACAAATCTCAAAACCATTTTCTCGCCTTCATAGAATAACAAATCTCAAAACCATTAATTCTGCATGCAGGGCCATCATCATGAGTCAATAGGTTTAATAATTCATAATATACAGAATCTCAGAGCCATTCATTCTGTTTAAAGAAAGCAAAGGGCAGCGGGATGCCATGTTTGAAGGACTGGATAAACATATATATATATAATGATATTGCAGCTGTTGCTTCTCGGAAATTTAACCGTTAGATCATATTGGCTGCACGCTTTTGATAGTCTCTTTAAAAGTCTGCAGATGGGTCCTGCCCAAATAGTGATGGGTCGCTACCCAACAAATCAATCATACTCAGAATGGGTGAGCTGCTATTTTTGTCAAATCAAACTTACGCGCATACCAATTCTTTTCGACGAAGCTCTTTGGTCCCATTTTTAGCACGAAGAGTTTTGAAATAAAAGCAAGCTAGTGAATCGTTGTGAAACTTTGGCCTAAAAATTCTACTAAGAGACAGACCTTTCACTTTAAATATAAATTGCTAGGAATGTTGCGTGATTGTTAATTGTTAAAGGTGGCTAATGCCTTGACCAGCTAATGACAGTTCGATACAACGCCAACCATTGAGCCAATGACACGCCATGGAGAACACTCGCTCTCACTTTAAAGGCGAGTCAAATCAAGAAAGAATCCTTGAAATTTATCACAAGTTCCAAAAATTGTATGAATCCTTCCTATTCCAGACCATGTCTTAAATTGAAATTATTATTTGGTATTTTACGGTGGCTGTCGTACCCTGAATAGTAAAGGGTTCCGTCAGGTCCACGTGAATGTCCTTGAAATTTTATGAAGATTTTATTGTTATTCAACAAAGTTCACAGAAATTAATAAAATTTGAATATAAAACGATGTAAATATTATTAAATTTAAAAAAATAAAGTGAAAATAGTAGTTGAAACCGGGATGTAGGTGTCACTTCAAAAAAGGGTTTACATCTCGAAATATTTGATCCCTCTCGGTGCATGATAGAGCCAGGTAAAGCTGGATCTAAGCTGGTTTTAGTTAAGGTTGCAATAGAGAGTATCCTTGTATATTGGATGTCTATGGCCAAGGTCCCCTTTCCTAATTTGCATAGCATTCGGAGAAAAATGATGATTTTTTTAAGGTCTAGAAAGGTGGAGAGTGAGAAGTTCCATTTGATTTACTAAGAAACAACATGTTTGCGAACATATATGGGTGCATGGGGAGTTAAAAAATTTATATGTTTCAACAAGTCTTTATTCCTTAAGAGCCTATGGAAAGGTTTCTTTGGGATAGTCTTGGGGTGTGATGTTTTTAGACCTAAATATTTTATAAAAACATATGTGGAGGATTGCATCCCTAAGGACAAAAAAAGGTTTCTTTGGATTCTAATTTTTGGTACATGGACTCTGTAGGTCTTTTTCTTGGATGGGAACTTGGCAATCTTGGAAAATTAGAAATGGTGCTAACTTGTTTTTGGGTGTTGACCCTTTCACTTGAGGGGATAGTTTTCATAAACACTCATTGTCTCTCATTTCATTCTTACCAAATTATTGTTAGAAGAGAATTGTTCACATTAAGAATCAAACTATGCTTTATTTGATGTTTTTCTTTGGTTATCGGATATAAACCAGGATTGTCAATCTATTTCATGTTGGTATTAGGATTAGAGATGAGGAATATATGTATTTGTATAGTCGTAGAATAAATTTTCGCAAAAGAAGCATATGATTCCATCATTGTTTCTTATCCTTCAACTGTGATTAAATGGTGGTTCAAAAGCCTATGAAAGTGGTGTTTTCCACTAAAGATCAAGTTCTTTTGATGCTTTGTGTGGAAAACCAAATCTTGAGTTGGGAAAATTTAAATAATAAGTGCGTTATTGCTCCAAATCTTTATGTTTTATGGAAAAATGATGAAGATAATATTTTACACTTGTTTGTTACCTACGATTTTTGCAAACGAATTTGGTCAAGGGTTCTTCATGGTATTCAGTTGTATTGTTGTTAGACTCTTCCCTCTTAGAACCAAATATGATTTACTAGATCAAGAATTTCCCACATCACAAAACATGACTTGTTTTTATAATGTGGGGTCTATGCAAAGCTAGGAATGCAATGGTTTTTTACAACATTGAATATAATATTGTTGTGGTGTGGCTAAACATTTTGAGGTGTTTTAAGGAATATTTAAAGGAGGGAGTGGTGAGGCAAGCACATTAATTATAGGGTTTGATATTGCTGGTAGGTGTTCCTTCTGGATATTTTGATGATGTGTCAAATGATGATCAATGTGGTGGAGGCATGGTATTGATATTTTCTGTATATCATTATTTTATTCTATGGATGGGATGACATGGCCTACCAAGAAACTCCAAAAATAATTATTATCTCTTTAGGGGATTCGATATTTTTATGCACAAAAATATATACATGTTTACAGGTTTTTAGTGACTCTAGGATTGTTCTGGATTGAGCCACTCGAGATTCTACTTTGCATGTCATACTTTTGGATTAGTGGTATTTCACAACAAGACAAGTGTTGGAGAGTTTCAATTGGATTACCATTAGCCACATATATTGATAACTTAAATATCCGGCTAATAACTTATCAAAAAACATTGCTAGATTTCCTGAACAAGACTTATTTTTTGAAGAGTTCATGGACTTCGGCATGAAATCATCATACTCTTTTTCTATATATTCGTAGTAGTTTAGATTATTTTTTCTTTGTTTCGAGAGAAGTAATAACTATAGATTTTGTATAAAATCTACAATGTTTTCAGATAACTTTAATATTAAATTCCAATTCAGATTAGCAAATGATATAGCTTACCTTTCTGGTAATGAAATTTATAGCTTTAATTTTTTTGGATATCAAGTTATTAATTTTTTATTTTTATTTTGAAAATAAAATGTCTACTAAAAAGGTTAACACATTTTTTAACACAATGATAATTTAGTAATTCAACATAATCATAAACAACCTTCAAAACATACATGCTCAAACAAAACATATATTTCAATTTCAAATATGTATAAAATAGTTGGATGTTTATCTTAATAAACTATTTTAATATAAAGTTTATATGGAATATCCTTCATTTACCCTCCCCAGTCTCTATATTAATGGGACCTTTCCATCTAAATTGAACATACAGTTTGACATCTCGAATTTTTTCTTTCTCTATGTGTATTTGCATATTCAAGTTAAGTAAAATATTTTAATATCAACTTTAATAGATTGAATACATTGTATTTGTATTTGGTATCTTAAAAGTGGAGATGATTTATACTACATATTGAAATCAAACAATAGAGAATAAATGCAAATAAAAATACAATAAATATTAAACAAAAAATAGAGAGATAATCAATTGAATGCAATTAGGTACGAAATATCAAATTCATATTTAATTTTCTAAACAATAATAATGTAAAACGATCTTAACTCGTCCAAGTCCAATATATTTGTTTTCTAATTTTGCACTCTAAAAAGTTCATATTTTTTTTCTTCTAAGTTTACACTACAACATAATTTGCATGTCAATATAATTGACCCCTGTATTTATAAATTAAATTAGATTTAACCTAGCTATAAATTATTTCTTAATAATTCTATCCCTATACTTATCTTCCTATAAATAATAAGTATAACATTATTGTAGTCGCCAATCATGATCTGTGTATCGTTTATGCTTACACTCTTTTGCTAAATTGCATATAAAAAGCACATATTTTAAATGTAAAAGTGTATGTAGAAGCCCACCCTCCCCTCCAAAAAAAAATTGTGTATGATCTCCCCATACACCTAGTGCGATCTATAAGGATCATAAGTTAATTGTTAGTCCTTATAGGGTCATGGAAGATGATCAAGCCCGGATATGTAAGTGGGTATCTAAAGTCCAACTTTTATTGTTTTAATCGATTCGGTCTTGGTCTTTTTTGGGTATTTCTTAGTTAAACTTATTTTAATTTTGAAAATTAAAATGAATTTAACTTAATTATAAATATTTTTTTAATGATTCTATATATATATATATATAAATTATAAAAATAATTACATTAAGTATTGCACAAGGATGAGATAGGTGTATTGTCTAGATTGATTTTATGATAGTACTTCCAAATTGAAAATTAAACAATCATAAAAGAAAAAGGAATATAATAAATAACTAGTAGTTGTATCCAATGCATGGATACTCTTAGCTTGTTAGGATATTCAGACACTTAGGAGTTAGTTAAGATCAACTTGTGTAATATATCCGTTAGGTAAAAGTGTGTTTCTTTAGCATGCATTTGTAAATATTCTAATCTGACGGTCACGATATGTTCTAGACATAGAGTGATCCGACGGTTCAATTACTCTTAGATCATACCTACCATTGATCTGTTCCTTAACACTCAATTGGTCTATGATCTCTATTTAAAGAGCATAGAGGGTCCTTGGCTAGTTGATCGATTATGAGAAGCTCATGTAACTTTATTTTTTTTGCATAATAAATTGCTCCAAGTAGCTATTTGGTTGGGGCCATGGACTATTTTCCTCTCGAGGGTTTTAACCACGTGACAAACATCGGTGTGCTGATTTGTGATCTATTTATGTGAAGCGGTTGCTCAAAGTGTTCAGTCTTTTGGGAGTACCTTATGTACCTGAACATGGTATTAGAGCTTTTATGAAGAGCCCCTTTCGGTTTTGATCAAGATTTGGAACCGGTGTTGTCAAAGCTTTGAAAGGGTGTCTGGTTCTAGATTTCATGTGCATTTGTGGCCTATGGAAGCTATTCCATTGCGTCCAGAGTGCCGTTTCCATTGACAAATATTTTTCGTTTCACCGAAAACTATTTCTGTTTGTTCTAGAAACACCCATTTTGGCAAATCTGAAGGTATACTGTTATAGTGACGGATTGCTTTTTTTAAATCTCTCATATCTTATCAGTTTTATTATTAGATATTTTTTTGTTTTAGTCTCGAACTGTTTCCTTCCCTAACTGTGTATGCTCTTCGTCGCGCACCTTGCGCGATCGCGATGAATCAGAAACAGTAAGGAAAAGTTTTTTTTCTTGTCTTCTTGGCTACATATGCTCTTTGCCATGCACCTTGTGTGATCACGACAAATCATAAACAACGAGAAAACTTGAAAATGTACGCTTTCTAGGTAGCTAACCAAGATCTAACCCCATTGTGTGGAAAAAGATTTTTTTGCTTTTTTTTTTTTTTTTGTGATTTGTAGAAAAAAGGCAAGCACGGAGAATGAGAAAGAAGAGTGAAAAAAAAATACCCCTTCCTCCTTACATTCTTTTACGTACCTTTTAAACTTATCTCACTTGGTCTAAAGTTGCTTTATTCCTTAATAGGTCTTGAGTTCAAGTCTTATTAAGCTACTTTTTAGTGCATACAATTTCTATTTTCAAGTTACTTTGTTGTAAAAGTGCATCTCACATAAATAAAATAAAATAAAATGTGAGTAGCTTAAGTCTTTTAATTTATTGCCGCACTGTTTAAAAGTAACATTATTGTAAAAGTGAACCACACTTATTCTACAAAAGTGATTCACTTGAAAGCAACTTTATTGTAAAGTGAATGTCAAAGGTTGATTTTGGGAAGAGAGGGTTTTTTTTTTAGTTGATCAAGTTAATATCTGCCATGTCACTATTGGGGACATCTTCAACATTTTCTTTGATCAAGCATAACTTTATCATCCAGAATCAGTTTTCAGTGCCATTTTTTTAAAACCACATATTTTTTCGAGCTATTTGCAACCAAATAGTTAGTTTTTTGTTTTTTTAGCCATTATTTTTATAGTATGGCTACCGCTTGTGATATTATACTTACAAGTTCTAACTATTTCTTATGGAAATCTCGTATGGAGTATGCTCTATGAAGTAGGGGACTTTTCAGGATAACCTCAGGGAAAGAAACAAAACCCACTGATGATGATAAGAAAATTAAATGGGAAAATAGATGTGATGAAGCTCGTGGATTGATTGTGATGTCAATCTATACTGATTTGCAATTCGACATATCTGGAATTGATTACCCTGATAAATCTTGAGAAAAGTTGGACTCTGTGTTTGGTAAACACAATGAAATTCGGGGCCATCAACTTGAGAATGAGTTGCTTTCCTTGAATCCAAATGATTTTCATGCATTCAAGACTATTTATCTAAGTATAAAACTCTTATACTCTTATGTGCGGAATGCAAGATTAAGAAAGAAGACAAACAATGTATTTATCATATTCTTTCCAAACTTGGACCTGCATATTCTGTTTTTGTATCTACATTCTACTCCATGAAAGAATCCTTGATTGCAACTAGCTTTGAAGATCCTAGCCTTGAATCCTTTTGTGATTCCTTAATTAGAGAGCAAGATAAGCTCATTCATCTTGGAATAATTAACAATGGAGATACATCTGGGAAAGCCTTATTATCCCAACAAAAAGAAAAGTCCAAGCCTCCCAAGAAACAGAATTTTCACAATAATAAGCCAAACAACAAGGGTCCCAAACCCTCTTAGTTAGCCGCTTCTTTAAAAAATGACAAAGGATCCAAGCAAAAAGGAAAGAAGATTGAGCATCATTGCAATTTTTGTGGAAAAGATAATCATGATGAATCTAAGTGTTTCAAGAAGATGGCAGCCTTGGAAGCAACAATGAAGAAGCACCACATTAGCATAGATTCGTCTTCAGAATCTAACTCTCATGGACATGCACTTTGTGCTTCTGGTTACTCTTATACTGCATCTTCTTCTTCTACTTCAAATGAATGGCTTATTGATTCTGGAGAATCTTATCATATGGCTAAGGATGAAGCCATATTTTCTACTATGCATGAATGTAACACCAAACAAATATTTGTTGGTGATAATAGATCTCTAAGTGTTGTAGGATCTTGAACAGTTATAGTAGAAAATGGTCATTTCAGTGATGTACTATGTGTTCCAAAAAATTTCTGCAATTTGTCATCAGTCTATCAAATTACTCATTCAGGTGAAGTTAAAACTGTGACGTTTACACCTCACCAAGTTGTAATCAAGGATTTTAAAAATCCTCAAAATGTCCTAGCTACTGGAACTGTTGATGATATTACCAGGTTGTACAAATTTAAAAACTTTGGGTCATCACCTTTTCCTTCAGTTTTTGTTGCTCATAGTGATAACCTGAGCAAACTTTGGCATGACCAATTTGGTCACTTAAATTATCGCTCATTGCAACAACTATGTAAAGACAATATGGTGACTACTCTTCCAATGGTATCTTGCAAGGATGGTGTTTGTTCTGGTTGTGTACTCGAAAAACATCATCGAGACAGTTTTGACAAACGTGCCTCTTGGCATGCCTCGGTTCCTTTGGAGCTTGTGCATAGTGACTTGTGTGGTCCTCTTCCATCTGCATCCTTTTCTGGTTTCAAATATTTTTTAACTTTCATTGATGACTACTCCAGACGCACTTGGGTTTACTTCCTAAAACTTAAGAGCAAAGTATTTAACATGTTCTTGGCCTACAAGGCCTTTGCTGAAAAACAATCTGGTCATCAAATTATTAAGTTAAGATCTGGAAATGGAGGAGAATATGTTAACAACAAGTTCACTGCTTTCTGCACTGAACAAGGAATCCAACAACAGCACATTGTTCCATATACACCACAACAAAATGGTGTAGCTGAAAGGAAGAACCACACTTTAAAAGAAATGGCTAATTGTATGATCCAATCTAAGGGACTAAGTCTTCAATATTGGACTAAGGCCATAAATTCTGCAAATTACATAGTTAATCACACACCCACTAAAGTTTTACAAGGTATAACACTCAAAGAAGCATGGAGTAGATTAAACCGGATGTAAGTAACTTTCGTGTGTTTGGTTGTGAAGCATGAGCTCACATTCTGGATGAAAAATGGAAAGCATTATAGCCTAAAAGTGAAAAGTGCATATTTGTTGGATATTTTAAAGATGTAAAATGTTATAGACTTCTTCAAACCCATTCACTTGATATAATCATTAGAAGAGATGTTAAATTTTATGAAAATCTCTTGGCCTGCGAGCCTAATCTGGAGGGTGTGCCATCTTTGGCCTGCGAGCCTAACTTGGAGGGTGTGACATCTTTGGCCTACGAGCCTGATTCGGTGATTGTTCCTTCTTTTTCTTCTTCCAACTTCCTTGACAGGTTTCCAACTCCAGTTTCTGATGATGACAGTGAGGATGAAAATCCACCTTTGCCTACTCATGTTCCTCAAATTGCACTAGCAACAATACTTCCTCGATGGGTCCATTCAACATGTGAAGCAGCTAGTGATCTTGTCAGTGATCCTAGATATCAATGTCGAACACGTTCTCAGTTTTAGAGAGCCTCTTCTCTTTTGGCTCAAATTTTCGAGAATCATGATCCAGAAAATTTTGTAGAAGCTTTAGGTAATCCAGATTCGGATGCAGCTATGGATGAAGAATATCGTTCCTTAATGGCGAATGATACTTGGGATCTTGTTCTTCTTCCAAAAGGAATAAAACTTATCAGATGTAAATGGGTCTACATAACTAATTATGCATCAGATGGAAGTGTTGAAAGACTTAAGGAAAGGTTAGTTGCTAAAGGTTTTTCACAAGTTGAAGGGATTGACTACAATGCAACCTTTTCCCCTGTAGCAAAAATGAACTCCATCTGCCTTGTTCTTTCCCTTGCAGCCTTACATAACTAGGAAGTCCATTAAATGGATATCAAGTCAGCCTTCTTACATGGTGATTTACATGAGGAAATTTACATGGAACAACCTCCTGGATATGTTCAGAATAAATCTACCCTTCTTTGTCTCCTTAAGAAATCCTTATATGGCCTTAAGAAATCTCCTAGAGCTTGGTATGCCAAAATGGATAGCTTTGTCCTTGACACCAGTTTTTCTAGATGTCATTTTGACCCCAATGTCTATACCAAGAACGTAGGAAACCATATCATCATACTTGTTCTTTTTGTTGATGATCTTATCCTTACTGGTAGTGACCCTAAACTTATAACCCATGTGAAATCCAATCTTAAGCAAAAATTTGAAATGTCAGACTTAGGAAATTTGCGTTATTTTCTTGGTCTCCAAGTCTTGCAAACCAAAGAAGGAATCTTTCTTTCCCTATTTAAGTATGCGTGTGACCTTCTTTGTCGCTTCCACATGGAAGATTGTAAACCAGCCCCTTCTCCCTTCCAGTCTGGAGTCAAACTTTCTGCCACTTATACTTCCCTTGAAGTAGATGCCACCTTGTATCATCAACTTGTTGGTAGTCTTTTATACTTGACTCATTCCTGTCCTGGCCTTTCCTTTTCCATTGGTCATGTTGCCTGTTATATTCAAACTCCTCATGAAAGTCACTGGAAAGCAGTAAAATGAATACTTCGATATATTCCAGGTACAATTCAGTTTGGGATTCATTACAGTACAGGGAGGAATCCATTGTTGGTTGGTTTCACTGATTCAGATTGGGCTGGTGATCTTGATGATTGAAATTCTACTGCACGTTATATTTTCAGTATGGGATTTGGACCTATCACTTGGGCTTGTAAGAAACAACAAGCTCTTTCTCTTTCTTCAGCAGAAGCAAAATATCGAGCCACAGTTAATGCCAGTCAGGAAGCTTTATGGCTTTGACAAATCCTTTCTGAGTTTGGATTCGAGCAGCAGCAGCCTACTCCACTTTGGTGCAACAATCAACGTGTCAACAAGCTTGCCAAAGATCCAGTTCTACATCAGCGCAACAAACACATTGAGCTACGCATGCACTTCATTAGAAATATTGTTCATGATCATGTTATTGAAGTGCTCTATTGCCCTATAGATGATCAAGTTGCAGACATCTTCACCAATTCTCTTACAGAAGCGAAGTTTTCTAAACTTCGGTCTATGTCCTCCTTCCTTCTCCTAATAGTGTCACTTTTGGAAATCATTCAATCCTATCCCAAGTTGTTCTTAAGGGGTGGATGTTAGGATATTTAGACACTTAGGACTTAGTTAAGATCAACTTGTGTAATATATACGTTAGGTAAAACTGTGTTTCTTTAGTATGCATTAGTATGCATTTGTAAATATTCTAATCCAACGGTCACGATATGTTCTATACATAGAGTGATCCAATGATTCAACTTCTCTTAGATCATACCTACCATTGATCCATGGCTGAACACCCAATTGGTCTATGATCTCTATTTAAAGAGCATAGAGGGTCCTTGGCTAGTTAATCAATTATGACAAGCTCATGTAACTTTCTTTCTTTTGCATAATAAATTGCTCCAAGTAGCTATTTGGTTGGGGCCATGGACTATTTCCCTCTCGAGGGTTTTAACCATGTGACAAACATTGGTGTGTTGATTTGTGATCTATTTGTGTGAAGCGGTTCCTCAAGGTGTTCGGTCTTTTGGGAGTACCTTGTGTACCCAAACATAGTTGACTCTGCATGGATAATTTCTTTGTGTCAGACAATCCATTTAATTATAAAAATGATATAGATAACATGTCGTTCAGGCATATACATCTGGTGATTACAACTATGCATGTGACACTTCAACTTGTTGCATATTAGTATTCACATGCCACAGATTAAGTGGCTATGCAAGTTGAAAAAACTATAGTTTCTTATTTTCCATTAACTATCCATAATTAGAATTACTTAAAGTGTAACTTAAACCAAGATGAAAAAAAACACAAGTAAATTTGAACCTAAAATCCGACGACATATTTGCATGAATTTCAACAAGACTTTGTCTCACATCCAATAAGGTGGACTATTTTTAAATGTCAGTTCTCTTGAGTCCGATATCTGACACCCAACAGATACGTCATAAATATGACAACAGTTAGTCACTTGTATGATAAGTAAATTTAACAATAATCCATCAAATCTCCGACATATGGGTGGTTGATTAACTGACATCCCTCTTGTCGATTAACCCACATTCATGTTTCCAAGTGACTAACTTGTATCTTTAGGACATTCATCTAAAGTGAGATAAAAAACTGGTTGATTAACCTACAATATAAGCCCACCATGTGGCTGGATAACCGACATTAGTTTTCACTAGTAGAGTCATAGAACATAGGAACAATAGTAAAAAATGTGATGGACATGTGAACAAAAACTTGAAAATATCTGACACCTTGGTCGTTGGTTGTGTGGAAACCTCGTCAAAGATATTATTTTTTCCATTGGAAACCTAAATATTCAATGTAATTTAAAAAAATAAACTATGCCCATCATGAGATGCACACCTATGTGTGATAAGATATCATGAAAACTGATACTTTGTATCAAACATGCATGAGTGAATATTTCAATATGTGAATGGAATTAACCATTATAAATTGTTGGAAATAAATACCTATGTCTCCATTATAACAAACATGTTCTTTGGTCTCATTTCAATGTATCCTTAAACATCAAAACTGACAGAAATTAGTTGATAATAGAATTTAGGAACTATAGTAAAGAAATAGATATCATTGACCCATTATACAGTTCTTTAAAAAAAAAAATCAGAATGATAGGATGAGAGAGATAATAGTAGTCTAAAATTACTAGATATTGTACTCTACAATTACCAGAAGTAAACATAATTGGTCATGCCTTGGAACCAAAAAAAGAAAAATTGGACCTTCAAAACAAATAATGTGTACAAAACTTTGTAAATGTAGAAGAAATAGGATGAGTTATATAGATAAATGAACAAAATTTAGTTATGTCAAACCACTCCAAATGCAAGGACAAGGAACATGAGCTTGGTTTTTCTAACATCAACATATAATAAGTCATATGAAGTATCTCTTACAAAAGTCTTAAGACAGTAATTCCTCTTTGAAACATATTGGTATAAAACTCCGCCATATCTTTGTCAAAACTCTTACATATTCCTTGTTGAAACTCCAGCATATGTTTCTTGAAACTACTCTAAGTTCTTCACTTTCTGCTGAAATCACGTCACTCACTTTGTTGAGACATCATCAGTTTATTTGTTGAGACTTCGACGGTACTCTGTTTCAGATAAAAAAAAAAACAAAAAAAAAAACATGAACATAATATGGAATGAAATACATGGCATAATCTAGAATGAGATAACATGAACATAATATGAAATGACAATGACATGAACACAATCTAGAATGAAATACATAATATGGCACAAAATACATAACATGATCATAATGTGGAATTAAATTGGAAACAACATAGCTCCCCTCATCAAAGCCCAACCATTATTAATTTTGTCTAGTACTTGTAGTGCCAAATCATTCAAATTCCATAAATATATGGGAGATCAATGCAATCCATATTTGTACCATTATTTGATATTCTAATATGCATTTTTAAGAGAATACCAACATACACCTACAATTCTTCACATGGGCCTTCTGAGCCTTCTTTTTAGAGTAGGCCTCATCATCCTCGATTCAAACATGGATTTACTCAATGAGAACAAACTAAAGTATTGACGAAACAAATTAAAATGTTGATAGAACAAACCGACACCCATGAATAAGATCCTCTTGGTTTTGAGAATAATTTATTGGAGACATCTAATATTAAAGTAAACTTCCCTCGATTCGGAGTAACAACGAATTCAAAATTGACTTTGATGTTGATGTGTTTCATCAAGGGTGGGTTTCTCTAAGATTAAATGACTCCAATAAATTGTTTTGTATTGATCAAGGACATCCACGTGAAGGAAGAAGCTTTTATGGCCCCTACCCCCCCTCACATCACTCTAAATTCCGCATATTAAATTAATGTACTAGTACAAAAATATTAAATTTATATGCAAAAAAAGTGGATTTAATTTATTAAAAATTAAGTATATATAGTTTTTATTTAGTCACTTCTTTCTAGTTTTTTTTTCTTTTTAGAAAATCAGCAAGAAACTGGACTACTACAACTTATTCCTTTCACTTCACATTTTCAACTTGTCGTATTGTCTTCCTATTAGAGTACTTGCAACGCAGGTGCTACTACAAGGTGTAGCGATTTGCTGAAATAATGTAAAAATGTTAAATTGATATCTTATGAATTTATAATGACTAGTTTTTCACTTAAAAAAAAATTATTACATAGGTTTTTTTTACCTGTTGTGGTGAAATCATGTACTTCGTGTCAATGTATATCCTCATCTGGTATAGTATGAGCCTCTACATTCTTTGCAATTGAGAAATGAAAATTTATAATTGATATTGACCATTTGAAATGAAAAATTTTAAATTGCACCATGTGAATTCATTCATTACCTAGCATGACCTTTGATAGGTTGTCCTCCATCCTTGGTATGAGATGGATAATGGATTTCCTGCTCAAAATTAAGTTAATATTTTATTGCAAATAATTATAATCAAAAGATTGTACAAGTAATAATTCTTGAATAAACTTCATTGATTTTACATACCTGCACACAAGATGGTTCATTGGAAGACTGTGTTTTCCCATACAAGTTTTTTTGGCATTCAACAACAACTCCAAAGCCATACTGGAAGCCAAGATTCTAGTCTTCCTTTGTGGGAAATTCATTGAATAGATCGTCTTCCATATTTTCATAATGCCATGAAATGACCTTTTAAATTTCAATAAAATGTAAAATAAGTTGCAATTTTTTTCTCGATGTAATATTGATTTTTTTGATACTTACAATTTGTGCCCCCACATTCGAATAGCCACCAGGACCAAGCTTGTACTATCCATTTTTTTCTTGTCTGGCCTTGGTGACCTTTCATGTGTCTGATACCCTATGAAAAGGTTGAAATACATTACATGTTTCAAATTTGATTTAAAAATTAATAATAGTAATATTTATAATTACATTATTGAAAGTGTGTATTGCATACCTTCCTATTCGTAGTGCTAGCTTTCCTCTTTTCTCAAATCCCTCTCCTTTCCATCTTCTATAAGGGATTTCCAATCTCTTGATTGATCATTGGAGGGCACTCATAACCACTTATACTATGAAATGAGAACTCGACACAGTTCTCATTTTTCTCTCTCCTAATTTTCGTAGCTATTTTTACCTACATTTAAAAAATGGTTGATACCAGTATCACACATATTCATTTTAAGGCATTTTTTGGGCATTTGAATCATATTTGTTGTAAAATATTATTACTTTCCATTTTCAAGTGTGTTTTTTTAGACATTTAACAAAATAACATAGATTTAAAAGCAAGTTATATTGAAAAACATATACATTTTGCAATTTATTCTATAAAATAAGACATTTACGACCATTTTCAAGGGATTTTCATAGAATTTGTGTATAAAAATGATACTATTTCATACTATATTCCAAAATGTTACTTTTCACATAAATTCATGAAAAAATATAGCATATATTTATAAATGACATATTAAAAACAATATATTAAGAAATTTTATTTCTAAAATAAAGTTTGAAATTCAAAATAGTACTAATATATCTTATCAAAAGGTTGTGAAATTTAACACTTTCTTTAAAAAAACAAAACCCCCTTAAACCCTCCACCACCTCCGCCTCCCTTCCCCTCCACCTTCCTCCCGCTTTGCCTCCTCCTTCCACCTCCTCCATCATCACATCAAGGGGAGTGTCACTCCTTTTGAGCACCAAAGGGCTGCCCCTCACTGGTGGTGTGATTCTCAGAATCATTAACTTTGGTGTGAATCTCATGTATATACAGTCATACTATATATTGCATTATCCTTCCACAAAAACTATTTACACTTTGCACAATACATTTAATAAACATAATGGATATATAAAATTTTGACCTATATATAACATAATGAATATTTAAACACTACCCCCCATACTTTTCAATACCTTAGGTCATCCTAGGAAATCTTATATATATACTTAACTTTATAAGTATTCAAAAACATAATGGGTATATATAACAACTTTCATATTGTTTCTACTCCTTTAGGTCACCCTTGATAATCTCGCATTTATTTACATAATCTATATATAGAACAAACATTTTTAAATCAATTTGATACAGACGTCATAATTAAATTGTCAAACATATTCATGTATACTTAATCATGTCCATGTACAAATATTCATAAACTTCCCAACATAAACTCAACAATTTATGCAATGATAATCTCTTACTAACATTTCTATGATAACTTACTATCCATTTTTATTTCATGCATTCAACAAATCATGCAAGAATTTTGTATGCTTTAAATGTCACTATCAATGATAATAATAAAAAAATTCACATAATTAAATTTAAAGTATGTTTCTCCTATATAATAATTACTCATACCTTCCTATCACACATTTAATTTCCTATTACCTATTTCATACTCAATGTACCTATTTATTTTTATATTAATATGGAGAAGAGGAAAGCATGTGGTTCCTTTCTTCATTGAATCAATTCATTATAAAACCATAAAACCTTTTTTTTTCACTTTAAAAATATACAACTTAATTGGTGGAGTCTCTATCTTAAGTGACCAAAGCAACCTTAAGTGACAAAAACAACTTATTTATGAAATATATTTTAATTAATAATTATAGAAAAAGAAGTCATTTTCTAAGGGAAAATACCATCACCCCCATAAACATTAAACTCCTTCCGTTGAGTATTCCATTTTCTAAATTGAATATTCATTTAAAAAGATTCATTTATTTAATTTTCTACTTTATTTTTTAATTCATGGCTCATATTTTTATTTCTCCCAATGCTCCTACTTTATCAAAGTGAGCATCTAATTATACTTATAAACTTTGGCTCAGAAGAACTTTATATATTATTTCTTCCAATGCTCATAATGCTTTCAGGTGCATCTTTTAAAGAAAAAGTATATTTTTAGAAACAAAACAAATAGTCACTAGTTTGTAATTCTAACAGTTTCTTAATTATTACCGGAAACATTTATCTTCTCTCTTGTTTATCTGATACTCTTTATAATAGATAGGTCACCGTCCGTCAATAATATCAAATATAAGGAAAGGCTTGTTGTGTGAAAGTGTCAATGTGAGGCATAACGTGCTCTCGTCCTCTATATTGTGGTACAACAAACACCAAACTTTTCTGGGATATGCATCAAGGTAACTTGCATTAGTCTGTGCCGCGAATCCTATCCTTACTAGCAGAGAAAGATACACTGCCAGACCCACAATCGAGCTTATCTTCGAGGTTGTTTCTCTACGTTCCTAGCTTCCACCTTCTCTGCGGTTGCAATAGGGGAGCGCCCCTCCTTGGCAGCCAATGAGCCACCCCTTAGTGGCATCGCGATTCTCAAAATCGTGCTGCCAGTAAGGGGTGGCTCATTGGCTGCCAAGGAGCAGCGCTCCCCTATTGCAACCGTGGAGAAGGCCGAGAGTGGGGGCGGCTCGTTGGCTACCAGCAACTGTGTGCTCTTCAATTGAAGGATTCCGGGAACAATCAGCACAACGAGATCAGTATTACCCATTATCTTTTTCCAACGACGACAGTTTGCAATGTGCATTTAGCTTCATGTTATAAATCAAAATCCTAACCTAAACCTAAACATAAAATGTCTTGCACACTGTAATGTGATAGTGGTGACAGAGAATTCTACAAAAATGGCTGACAGGGGAATTTTTGTGCCGCGGACAAGTACATATTGAGATTGGATCAAGTTGAGAAATGATGAAGGTCTGTGATTAATCTTAAAAAAACATATTGCAATCAAGTTCAGTTTTCTCTTGATCTTGTAGTTCAAGTGGCTGTAAGCCTTGAATCTGCTGGTTATCATGATGATCAAGTAGTTAGTGATCATGAGGGGCGTCATAATAAGTTTTTAGTTGTGTGATTTAAAGATGGGTTCATATTGCTACTGGTTCCATCTCTTCCATGGTTGCAATACGGTAGTGCCGCTCCTTGGCAGCCAACGAGGTGCCCCTTACTGGTGGCGAGAATCGTGCTACGAGTAAGGGGCAGCTCATTGGCTGCCAAGGAGTGGCGCTACCCTATTGCAACTATAGAGAAGGCCGAGAGTGGGGGCGGCTCATTTGCTGCCAGCAACTACGTGCTCTTCAATTGGAGGATTCCGGGAACAATCAACACAATGAGATCAGTATTACCCATTTTTTTTTTCCAATGAGGATGGTTTGCAATGTGCATTTATCTTCATATAAATCAAAACCCTAACCTAAACCTAAACCTAAAATGTCTGGCACACTGTAATGTGATAGTGGTGACAGAGAATTCTACAGGAATGGTTGACAGGGGAATTTTCGTGCCGCAGACAAGTACATATTGAGATTGGATCAAGTTGATAAATGATGAAGATCTATGATTAATCTGAAAAAACAGAGTGCAATCAAGTTCAGTTGTATCTTGATCTTGTAGTTCAAGTGGCTAGAAGCCTTGAATCTGTTATTTTATTCATGATGATCGACTAGTTAGTGATCATGAGGGCCGTCATAATAAGTTGTTAGTTGCGTGAGTTAAAGCTGGGTTCAGATTGCTACTGGTTCGATAATGCTTGATGTGTTTGATGCTTCATGTTATACGATGAGGTGTTTCCATTGAGGTACATGTTGCAAATAAGGTTTGCTTACCGACGATGAAGGTGGTTACCAATGAGGTTACAAGATGCATCCATGTCGAGGTCGATGTTGATGTTGATTGGCAATTGTGATGGTAATGGAAATAGTGATGGAAATGAACGATGAACAATGGCAATGGCATTGGCAAAGGGCAGAGCATGATCCCACCTTCCCCTTGTCACTGCACGTACGGAACACAATTCCTACACTCACTGGGAGGGGAATAAGCAATGGTGATACATGCTAAAAACCTATCATGTGTATGTTTGTGGTAAATGGTATTTTAGATTATCATATTTTGTTAGGGGTTTTATATAAGATTTTTTTTGTGCATAATTTATTTATTGTATATTGTTGTTTATAATGATATTCTTTCGGAAATTGTAAATAAATGTGATTGGATTATGATGGCATGTTTTTCATTTTTAGTAGTAAAATAAAGTAAAGTTTAAATAGGCATAAAATGAAACCCATACTTAACCAATTAATACTTAATACTTTATTTTTTATTACATTAAATTATTATTCTATATATATTTATTTTGATAGTATTTTTTATCAAATACAACATCATAATATTTCCTCATTCCTTTTTAATTGAACACTTTTTATCATATCAAATTTTGAAATATTGAAAAATTACTTTTATCTTATGCTTAAATATCATGATATTTCCACATTCCCTCTTAATTGAACATTATCTATCATGTCAAAATCTCAAATGTTAAGAATTACTTTTATCTTATTCCAAAAGCTAAATATCTTCATATTTCCTCATTCTCTCGTAATTGAACACTATTTATCATGTCAATTCTCAAATGTCGAATAATTGCTTTTATCCCATGGGAGAAGATAAATATATCTTAATAGATATTACTTTTGATTTGTTATTCCCATTGTTGAATTCTCCTACACTTATATAGAAAAGTTATTATCATTATATACATACATAACATAAATATTGTGAACATTATCTTTGATACATTTGAGAAAAAAATTATATAAGAATCATTCTATAACATAACATAAATATTATGTGCATTTTCCTAACCATTGTTTTTGATAATCTGAATTAAAATGAGGTAGCAACATGCTTGTTAACTTGCACTAAATATAGGTTCCTATGTCTCAACACATGTATCAATTATATGATTGTTTGAAATGAAGAGAAATGAAAATATTTTTACTAGGAAGATTGGTATTTAGGTTGGGGCTCATACTCACGTTACATGGGTTCAATTTCTAGTATGTTTACATAACCTATTCATTTGACATCACCCATTGAATTGCGATTTTAATAATGATATAAATTTTATAGAATTTTCAATTTATTTATTTAAAAATGTTCAATGCATTACATTTTTAATAAAAAATTTCCAATGTGATTCACTTAACCTAACATATTCATTTGACCTAACTCATTAAATTGAGTTTTTAATAATATTATAAGGAATAAGGATATATTTTTAGCATTAGTAAGTTATTCTGGTTTTTGTTTAGAGAATTAAATAAAACACTATTCTTTTTTTTCCATAGAATAAAATAAAACAATATTATTAATAAGTTACATATTTAGATAATAAAATATTATTATTATTATAAAACAATATTTTTGTTTTGTTAAGATAATAAAATAAAACAATATCATGAGTAAGTTATATATTTAGAAAATAAAATAATATTATTATTTGTAGAAGATGGATTTTTAGTTTTATTTGTTATTAAATAGTATTTGTTTTGTGTTTATATTGACTCTAAGAATATGGTATGAATAATAGATATAAAATTATATATTTTAGAATTTTTTTAATAGTGAAATATCTTGACAAAACTAAGTGGTTTGTTGCGACTATAGACATTTACCGACCACTTTACTTGTGGTTGTGCTAGTAAATAAAACAATATAATATAAATCATTTTTATTTACCGAGTCATCGTGGGTTTCCCTAGGAGACTCCCCCCTATTCCTCCACCTCATACTTCCTCCCTTCCTCCCCTTCCACCCCCTCCACTCCCCTCCCCCTTTGCCTCCCCCTTCAACCTTCTCCCTCGTTGCAATAAGGGGAGCACCGCTCCCTTGGGAGCCAAAGGGTCATCCCTCATTGGCGGCGTGATTCTGATAATTGCATTTCCAGTGAGGGGCATCCCTTTAGCACCCAAGGGAGCGATGCTCCCCTTAATACGATGATGGAGGAGGTGGAAGGGGGAGCGTGTGAAGGGTGGAGGGGAAAGGAGGCGAATATTTTGAATATTTATATGAAACTCTAAAGGCGAAAGCGGAGGAGACATTTTTAATTGAAACTCTGAAGGATATTTTGAATATTTATATGAATCATTTGTTCTTGAATGGTCTAATATATGCTTCCATTATGAATCACATCATAATTTCTTTGATTTTATATGGTTAGAGTGGTGAAATTATTTATGAAATATTTTTATTTGTTTAATATGCAAGTTTCAAAAAAGTTGTAATTTATCTTTTGGAGAATTTTTTTTTTCCAATTTAGGGGTTGATTTTAAAGTTTTATTAAGCAACAGTATTGGATGTTTAGGCCATGGCTCTATTTTTTACCCCGGAAAAAAAACATGTATACTGGTATCAACACTTTTCTATTTGGGGGTGTTTTTGGTGTTTTTTTAGCAAAAATCATCTTTTTTGTCCCTAGAGTTCTCGTTCTTAGTATAAAGTTCTTGTTTCATAGTATAAGTGGTTTCATACTTAGGTTTTTTTTCTAGACGAACCTTAAATTTCTCCCTCACAATATTCATATTTTGGCCAGCCTTGTTTAGGACCTCCGCTCTATTGAAGGTCTTGTTCTCCAACAAGCGAACCTTGCAATTGGTAATCTCCTATTTTAAATTTTTTGTTTGTATATCTCACCTTGTATGTATTGTGGGCCCAAATATCTCCAATGGGATATCATTTATATGTTTATAAAAAACATCACTTTTTTGAAGACGATCATGTCATCATTACATGTAAAACATGGTTTTTTGATAATATTACAATCAAATTACTAACATTAAGTTAAACAATGTATAAATACTTGGAATTTTCATTGTCTTTATGGGAACAATATTTTTGTCCACCAAAAATGTTCTCTCTAGTGTACCCATGCTAGTGACATGAGATAATCCAAGAAATGATAAATGAGCATTATCATTGCTAATCTTTGCATCAACCCCTTATTTTGGATCATCTAGAATGCACTGGCGACTAGAGTTTGAACTCACACATGGAATCAGTGGTGTCACAAATTGTGTCTTTGAGTGTCCAGTAGGAAACAAAAACACATGCGATGCAGGTGCAGTTGTATTCTCATCTTATGACGCACCACTAGCATCACTAATACCAAGATGACCGTCACCACTAGTCGATGGGCACAAAAAAATGCTATAGATAAAAAAAAAATTACTTCATGATCATATACATGTAAAAATCATAAAATGATAAACGAATTTATCTTATAATTCAAGATACTACAACTTACCTTCAAGGATTTAGATATCTTCACCAAAACATCAACATTTTCTTTAATCTAATTTGTTAGTGATTGAATGAATAGTAGATGAAGGATATCCCCATTAATATTTTAATCTCTTCTACATCATTTTAATTGGTTCTATAAAATATCCAATGTCAGCATCATGTATGATGTCATCCACAACAATATTAATTGATTTATCGGATGCTATATCAAATGCTAAACCAATAGCTTGTAACAAAAATATATAAAACATTACAAGTAAAATGAAAGCAATATAATGAGAAAAGAACATAATAAAATAACGTATTTCTCATGCTCAATTTCAAAATTTTCAATTACATATACCTACTGCCTCAAGGATGGTGTCGCCTGATCCACAAATATTGGGGCCTTGCCCCGATCATCACCCTGCAACAAAAATGTAGAAAACATTATTATAATTAAGTTAGCAATATACAAAAGCAAAATACCTATCATAGAAAACATATTGGTCATATTATATTTGACAATTAGAATTATCTAAACCTGCTAACTTGAGGAGCATGTACTCATTTGATCAACAGTTGCAAAATTTCCCAATCACTTCCCTATGAAAATTAATTTTATAAAACATTATCGGAAAGAAACTAGTGTACTCATAAAATAAAATAAAATGAAAAACACATAATTCAATATTGAAATGAACCCAATATACTCAAGAAAAATAAGTAATAATAAAATATATTGAGCATATTATCGTAGTAAAATTAAAACATGGATTAGCTTCTACCACCAGGGTGTTCTACTCCTCTGATGAACTATCGGGGAGATGGCCGAAACACTTATCTATGATAAAAAATACATAATTGATTATATAAATGAAACCAATATACTGATGAAATAAATAATAAAATTTTATATTTCACATCATATCGTAGTAGAATAACAATTAAGTATACTTGCTTCCTCAAGGTAGGTACCATCTGATCTATTGGTGGTAGAGAGCTATCCTGATCAACACCCTACAACAAAAACATACATAATATTATATAAAAAAAATTATTATTGTCACGGAAAAACATAACAAATAAACATTTTGTTCGTAGTGTATTTGTATAATTACAATGATGTATACTTGCTCCCTCGAGGATGCAGGCCCTAATCCTTTGATCAACTGTTGGGTAGATGTTGTTTGTTTTTATTAAGATATGATTATATTATATAGGATATTTATCTAATAGAATACCAAGTACAAAAATATTCATAATATATAAAAGAAACACGACACATAAATATTTTCACCGCGGAAACCATAAAGAAGAAAACCCGTCAAACTTCTTCGAAATAGTAATATGATCAAAAGTAGTAATAAAAAGTATTCAATAGGTATCTATATCTCCTCATCTAAGTGTCTCTCTATCTCATGCACAGTTGAGACTGTGTTGGGTGTGTATAAATGAGGGAGCGTGTCTGCCTATTTATACCCTTTAAACTCACTGACCAAATATAACATTCGAGCCTACATGTCATCTCACATGGGGCCCACTTCTCCTAAAGAGACTACAAGTAAATATTACATGATGTTACATTGGGGATTTTTTCTTTGACATAGAATGGAGGTTGTGCCTCAAGTTCTAAAAACAGTTTAGACATCCCTTAAAGGGGTAAAACACATCCCCAATAGGGCTACAACAACATACAATGATAATTTACATAATAATATCTTCCAAAGTTACAAATACATCAACACTCCCTCTTAACTATGAAGGTATTCTCTCTCTGCATAGTTATCAACACATCTGGTCGGGTATTTGTTCCATTGTCATCATCATGGATTCATAGAGTCTTCATCATATATGCTTCCATTATCTTCTTATAATTTGATCATGACACCATACTATCTGTCATCAAAAGCTTCTACAATGTCATCCCTTTTTCATGTTGGATGTAGGCCTAGTCCTCTTCCAGGTCTTTATCACATCTCGAAAAATCCTTCTCATAGAATATGTCCAAAATATTCTTCATATATCCACGTAAATATTCAGTGTCTTCTACCTTCATCTTATCATATCCCCATCATCTCTTTTTTGTTGCATAAGACCAAAAAAAAAACAACCAAAGCATCTACGGTCGTCTCGCATTCTATTAAAAGAATTTCCTAGGTGCACCTCTTGTGCTTAATGACCTCCACATCTCAATATGGGAACATCATATATCTCATATATATGGTAGGACTAATTAAGACTAAACAACCTGCTACACCAGTACCTTTTTACATTCTACTAGTCAACCTCAAGGAATTACATCTGAATAACCTACGTACCATCACAAGGATCAATATTTAAATTCAGATAACCTATATCATTTCCCATGTGAGATAATCTGCTTTATATCAAGATTGATTACATCCAAGGATAACCTACAGGACTAATTATATCTGAGTAACCTATGAAATTCACGAGGATGTTATGCTTAGACAACCTATCTTTCTAACTATGCTAGAACACATCACTTTCTATTTCGAGGGATATCGATATTGATCACACCAAGTATTTTTATGAAGTACTCAAAATTCACTCTTGCAAGAGGCTTGGTCAACACATCACCTATATTCTCCTCTCTTACCACATACTAGAGCTTCACTGCTCCTCTCTGCACCATATCCACGGTATAGTGGAACTTCATCTCGATGTGCTTCGACTTGTCATGGAGCACTAGGTTTTCTATTATCTTAATGCAAATTTGTTTGTCACAGAATATGCAAGTCACATCTAATTGGATATCAAATAATTCAGACAGTAGCTTTCAAAGCCATGCTTCCTCACAATTAGCCGAGCAATCCACACCACACTCTTCCTCATTTATAGTCAACACCACACATGATTGCTTCTTATTGATGCAGGAGATCATGCTAGATCTCAAACTGAAGAAACAACCTAAGGTTCTCTTCCTGTCAATGGAACTACCTACCCAATACGAATAAACAAAGCCCTGTAGGTTGATCTTTTGATTCACATAATATTTGAGCCCATAATCCATAGTACCTTTAAGGTACCTCAAAACATGCTTTATTGCTATCACGTGAAATTGTCTTGGATCTTTAAGGAACTGGATTAGGGTGTTCACCACAAACCATATGTATTTTCTCCCATTCATCAAATACATCATTGATGCAACCATCTGAAGATACATCCTGGAATCAACCTTCTCGGATGAAGAATCACTCAGAAGCTTCAAGTCAGATTCCATAGTTGTGGCATAGCCTTGTAGTCTAACATTCTGAATCTCTTTAGAATATACATACATACTTCCCTTTCCCAAGGAAGATTCCATATTCACTTTTCCACACCTCCATGCCTAAGAAGTCGTGCATCATACCTAGTTATTTCATCTCGAACGCTGTAGCAAGTCTCCTACTTGTATCTGTAATGAGTTCCTCATCTCCTATGAGAAACTAGTCATCGACATATAGCAGGAGTATCACTGGTCTTTTGTTTTCCACGTTGAATTATAGTTTGGTATCTCATTTACTATTGGTAAATGCCAAGCTCAGAATGAAGCTATCCATCTGATTGTACCATGTTCTCAATGCTTGTTTCATGCCATACACAACCTTCTTCAATTTGCACACATGAGTCTTCCTATCATGTGTCTCAAATCCTAGTGGTTGTTCCAAATATACTTCCTCTTCGAATACATAGTTCAAGAATTTTTTCTTGACATCCATCTACTATAATTTCCATTTCATAACTACTGGCAAAGAAAGTATGGTCCGTATGGAAGTGTACCTCTCCACGGGTGGAAATTTCTCTTTGTAGTTTATGCCTTCTTTCTGTGAGAAGAATCGTGCTACGAATCCTTCCTTACATTTCTCGATGATACCACTTGCAACATGTTTGATATTGTAGATCCACTTTGATGTCACGACATACTTCTTATTCGGCCTCAAAAAAACCTCCCAAAAAGCATTCTTCATGATCGACTAATATTCCTTGATCATCGCATCCTTTTATTCTTTCTTTTCTGTAGCCTCTTCATAGGTGGAAGGTTCATTATAAATGATGTCACATAGTAGGGCCACATAGCTATTGTTGGGATTTTACCTCTTTCTCTCTCTATGTATTCCTTTCTGTGTTCCATACCTTTCAAATTCTGATAAGAGCTCACATGCCCATGCTGTTTTCCTCTTGTCGGATTCCTTCACAAGAAATGTCTCAACCAGATCTTGTGATTTTGTCATGTCATGATATTGAGGGTCTTCTGGAATTGCCTCTCTAATTTCTATGTCTTGCACTCTCGTCTCTTCTATTTCCACAACTTCCTAGATACGAGTCCTCCTGGATCTGAAGTATGTCGAGTCTTGATCAAAGGTTACATCTCTAATAATTTCAATCTTCTTGAATCCTGGGAAGTATATTCGGTAGGACTTTTATGTATCACTATATCCTACAAATACACCCTTCCTTCCAGAAGGATCGAGTTTTTGTATTTTTATCCTTTGTGACATGTATGTACACTAGGAAACCAAATATTCTCAGATGTTTGACCTCAGGTTTAGCTCATTATAAATACTCTTCAAGAGCCTTGTTGTCAAGGACTCTATGAGGAGTATGGTTATGTACATACGTAACTATTCTTACTAATTCCTCCCAATGGTGCACAGGAAGATCCTGGTCAAGAAACATTGCTTTCGTTGCTCCCATTATGGTTCGGTTATTTCGTTCCATGACCCCATTTTATTGAGGAGGGTATGGAGTGCTCAAGTCCCTCTTAATCCCATATTCTCTACGGATTTCCTTGAATTATTTTGAAGTGAACTCACCTCCATTATCTAACTGTAGAATCTTTATCTTCCTATTTGTCTAGTTCTCTAAAAAGGGTTGATATTCCTTGAACTTAATGAAAACTTCACTTTTCTCTTTCAATAAATATATCCAAGTTGAATTACATGAGAAATCATCTATAAAAAATCATAGCACACATATCCACTTAATGATCTAGAATATATGGGTCCATGTACATTTAGTGTACTATCTCCCATATTGCTTTAGCATTTCTCTCACTGATGGGAAATTATATCTTTGCATTCTTTCCTTTTTTTGATCCTTTGAAAATTACCTCATCATTTTCCTGGATCTCTGGAAATTCTGAAACTACTTTGCGTTACCTTAGTGGTGTTATGTAGTTCACATGTGCAAGCCTTATGTGACACAATTCATTTGGTTCAATTGACTAATGAATCAATGCTTCTTCATGTTGTCCCTTCAACTTGTATAAGCCTCCGTATTCTTCTCCAATCATAGTTGAATTCTCTATTGTCTTTCGTACAGGCCATATCAAAACTTGGCCATCGAAAAATGAAACACTAATTCCTTTTTCATATAATACATATATGGAGAGAAGGTTATTCTTCAATCGTGGAAGATATCACAAATCCTTCATATGTAAGTATTTGTAGGATTCAAGCTTGTATGAAGCTTCACCACTCCGTTTTATGGGGTATTGTTAATCATCCCCAAGTTTCACCTTCTGAGGTGACTCATGTTCAGACATATGAATGATTCCAGTCAGTGTTAGAGTGTAAGTGTTGAAGTTAGCACATACTCTTCATCTGAATCATTGTTCTCTCGTTTGAATATTTTGTTTCTTGGTTCATCATCTTCGACAGTATTGTTGATGTAATTGTGACTTTGAAATATATTCACTTGTATTTCTTATCTATTGTAACCCGATGTTTATTCTAGGATTTACTTGTGTCATGTCATGCCCCGATGTTCCTATCGGGAAGATATATAATGTAAACAAGTCATGTCAAGTCATTGTGGGTAACCGTCCTATTGTCTAAGGGTTAAAGTCCCTGTAGTTCTGGGGCACTAGGGTTATTAGACTCTCCTAGAGAGGTCGGCCCTAGTAGGGTTTTAGTCATGCCAGGAATTAGTATAAATAGAGAGGTGACCTCTCTATTTATAACACAACTCATCCACACTCAGTTGTAGCGCATAGCTGAGGAAGAGATAGACACTTGGGCAAAGAAGAAAGAGGATACTGCTATCGGGAGATCATCTTACTATTTTGGGTTTCACTTTAGTGCTGATTTTATCTCTGAGGAAGTTGCGGGGTTTTCTCCATTTATGGTTTCCCCGAGGAAAAACACTCTATTCATTGTCTCTTGTGTTTGATTCTTGTGCTTGTTGTTCTCTCAGTTAAAGATCCTAATGAAATGCTAGATTAATGTCATAAATCTAACATGGTATTAGAGCTAACCTCAGAAGAAGACACTATGCAGCTGCGGGAACTAGGGCTTCCTATTGTATGGATCTCTCTCCACATATTTTCAGCAAAAGTAGGGTGGAACAACTCTCCTCGCTAGGGTGCATCTTTTTGTCGAAGCAGAATCCAATTCTGAGGTTTTTTAGTTTTGGACCCAGCACTACTGCCAAAAATTAGGGCTTTTCACAAAAGAGGAATTTTTCAGTAATCCCATGCCTCGATTGATTTCCTCCTAAAAATAGAAGTTAGGGATCAAATTCAAAGCATTTGGGTGGATAGAACTCTATAAAAGCGAAACCCTAATCTACTCTTGACCCAGCACTGCATGATTTCAGCTCCAAATCTAGATCCAACATCTTGACCTGTTAAGACCTAAACCTTTTGTATTTCCATTTTGATATTCTCAGTTAATATGTCTCATAATACCAAGATTGATGAAAAGCTTGAGGGAGCTGATAACTTCTGAGCCTGGAAGTATAGGATCTCCCTAGTCTTGGAAGAAAATGAGTTGGACTCCTATATCAGTGAGGAGGTTCCAATTCCAAAGGGATATGAGGCCAAGGACTTACATAAGAAGAAGTTGGTTATGGAAAAGAGGGTCATTGCAGATTCAATAAAGGATCACCTCATTCCACAGGTGTCCACCCTCAAGACACCTAAAGCCATGTTTGATTCCCTAACCAAGCTATTTGAAGGAAGAACATCAATCAGAAGATGACTCTAAGGAACCAATTGAAGAATTTCAATATTCAGAATGATGAGATCATCCAGTCATATTTCACAAGGGTCTCCGAGATCAAAGAAAAACTAGAAGCTATAGATGAAGAAGTGGAGAATGCAGAAATTGTGATGACAACTTTGAATGGCCTCCCTAGGTCATGGGATTCTTTCATCCAAGGAATCTGTGCTAGAAATAAGTTGGTCAAGTTTAGTAGACTGTGGAAAGAATGTTCTCAAGAAGAAGCTCATATGGCAGCTCGAGAAGAAAAGATGGGAAGTGAAGATCAAGCTCTATCAGTACACTCCAATAAAGGAAGAGGGGAAAATCATCATCCCCAAGGTGAGCATTCTCATGAGAAAAATAATGTTGTAAGAAGGGATTCATCCAGACTCAGATGTTATACATGCGATGAAATAGGACACTTTGCTAAGAATTGTCCCAAGAATAAGAATGGATCCAAGAAGAAGAGGAACTCCAAAAGAATACGTCATGCTCACACTGCTAAGGATGATGATCCTCCAAGGAAGAGGGTAAATCAAGAAAGTGAAGACTCTTCAAGTGAAGATGAATATGTTCTAATCTCCGCTCTCATAGGAACTGTCAATCATGGAAGCCAAAATTGGATTATTGATAGTGGGGATTCCAAGCACATGACAGGTTTCAAGGAATCCTTTGAGAACCTATCCAAACATAATTCACCCCATATGGTCAAGCTTGGGGATGATTACCAATATCCCATAAAATGTAGTGGTGAATCCTCCTACTATCTAGACTCCAGAAAGTCTATAAAAATGAAGGATGTCTTGTTTGTAGATCGATTGAAGAAGAATATTCTATCCATATCAACATTGGATGCAAAAGCCATGAGGGTTGCATTTGTATATGGCCAAGTACTCATGTGGCCAAGAGGAAAGACTATTGATGATCCAATAGTGATTGGAGAACAACAAGGAGGCTTATACAAGTTGAAGGGCCATCTAGAACAAGCTATGGTCCATGACATAGTAGAGCCAAAAGAAATTTGGCACAGAAGGCTTGCACATGTGCATTACAGATCACTACCACTTGCAAGCAAATCTGTTGAAGGTCTTCCAGAAATACAAGCAAAACATGAAGGGGTCTGCATAGTATGTGTGAAAGGAAAGAACACAAAGAAGACATTTCCAAGTAGTGAAAGTAAAGCAAAAGGAATTTTGAAAATCGTCCACTTCAATGTATGCAGGCGAATGTCATCAAGTTCACTAAGAGGGTATGTATACTATGTTTCTTTCATTGATGACTTTTCTAGGAAGACATGGATTTACTTCATGAAAAATAAAGATGAAGTTTTTAGCAAGTTCAAGGAATTCAAAGCCTTGATCGAGAACCACATAGAAAAGAAGATCAAGACCTTTCGATTAGCTAATGGTGGAAAATTCACATCAAATGAATTCAAAGACTTATGCAAAGAATCAAAGATTAAGAGGGAGTTGTCCACTCCTTACAATCCACAACAGAATGGGGTTGCAAAAAGGAAGAATAGAACCATCATGGAAGCTGGAAGATCAATGCTTCATGATCAATATCTTCCTATGCATCTATGGGAAGAAGCAGCTAGAACAACGATGTATGTACAGAACTGTACTCCACACAGAGTAATGGAGAACAATACTCCTGAAGAATTCTTCTCCAAAAAGAAACTAGAAGTCAGCCATATCATAATATTGGGCTGTCTAGTGTACATACACATTCCCAAAGAGAAGAAAGAAGGACTAGATCCTTTAGGAAAGAAGGGTAATTTGTCGGATACTCTGAAATCTCGAAGGCTTATAGAATTTACTTCCCAGGATTCAAGAAGATCAACATCAACAGGGATGTAACATTTGATGAAGACATAGCTTACAACAAATATAGAAAGAGACCTGCTAAAGATACTGAAGAAGCAAAAGCACCCATAATTCATGATACAACCATGAATGAATAATTTCAAGAAGAAGATCGAGAATTTGAAGAGCCACAAAGACTTGTAGATCCACCTCAGGAGAAGAATCCTCACAAGTGGAAACCTTCTTGGCTACGAGAAATTATCCAAGGTGCAGAAGGATATGGGGCTCCAGAAGAGAATCACAGAGAAAGAAAGAGAACCAGTTCTTGTTCTGGATATGTAGCTTTATCATGTGATGTTATCAATAAAGAACCTTCCAACTATGAATAAGCGGCAGGATGAAAATAGTTGAAGGATGCTATGATCGATGAGTATCAATCGATCATGAAGAATGATGTTGGGGATGTTGTCCCAAGACCAAAAGGGAAGTCAGTTGTAACTTACAAATGGATCTACATGATCAAGCATGTTGTAGATGGTAGCATAGAGAAATATAAGGCAAGATTTGTGGCTCATAGTTTCTCATAGAAAGAAGGAATAGATTGTGAAGAAACCTTTGCACCTGTAGCTAGATACAATTCCATTAGATTGGTACTTGATTTGGCTACAGTAATGAAATGGAAGATACACCAAATGGATGCCAAGACTACTTTATTGAAAGGTGTAGTGGAAGAGGAAGTGTGTGTAGAGCAACCACTTAATTTTGAGAGACATGATAGGGAGTCTCATGTGTGTAGATTGAATAAATCCCTATACGGGTTGAAACAGGCACCGAGGACATTGTATGATAGAATTAATAGCTTTCTATCTAGTTTGGGCTTTACCAAGAGTAAAGAAGATTCCAATCTTTACTACAAGGTTGAATATGGAAACCCAGTGATGCTTCTACTATATGTAGATGATCTGTTTGTAGTAGGTATGGATGGGTTGATTGCTAATACAGAGAGAAAGCTTGCTACCAAGTTCAAAATGAAGGACTTGGGTATTATGCATTATTTTCCAAGTACGAAGGTGTGGCAGAGTGCAGATGGTATTTCCCTCGGACAAGGGAATTATGCAATAGAGATCGTGAAGAGGTTTGGGATGATAGACTACAAGGCCATGACCACACCTATGGCATCGAGCCTAAATCCATTGAGTGATGCTTCATCAGAGATGGTTGATGCTGTGATGTATCATCAGATGATTGGGTCCTTGATGTACTTGACGAACACGAGACCAAAAATTTACTTTGCTGTGAACACCTTGAGCCAGTTCTTAATATATTCAAGACATGTTCACTTGATTGTTGCGAAGCATATTTTGATGTACCTAAGGGGTACAATTGATTATGGGCTCAAGTAGAAGGTGAATCAGAAGATTAACCTAGAGGGTTATGTTGATTCAGATTGGGCAGGCAGTGCCATCAATAGGAAGAGCACTTCAAGGTGTTCCTTTAGTATGCGATCAGGTTGGATCCCTTGGTTTAGCAGGAAGAAATATTGTGTGGCACTAAGTATAGCTGAAGCAGAGTATGTCGCATCTTCTTAATATAGTTGTGAGGCAGTATGGCTGTGGAAGCTAGTGTCTGATTTATTTGATCTCTAGATGGATGCTACTTGTATACATTGTGACAACCAAAGTTGTGTGAATTTGTCATAGAATCCAGTATTTCATGACAAGTCGAAGCATATCGAGATCAAGTATCACTATATCAGGGATATGGTGCAGGAGGGAGTAGTGAAGCTCTAGTATGTTGTAGCGTAGGAACAAATAGCTGATGCACTGACGAAGCCATTACCTATGGTGAAGTTTGAGTACTTCAAGGAGAAGCTTGGTGCTCTCCAGATTGAGGCTTCCTCCAAGGGAAAATGATGAGATCCATAGCCATTCTGACATGGTGAGAGGATTGGTTCCTTCCATGGTCAGATGTAAGGGTTGAGCCATTCTATCATGGTGAGGGGATTGGTTCCTTCCATGTCAGATATGAGTGCTGAATCCATAGCCATTCTAATGAGTAGGTCATATGTAAGGGCTAAGCGATTTTGTCATGGTGAGAGGATTGGTTCCTTCCATGTCAGATGTGAGTGCTGCCCATTCTGACGAGTAGGTCAGATGTAAGGGCAACTGCCATTCTCTGGGAGAATGGAGGCTCCTGGTCAGTTATCAGGTAGCTTAGTCTAGGACTGGGGGCCATTCTAATATGACTATAGGATTGGTTCCTACAATATTAGATGTGACTGCATGCCTTTTTGAACATGCATGTTGGATTGGTTCCTCGCATGTGTGGAATGTAAGTGCATAGCCTTTCCTGATCATTGGTTGAATGGATGTAAGTGCTGGGCCATTCCTGATCATTGGTTGAATGGATGTAAGTGGAGAGCCTTTTTTATAATTTCCTGAATAGATGTAAGTGCAAATCCTTTCGGATCATTGGTTGAATATATGTAAGTGTAGAGCCTTTTGGTATGGAGGATTGGTTCCTCGCATGGCCAAGTGTAAGTGCCGAGCCATTCCAATCATTGGTTGAATGGATGTGAGTGTTGGGAATTTCTGATAGGGTTGTGGGCTATGTTACCACATGGTCAGATGTGAGTGTTGGGCATTGCCTTTCTGATATGATTATAGGATTAGTTCCTACATGATCAAATGTAAGTGTTGGGTAGGCCATTCTAACTTAAGTGTCAGATATAAGTGTTGAAGAAGGCCTACATGGTGGCGAGGCCTACATCCAGTATGAAAAAGGGTTGGCTCTGTAGAACTTTCTCTAATGAGAAGAATCGTGAGGTGTCACATGTGAATATTTAGTGTTGATGATCTAGCAGAGATGATATAGATCGAGGGATGATCTAGATCCAGAGATGATGCTCCATAAATGATCCAGATCGAGTGATAATCTAGATCTAGTGATGATGATCCAGATCGAGTGATGGTCCAGATCCAAAGATGGAGATCACTTGAATACAAGGATGAATTGAGATGCAGATGATGAGATTATCCAGAGAAGAAGACCAGTGATGAAAATTGTGTCGAGAGAATACCTTCCTAGTTAAGAGGGAGTGTTGATGTAATTGTAACTTCGAAATTTATTCACTTGTATTTCTTATCTATTGTAACCCGATGTTTATTCCGAGATGTAATTGTGTCATGTCATTCCCTGATGTTCCTATCAAGAAGATCTATAATGTAAACAAGTCATGTCAAGTCATTGTTGGTAACCCTCCTATTGTCTAAGGGTTAAAGTCCCCACAGTTTCAGGACACTAGGGTTATTAGACTCTCCTAGAGAGCTTGGCCCTAGTAGGGTTTTAGTCATGTCAGGAATTAGTATAAATAGAGAGGTGAGCTCTCTATTTATCACACAACTCATCCACACTCAGTTGTAGTGCATAGCTGAGGAAGAGAAAGACAATGGAAGAAAGAAGAAAGAGGTTACTGCTGTCGAGAAATCATCTTACTGTTTCTGGTTTCACTTTAGTGTTGATTCTATCTATGAGGAAGTTGTGGGGTTTTCTCCATTTATGGTTTCCCCAAGGAAAAACATTGTGTTCATTGTCTCTTGTGTTTGATTGATGTGCTTATTGTTCTCTCAGTTAAAGATCCTAATGAAATGCTAGCTTAATGTATTAAATCTAACAAGTATGAGCATAGTGTCTCTTTTTGTGGATGGGACAATATCTTTCCAAGTATCTATCTTCATCACACGTATAACAACAAACTTTTGAAAGATATCTTTTGGTATTATTGAATTTCTTATATTTCTTCTTGTTTTGATGAAATTTCTCCTTCTTCTGGTTCTTCTTGAAGTTGTACCTAGTGTAGAATGGATGATCTTGATCATCACTTGCTCCCATCTTTTCTTCTCTTGTCACAAGTCGAGCTTATTCATGTGCACATTCATATTGAAGTCTATTGAAAAATACCAGCTTCATTCTTGCACAAATCCCTTGAATGAATGAGCCCCATGATCTAGTGAGACCATTGATGGTAGTCATTATAATTTCTCCTTGTTTGATTTGAGAAACCCTTGTGAATTAAGACTATATAGTCTCAAATTTTTTCATCTTCACATTCTTTACCTAGTTCCTCAAATCCAACTTTTCATTTATTTTCTTTCCTTCAAACATATTTGTCAAGGAATCATATACATCCTTTGGTCTCTTGAATTTAGACACATGGGGGATGAAGTAATCCTTTATAGAATCTACAATGATTCTCTTATCCTTATCCATGCTTCTCTTATGAGAAGCCTTTTCCTCATCTCCATCTAGTTATGAAACATCTCAAGAGATGAACTGATCCAAGTGATTTTCTTCAAGGATCAAGGAGATCTTGTACTTCCATGCCCGCAAGTTATCATCCCCTCCAAGCTTGTCCTCAACCTAAGTATGGTGAGTCATTTGTTTAAAATGAGAACCTGTAATGGAAATAGTAAATATTTGGATCTTATCAATTTCACGTGTTCGACCAGGTTTTGGAGCAGGATAACCTAGGGTTTGTTAGAGAAACCCTAATTTCCCAAACTTGGATTTTAGGAATTCTATTTGGACATAAATATGCATGTCCTTGAGGCCAGTTGCTCAGCTACGTCACTTTCTAAAAACTAAGTTCAGAATCCTCTGATACTTGACTCCCTACTTCCTCCTGGCACCAATGACAAGGTCAAAAATGAAGCTTCTCTGATCCAGAAACTGTCTTCACCAAAATATGCACCCTACTCCTATCCCTCTTTGCTTGGTGATCTGTGGAGAGAGCACCTTTAACTAGGAATCCCTAGTTCCCGCAGCGTAACAATGCCTTCTTTTAGAGAGGCTATGATACCATGTTATTTTTTCTTAATATATTATTAGATCATCTAGGATGTTTATCTAAAAGAATAAAATTTACAAAAAGATGCATAAGGTATAAAAGATACACGAGACACAAATATTTTCACTATGGAAACCATAAACGAGAAAACCCTACAAACTTCTTTATAAAAGTAAGATGATTGAAAGTAGTAATAACGAGTATTTAACAACTATTTATCTCTCCTCCTATGAATGAATCTCTCTCTCATGTGCACTTAAGAGTGTGTCGAGTGTCCATAAATGAGGGAGAGTGCCTCCCTATTTATACCCTTTCAAGCCACTGACCAAATATAACATTTGATCCTACATGTCATCTTAGATGGGTCCCATGTATCCTAGAGAGACTACAAATACATATTACATGATGTTACAGTGGGGAATATTTCCTGGACATACAACGAAGGTTGTACCTCAAGGTTTAGAGATAATTTGGACATCCCTTAAAATGGTAGCACACATCCCTAATGGGGGTACAACATCATAAAATGATATTATACATCACAATATCTTATGAAGTTACAAATACATCAACAAATTCCCTGATCTCTACCCCACATCTTAAATATAGAAAATATTTACTAAAATAGAACAATAGAATACCAAAAACTACATAAGATATTAGATTTAGTAATTAAAGGTTGGGCAAATTGTTAGAGAAACATCTCCAGTAGTCACCACATTTGTATCTATTTGATTCAAATTGTAATTAATAACCAACTCTTCCCTTGCAACTATTGATTTAATCGCACACACAAAAACATTGTTTCCTTCATGCCCATCAAATATGTAATTGGGTTTCTCAAGTGTACACCCTGGTTGTGTAATGTTTATAAACCACACAATATTCTTTGTAGCTTTTGGCCTTCCATCAACGTACAACATCTCTCAATTTTGATCCCTATATTTCAACTTTAAATAATTTGTAGACAAACTCTATGTGTGCATACTTATTCTATATTGGACCAGCCACATCCAATCTGTGTAGTTGTGGCATGGTCCAACATACTCCATCAATTCAATACATCCGCTGTAACTAGCCATTTTTCCATGAATGAAAAACAACAATAAACAATGTAATGATCATGGTGCAATTTGATGTATCCTCTCATTCACACAATTTTTTTTATTTAGTTCACGAATATCCTTGGGTACCCAATTGTTTCACTATATCTTTGTACCTTAGGTGCACCTCGATGTCTCCTATGTTCTCGTTGTAATAAGAACATGAACGTCCTTCAACAAGAAAATAATACATGTGTCTTTGCAATTTTATTCCTATATTTTGACATCTAGTTGATATACCCATTGTAGACCTTCTAGATGTCTGACTTTCCTCTTATCTTCCTAACTCCCCTCGCTCAAGGAAGAAATATTTGACAAACACTTATTTGTTTTTTCTTGCACCATGGGATACATCATTCAATATTACATCTCACCCATGTATTTCTCAAGAAGTTTGCCTTGAATCAATCATGAGGTTTGTGGTTATTTTTTTTTCCATGAATGGTTAGGTAACGAATGTGGAGCCTAGTGCTTAAAGAAGGATTTATGACTTTAATACCAAGCTAGATCCAAAAAATTACTGATGTAATCAATTTAAAGATAATTTTCATCATGTTGATCTTTAACATTCCACTGGTCACTATTTTAAAGTTTGTCCTTGAAATCATTTATCAATTCAAATTCACTCAACTTTACAGCAACAATAACCCTATGCATCCAACAAATATCATATCTATACTTCTTTCAAGAAAAGATACTCCAAGAGTGATGTTATTAACACAACATATAAACTTGACAAGTCTTCTAGAATGGTCACTTAGGAAACCCTAGGATCTATAGTGATTACCATAATAACACATAAGATAAATGTGTACCACAAAGGTGGAGAAACAACCCCTTCTACCCATAGAAGAAAGAAGTGTTGGAATATATTAAACCCAGTCAATACTTAGGATAAAATAATTAATCATTATTTGATTAATTATCTACCCAGAAGCTTAATTAGTTGGAATCCACATGCACTTTAAAGTCAGCATGTGTGATATATACCCCAGAAATCCTTTACTTCCATTTCTAGGTTTATCTTGACCACTTTATGTACATTCAGAATTAGTAACAATGCTTTATAGTAGATTATGCTTTATTCTTCTTTATCCTACTTTTTTGTCGATAAGGTAAAGCTAGTTAAATAGGAAACTGGGTTCTTTTATTTCCGACCCATCCTTCATGAATTTCTCTCCATTTTCAAGGATTATCATGTTTTTCCATCGCTCTTGACAACTCACTCATGATTTTTCTAATTCATGAGGTCCTTGACATATTTGGGAAGTTCTTAAGCCACCTATGGTGGTTTATCATATTTTGGAAAGTTATATTTTTTGTTGTTTATGAGTTGTCTCCATACAGCTTGATTTTATTATGAGTGATATACTATTTATGTACATTGTTATTCATCATTAATAAATGGAAGGATCCACTCCAATATTCATCTCTCTCTTCATGTGATTCAGTCTCTTTTCTTCTCTCTATTTTTCCTATGTATGCTTGTGAGAATTCTATTAGATTTTTATTATTTAGTCAATATGATCTTAGGATCTTATCTGAGAGAACAACATGCACTACAATCACCACAAGAGACAACAAACACAAAGAGTTTTCCTTGAGAAAACCATAAAGGAGAAAACCCTACAACTTCCTCAGGGATAGAATGAGCACCAATGGAAAAAGTAAAACCCAAAGACAGAAAGAAGACCTCTGATAGCTATTCTCTCTCTCACTTGTGCAAGCTCCTCTTCTCTCACTCATAAGCTATAGTTGAGTGAGTGTGTGTGTTAAATTTGAGCATATAGATCTGTAGACAAACACACAACTCACAAAGAAGATCTCACAATTTACTAAGCCATTGAAGAATGAAACAGTGCAAAAGGCTTGCAGCTGTGAATGCTTTCATTAATAAAAAAAGTAATCCAGATAATAATTACAATGATGTAAAATGGCTTTAATAGCCACAAGAAATTCGAATCCACATCAGGAAGTTTGAATTGATGACTCTACTTGACTGTAGGTAACCAAGACTTGTCTAAATCACAATTGGAGTTCTAAAACACAACTAACTGTTACATTTAGTATTAAATAATGGTTAACTAACTGTGGTAGGTGAAAAAAGCACCCCACATGTGTGCAATTGATTAAACCATTATTTAACTTAATGTAACTGACTCCTAACTTGTCTTGACTAGTCATCAACTGAAGTTAAGGACCCAGTAGTTAACTGTCCTTGTCTAAATCATAACCGGAGTTCTAAAACACAACCAACTATTACATTTAGTATTAAATAATGGTTAATTGACTGTGGTAGGTGCGAAAAATGCCCCACATGTGTGCAATTAATTAAACCATTATTTAACTGAATGTAGAGAGATAGAACTGAATGTAATTGACTCCTAACTTGGCTTGACTAGTCATCAACTGAAGTTAACTGACCTTGGTTGGTTTCGGCACTCCCAGTTGCTTCCTAAATTGTAGGGATTGATCTAGGAGACTCCTAAACTTATGCAATCAAGTGCAATAAGTGGCAGTGAGCCTCAATTAGTGTTCCCCACACTTTGGTAACTGAAACATGTGCCCCAATTAGGTTAAGTTTAACCAATGGTGCTAATGACTATAAATAGACTGGATGGACTCCCGATTTAGACATATGACCAAATTTGGACAAGGGAGGATTAATAATCCTAACACCCCCCATGAATGCTAACTTGGACAAACTGTGGGCCCTGGTAACTAAGACCATAGGTCACCCATTACATCAAGTAAAGTAAAGTAACTGCTCAAAAATAAGGTGCTTGAGGAAAAACCACATGGGAAAAAAAACCCTCTTCTAATTAAGCAGGTAGAATCAGGATCAATCTGGTTATTCTGTGCACAGGTATCCTGGGGCCTGGCATGTGAACATATCCATCATTATGTTTGGAGGAATCTTCCTCTTTGGAAGAAGAATGATATGCTCAACTAAATCAGAAATATAGACAGCTGCCGGATGAAGACTGGACCCATGTAGAGCAACTGAAGTCAACTGAAAAGTGAGGAACGGTTCTTGAGAATTCAGAGAATGTGAAGAACACTCAAGAAACTGATATGTTTTAGACATGAATAGAAAACCATGAGTGGTAAGAACATCCCCAAGTGTTAGGAGCAGGTGTCCAGGCGGATGCAGAAAATCTTCCTCTTTACTAGTCCTATGAGAAGATGAGCATGTGATCAATGGTAGAGAAGCATTGGGACTGTTGAGAGCGAATGATGGAGATCCATAGTCTGATATATCTTCTGAAATAGATAATTAATCACATAATAAAATATCAGCAACCTCATACGAGGAAACTAACACCAAATCCCCATCAGCAGTTTTGAAGAGAAAGTGCGGTACTTGATTTTTCATACCGGAATTGGTGAGAGCAGCTACAAGCATGACTGAATGCTTTTGAATTTTAAAATATGAACCGAATAATATCATATCAGAAAGTAAATAAGATCTAAATAGGTTCAAAACATATCCAAAACTATGAAATGGAATCAAATCCCCAGCAGTAGTTTTGTAGGAGACTTGCGGTACTTGTTTCTTCACACCGTTGATGAGAACAGCTACAAGCAGTACTAAAAGATTATGAATTTGATATATTAAACCAAGAAATATCAGATCAGATATAAATAAGATCATATTAGATCCAATAAGGTTAATATCAGATTCAAATAATTGGTTAACCGTGACAGTCGATGCACAACTTTTTTCTTCTTCAAAATTCTGAATTTTGGTGCATGCAATCCTGCAGGAGTTTGCTGGAAAAACTAGATCATGGGGAGTGAATGGATCACTCTGGTAATCTGATATTTCTTCCAAAATATCCAAGGTATCACATATTTTCACACCAGTAGCAACATTAGAGGGAGAAAAATCAAATTTCTCTTCACTTTCAGAAGCAATTACTAGTAAATTTTGCACAGAATTTAAAGGAAAATCACCGGTGAATGTTTGCATGGAAGTGCAGCATAATTTTTCTTAAATATCAGAGATTAGAATGTCTTCTTCTGTTTCAGCGATATGAGAATATGAGATATAAGAGATCTCATGAACTTCCGGAGCATCAGGAGAAGGAGTCACTGCATGGAGACTGTCTTCAATTCGAATTGACTGTGTAGAAGTTTCTGCTTCTTCTTCATCTTGAACAACTTCATCAGAGAGAGTGGAGGCTGAGATTTTTGGATCAAGGATTCTTATGGTGATGGATGTGCTCCATCTGCTATCAATTCCAAAGGTTCTGTCCAATCTTGTCCAGAGTTCCCTTAGACCTTGTCTCATCAGAGATGAAATCATTTCGAAGTTGTACCTGCAAAACAAAAAAATGATCCAGTAGGAGATCTGAGGAGGAGAAGTGCCTTGTCCACTGAGGCTCTGATACCATGTTAAATTTGAGCATATATATCTGTAGACAAACACACAACTCACAAAAAAGATCTCACAATTTACTAAGCCATTGAAGAATGAAACAGTGCAAAAGGCTTGCAGCTGTGAATGCTTTCATTAATCAAAAAAGTAATCCAGATAATAATTACAATGATGTAAAATGGCTTTAATAGCCACAATCAATTCGAATCCACATGAGGAATTTCGAATTGATGACTCTACTTGATTGTAGGTAACCAAGACTTGTCTAAATCACAATTGGAGTTCTAAAACACAACTAACTGTTACATTTAGTATTAAATAATGGTTAACTGACTGTGGTAGGTGAAAAAATCACCCCACATGTGTGCAATTGATTAAACCATTATTTAACTTAATGTAACTGACTCCTAACTTGTCTTGACTAGTCATCAACTGAAGTTAAGGACCCAGTAGTTAACTGTCCTTGTCTAAATCATAACCGGAGTTCTAAAACACAACCAACTATTACATTTAGTATTAAATAATGGTTAATTGACTGTGGTAGGTGATAAAAATGCCCCACATGCGTGCAATTAATTAAACCATTATTTAACTGAATGTATAGAGCTATAACTGAATGTAATTGACTCCTAACTTGGCTTGAATAGTCATCAACTGAAGTTAACTAACCTTGGTTGGTTTCGGCACTCCCAGTTGCTTCCTAAATTGTAGGGATTGATCTAGGAGACTCCTAAACTTATGCAATCAAGTGCAATAAGTGGCAGTGAGCCTCAATTAGTGTTCCCCACACTTTGGTAACTGAAACATGTGCCCCAATTAGGTTAAGTTTAACCAATGGTGCTAATGACTATAAATAGACTGGATGGAATCCCGATTTAGACATGACTCCCGATTTAGACATATGACCAAATTTGGACAAGGGAGGATTAATAATCCTAACAGTGTGTTTCAAATAGAGAGCCTCACTCTCTACTTATACTTGTTTTACACTTGAATTTTAGTCTTATAGGGGTGACCTCACTAGGATATTCTAATAACCCTAATACCCCTCTACTATGGGGACTATTTCCCTGACATACAATGGAGGGCTAACATCAACTCAATTATGGGGACTATTTCCCTAACTTACAATAGAGGGTTAACCTCAATGAATTTACATGAATTTATTATATTAATGACTCTCCTGATAGGGACATTAGGGTACAATGAAATATAATACAAGATATACAGGTGAATACATTCCGAAGTTACAAATACATCAACAATCCCTCTTAAATTGGAAGGTATTATCTTTACACAGTTCATCAGCACAAGTCTTCATAGCTGGATCATCATTATCATCACTGCTCTTGCTATCTCAAGCAAATGGTGTTATCTCTAAATTCTACTCATCATAGGAATTTCTATAGAGCCATCCCTTTTTCATGCTCATTGTAGGCCTAGCCTCCATGTAGTTCTTCATCAACAGATCCAACCCTTTTTCATGTTGGATGTAATTCTATAGAGCCATCCCTTTTTCATGTTGGTTATGATTCTCCATCTACAACGCCAACCCTTTTTCATGTTGGTTTTAGTTCTATAGAGCTATCCCTTTTTCATGCTGGTTGTAGGACTTATCATGTGCAAGGACTTCCTCTATAGAGAAAGCCCTTTTTCATGCTAGCTGTAGTTATACAAATCCTTCCCCTTTTCATGACGGTTGTAGGCCTCAACACTTATATCTAACCATGGGAGAAACGAATTATTACACCATGTCAAAAAGGAACAACACTTACATCTAACCATGGGAGAAACCAATCCTCCCACAATGTCAGAAAGGAACAACACTTACATCTATCCATGGGAGGAACCAATACTACCACCATGTCAGTAGGGCTCAACAGTTACATCTAACCAAGGGAGGAAAAAATCCTACCACCATGTCAGAAGGGCTCAACACTTACATCTAACCATGGGAGGAAAAAATCCTACCACCATGTCAGAAGGGCTCACAGACTCATCACTCCCTCTTCGAAGGAACCATGATCTGGAGAATGCCAAACTTCTCCCTGAATTACTCAAACTTCATTCTGGCCATTTCTAGCATAGAATCACATTAGGGATGATTATGTCCAAGGATAATCTGTGAGCTTCTCCAGGATTGAATACATCCAAGGACAACCTACATGAATGTTCACATCTAAGAAATCTGTGAGCTTCGCTAGGATTTTATGCTCAGATAACTTGTCTCACCATCTGTGCTAGAACTCCCTCTTTCAAGAGATATCGATCTTGATAAAAAACTCGAGCTTCACTGGTCCTCTTTTCATCATACAAAAATGCAAGTCAGATCAACCAAATCAAATAGTATCTTTCAAAAGAGACATACTACCTCACAAATACATGATCAAGTGGCAATATATTTTTCCTCGGCTATACCCAGCCCCATGCAAAACTCCATCCTCCCAAACCAATAACCCGTACTGGATCTCAAATTAAAGAAGAATCCCAAGGTGCTTTTCTCCTCATTGGCGCTACCAATATGAATCAACATAGCCATGCAGGTTAGTCTTTTGATTTGTATGATACTTGATTCCACACTCAAAAGTACCATTTAGGTACCTCATTGCATGATTTGCAACTAGGTGAGAATGTATCATATATGACAGGAACTGGCTCAAGTCATTCATAGAAAAGCATATGTCTAGTCTTGTATTCTCTAGGAACATCAATGAAAAAATCATTTGATTATGCATCGTGGCATCAACCATTTCTGATGAAGCATCACTCAATAGCTTTAGGTTTAATTCCATATGTGTGTTCATGGCCTTGCAGTCCATCATCCCTAACCTCTTTAGGATATCTACTACATACTTCCCTTTTCCCAGGGAGATTCCTTCTGCATTCTGCCACACCTCCATTCCTAGAAAGTATTGCATCATACCCAAGTCTTCCATCTCAAACTCGACAACAATTCTCCTTCTTGCATATTTAATGAGTTCCTCTTTACCAGTCAAGAATAGGAGCATCACTTCTCCTTCAACCTTGAATCAAAGGTTGGAATTTTATTGACTCTGAATAAATCCTAAATCCATTAGTAATCTGTCCATCCTATCATACCATGTCAAACGTCAGAATCTTCTATAATCACTCCCTCTAAAGCAGAGCATCATTCTCCCTCTGCATTTCATACTCTGTGTATTATGTACTGGAGTGACAATTAGCTTCGTCTACTACTAATATTCTATGTATCCATCTAGGGTCACTAGATACCAAGATCCGCTATCTTGAACCTTTTCAAAATTTCTTCTCGCACACATATTTTATCTTGTCATCCTCTATACGCTTTCATATTCAATATTGTAGCAAATGTTAAGATCTTCATCACTCTAGGTTGATATTCAAGATCCTCATGTATGTGTTATCCCATGGGTTCCTTCTGAGCTCATACAAGGCCTTCTTTACACATGATTCTTCTTGTCATGTGTCTCAACTCCCAATGGCTGCAAATGTCTCTTTTCTACGTGAAGTTGTGTGCTACGAATCTTGCCTTGTATCCCATGATGTTGCCATCTACCGCATGCTTGATCTTGTAGATCCATATGGAATATACTACGGAATTCCCTTCAGGTCTTCGATATCACATTCTAGTCATCGATCTTCATCTTGGATTATTAGAGTGAATATTGAACTGTCGTCACTTGTTCTTTGGAAAAATTCTAATCCTTCTTTTCTTGTAGGCAATTGTGTGCAATCTTTCCTACAAGTCAAATGCATTAGTTCTATGGTTAGAGACATTTCATCAAGAATATTTATAATGGAAAATTCTTATCCATCAAGATATAATCATGAAACTATATTAGGCAATACAACACTCATACATATCTCACAGAAAATTTCTAGATGCCTTCCATCTCTACCATGACATCATTGAGATTGTGCACTAATCCAATATGTCATCAAAGAGGTTTCATTCTAGATAAATATAAATCGAGAGTTGTACAATACCATGGGATACTTAGCTATCACATGCATATTAGTAGTATACTTTCATTAATGCAGACATTCTATCACGCATAACACATCAAGTGAATATAAACAAATGAATAACAAAATAATATCATGAAACAACAATTGAATACTTATCTTTATTAGTTTCGTGGGTAGACTACTTCTTGATCCTTCAGCTTCATCATCTTTTTCATTAATAAAAACATCATTTCTTATCCAAATGCTAAGATGGATAAGAGGTTCTTCAAGAGTTGAGTCCTTCATATTCCTCATCGGTTGAGGGATCTTCTTTGGATTTTTAGAGCTTGATCTTCACTTTCTCCCATTTCCTCTTCTCTTATTATGAGTCAAGATTATTTTGTGCACTCTTTCCAGATCCTGCTGAAGCTAATCACTTACTTATGGCACAACTTCCTGGAATGAATGAGTCCCATAATCCTTAGAGGCCATTCTAGGTGGTTATAATAGTATCTTTTTCTTCTTCGACTATTTCTTCATAACATCAAACAATTCATTTTGGTGTCTTTAGGGATGACACATGAGGGATGAGATAATATTTAATAGAATCTACAATGATTCTCTTGGATATATCCTTGTCCTCATCTCCCTCTAAATCCTAGAGCTTTCTTACTGAAATACTAATCCAAGTGAAATTCTTTAAGGATCACGGAGTTCCTATACTTCTTCCGATTTACATTCTTCCCTTCAAATAGATTGTCCAGGGAATCAAACATATACTTAGGTGTCTGAAGGAAAGAAAATTGTGGTATAAGGTGATAGAATTATAAATAATCCTCTTTCCCTTGACCAAGTTCTTCTTGTGGAAGGCCTTTAGCCTCATTTACCTCTAGAACTGGAACCTCTCCACTTATGCATGTGTCCAATTCATTTTCTTCAAGAACTATTGAGATCCTATACTTCCATGCTTTGAATTTGTCAGCTTCAAAAATATTGTCATCAAGGTTGTGTGATTAGTCATCTTTAAATGAGAACCTCAACTGTAAATAAAAAAATATTAGATCAAACTGATTTGAGTTGTCCCTCCTGGTTCTGGAGCTGGCTAATCTAGGGTTTGTTAAAGAAGCCCTAATTTTAAAAAATTGGAATTTAAATCTTCTAATTATATAAAAATATGGGAATATCCAAGGTGAAATTTCCAATGTACTCCTTTTCTGAAAACAATGGAGAGAAGCTCCCGGAACTGGAAGCCCTAGTTTTTCAATTTCTTCTGTAGAAATGTTCAATATTGTTTCCACGATATCTCTCAAATATAGGTCCTCTATGTATAAAATTTGGTACTAGGGTAGCCTCATCTATATTCTTTCCAGCGCCACTTATTTGAGTAGAATTAGTTTCCCCAATTGAAACTTATGAAATTTTTCCCAAGGTGACTTATTTTAGGACTGTTCAACATAGCGAACGTGTACAGACTGCCACGTGTCAATGTTTCACCTTCGAGGTCTGAAAATTTTACGACAAATATTAAATTCTGCTCTTTTTCTGTAACATCTTGCAAAATTTCATCTGGAACTTCGTAGCCAATGATATAGAAACTATCCCTAGCTGTCCTATTTAGGGATGAATCCTCGGAGAGGTTGGAACCCTATTTTGAAGGAATCATATCTACTAGAATAAAGTGAATATTAATATGAAAGGTTCACACAGGGTACATGATGTGTTCATATTTTTCCTGTGAAAATTTTGTCTCCTGATCCTTCTTCAATATCTATATATAACGAATGTACCAAAACCACCAGTTTTAGTATTATAGGGTTTTCCAGGCCCAAGGTCAAATTAGGGTTTGACTTTACCGGAGTTTTAATCAACCAAAAAATTTGATTTTGGTCTCTAAACTTCTATTTTGATGAGGATATAAATCTTATGCTAGGCTCACTAAAAAATTCCTCTTCTGTTTGAAAGCCCTAATTTCTCGGAATAGTCACAGTTAAAAAACTGAAAATGCTCAGAATCAGATTCTGCTTTGACAGAAAGATGTTCCCTTTAATGGAGAGTTATAATAGCCTCCTTTTGCTGATGATATGTAGAGAGAGACCTGGAAATTAAGAAGCCCTAGATTCTTCACTTGTACAATGTCTTCTTCTCAGGTTAGCTCTAATACAATGTTAGTTTTTTATCATTTAGTCAATATGATCTTAGGATCTTATCTGAGAGAATAACATGCACGGAAATAATCACAAGAGACAAGAGACACAAAGAGGTTTCCTCAGGGAAACAATAAAGGAAAAAACCCTTCTACTTCCTTATAGATAGAATGAGCACCAATGGCAAAAGTAAAACCCAAAGACACAAATATGATATCCGAGAATTGTTCTCTCTCTCACTTGTGCGAGCTCCTATTCTCTCACTCATGCGCTATAGTTGAGTGAATTTTTGTTTCAAATAGAGATTCTCACTCTCTATTTATAATTTTATTACACTTTAATTTTACTCTTACAGGGTCAACCTCACTAGGTGAGTGTAATAACCCTAACACCCCTCAATTGTGGGGACTATTATCCCGACTTACAACAAAGGGTTAAAATCAACTCAATTGTGTGGACTATTTCCCTGACTAACAATGGAGGGTTAACCTCAATTAATTTACATGACTTTATTATATTAATGACTCTCCCTATAGGGACATCAGGTTACAATGAATTACAATATAAGATATACAAGTGAATACATTATGAAGTTACAAATACATCAACAAATTCTTAGTAGAAAATCTATTTCATGTGCTTCTTACTAGCATATTTTATCATAGCATTGAATCTATTATTTCTACATGGGATCATAGTAGCAAGTTTGATCAAGTTCTATAGATTTTAGGAGCACATCTAGTATCATATCCCTCTCTCAAGAAGAGCTTGTCTAGCTTACAAGATTTTCTCCTAGTTTTGTTTTGCGGGTTGTTGAGAGTATCTGCTAGATCATATCAATAAATTCAATATGGATTCAAAATTTCCTCTACTATCTCCTTTTAACTATGATTATTGGAATCCAAATATGACCGCATACTTGAAGACACAATTTCTCTTTGATGTCTCCATTGGTGTTTTGAGTGAACATGTCTTCTAAAGAGAAGATTGATTGGATAAAAAATTGTGATATAGATTATGTAATTATGTGTTTGGGGATGTATCTAAATATACATCATGTCATGGATTCTGTTGAATATCCATTTGATCTTTGGAACAATTTGGACAAAGCTTTTGGTGTGCATGAAGTAGAACACGAAGAATAGAGTGAGCCCATCATCTCCTTTTGTTATCTCACTCAATATTTCTTGGCATATACATTATCTAATGAAGTTGATCATTATGAATATGGTTATCATATATTTCATTTTTCATCTACCCTCTTTGATTTCAATGCTCCCTCCTTCAATGAAGAAGCAAATAATGAAGAACCATCTTTTTATGTCTCTATTGAAGGTGATTCTTCTTCTTGTGATATTATTGATGAAAAAGAAGTGACATATGAAGATTATATTGATATTTAAATTGATCCATTCTCCCATTAATTCTTATATAAGTATCATATCTTAGATTCTGAGATCTATGTGCTAGATCCTTGACACTATGTGCATACCTCTCTCATTGATGGTGTGCAACCTAATGTCCTCCTGGATGTTTTTTTATACAATAAAAGTCATATTAGTGTCATGCCACTTACCATACTTGATATAATGTGATTTTTCATCTCCTCCTTTTTTCTTGTCATCACTACTCAGAACCTCCTTGAATATTTTGAACATCTCCTTCTTTCCTCCTTTTGTACAAAGCATTCATTACTGGTGTATTCCCATGAGTGTATTGATATGCTTATATGTGTGATTATTTGGATTCTGATTTAGAAGCATTTTTTCAGGCTGATACACAAACAATACCACCATCCATAACATCTACCATACCTTCGAATAAACCTAAGACTATACAAATCCCAAGCCACTAGTTGATTCGTCATTAAAATCTTATGCAATGTTGCCTAACTTACACGTGTTGAAGTCTTTCCTATATTTCAGTGGTTGGTTATCCATGAACTTATCCATATTTGGAATGATATTAAACATGTTTGGATATGTTTTAAACACTTATGTTTCACATCTCAAGTCCATCCATCATTATCTTTTTACACCTATCATTTTTCCCTAGTTGCTCATAATTTTCCTAGTTTAGCTCTATATCCTCATGGAGTCACTAACAAATTTGTATTTTATGTTGCATATGCTAAAATTTATGATATATCATAGTTTTATCAGCCTCATATATTATATGGAAAGGTACTACATCATATTGGAATATTGACATGTGATTCACATCACAATTTTGTTGCTATAGAAGGATATGAGTGTGTAACAAATTGTCTTAATTTTTGTACTCTTTAGAGAGGAGTATGCACAAATGTCTTTTCCATTTCAGATTGTCTTTTCATATCATGGTTTTGAATATGCAATAATCATTCATATAATTCTCCTTCTTCACAAATTTATGAGATACAAGGAGACTCTCCTCTTTCTTCTTGCAGGTTCTACACTCTAGCGCATTATCATGGAGTTCATGATTTCTTAATCAAAGTATTTCACCCGAAGAAATTCATTCTTATCATTCAATTGAAGTTAAATATTTTTGAGTACATATTATTTCAAATTTTGTGCCTTGTCCTTTCTTGTGGGAGGATTTTCCCCATGTGGTTTTGCCTCTTTCCTCAGCTTTTTGAACATGAATAATTGTTAAAGGGTTACCATCGCCTTGTTGTTGGGCCCTATATGAATCCATATGAATCTATATTTTTGACATACGATCAAAAATTAAGACTTATAGAGGGGTTTTGGAATATATAAAACCCACTCAATACTTAGGATAACAAAATTAATCATTATTTGATTAATTAACTACCCACTAGCTTAATTAGTTGGCATCCACTTGCACCTTAAAGTCAACACATGTCATCTATAGCACTTGAATTATTTATTTCTCATTTTTGCTTTATCTTGACCAATTTATCAAAATCTAGAATTAGTAAAAATGATTTACAATAGATTCTTCTTTATTTTGCTTTATCCTTCTTTTCTGTGGATAAGGTAAAGCTAGTTAACTAGGAAACTAGGTTCTTTTGTTTCCAAACCATACTTCATGACATTATTTATAGTTTGTAGGATTATCATTTTTTTCCATCAGTCTTGACAACTCAATCAATATTTTTCTAATTCGCGAGGTCCTTGAGTGATTTAAGAAGTTCTTTAGCCACCTATGGGGGTTTATCATATTTTGGTAAGTCGACCTTTTTGAGCTTTATGATTTGTCTCCATACAACTTGATTTTCCTATGATGGATGTACTATTTATGTACAATATTATTCATCATTAATCAATGGAAGGATACACTCCAATATTCATTTCTTAATTCATGTGATTCAGTCTTTTTTCTTCTCTCTAGTTTCGTGTGTATGCTTGTGAGAATTCTTAGTAGCAAGATCTATTTCATGTGATTATTCTTAGCATTTTTTCTCATAGAATTGAATCTATTGTTTCTACAATAATACCAATTAATTTAATATTTTATCTCTCTCAATTTATATTGTGACATATATTTTTAACGTAGTTTTATAAGCGAAAGTAAGTAACAAAGCTAGATCGAGAAAAGTACTGTTGTAATAAATTAAAACATAATTTTCATCTCTTCCAAATTTAAGAGCTATTGGTCATTGCATTAAAGTTGGTCTGTGATATTATTTGTCAATTCCAATGTACATAACATAAACAATAACAAAAATGCAATGAATTTTAACTAATGAACAATAATTAAAGAAAAATAGTAATACTAGAGAGATCTTGCAGTTTGGATATTCCTTATAATCAGAGATTTTGAGTTAGATATTTCCAATGTAAGGACAAGCCATTAGAAGACATAACTTGAGAGAGAGAGAGAGAGAGAGAGAGAGAGAGAGAGAGAGAGAGAGAGAGAGAGAGTTCAGGGTTTAGGTCCACATGATTTCAGGANCACAAATTACAAAAAAGTCTAGAATTCCTAGAAGAGGTACCATATGACCTTTTGTAGCCTACTTTAAGTGTACTCAAATTTATAGTAGCAATAACCATATGCTCTGTCCAACAAAAATCAGATCTATATTTCTTTAATTCAAAGATACTCTAAGAGTGAATCTATGAACATAATATATAAAATTGGAAAGTCTTCTAGAATGGTCACATAGGAAACCCTAGGTTATAGGGTGGTTATGATAATAAAACATAAAACAAAGTTGAGTACAGTTAAAATAGGGTACCATAGGTCATGCAATCACATAAAAATAAAACAATAAAATTAATAATTTTAAGTCATCATACCAAAGGTGGTAAAGATACCACACACAATAACTATGCGAGGACCAAGTAGAAGATGATGGACCATAAGTAAACCAAAGGGGCCTGAAAAAGAAGGTAAGGAAATACCCATACCCACAATACCAAGATCTACCATAAAGATGGAGAAACAACCCATTTTACCCATAAGACTAACAAGACCAAGGAATTTAATATTTCTCTCTCTCAAGTTGTATTGTGACATATATTTCTATCATCAATCTATAAGTAGAAGTAAATAACAAAGCTAGATCTAGAAAATTATTGTTGTAATAAATTCAAACATAATTTGCATCTCTTTCAACTTTGACACTACACTGGTCACCACATTAAAGTTGGTCCTTGAAATTAGTTATTAATTCCAATGTATAGAACATAAATTGTAACAAAAATACAATGAAACAACCAATTCAAGAAAACTACTCACAAAAAAGAAACTCAACCATAAAGATCCAAAAATTAAAGGAAAAATAAAGAGAATTATCACATAAAGAGAGTAGTAATTCAACAATACTACAATGGAAGCCACCACTATCTAATCAAGAACCACTAACCCTAATAAAAACCAGAAACCCATACACATACCATCAACTAAAATTACAAGGTCCCATAAACATCCCATCATTGACATACCACATCCCAACAAAATCGACCATTCCATAGTAAAGTTGAATGGAAGAAAGGTGCAAACATTACATAGTCCAAATCCTCCAACCTTGAATCCCAAAGAACTATGAGTTTTGTGTTATTGTAGATTGTGTTGTTAAGCTAAAAGAGGCCAAAACAATCCACTTCCAGTTACAACATAACCTAAAAATTTATACCCACATATATTAATCTTTTGTTTGTCAATGTTCAGGTCCTAGAGGGTGATATAGAGGGGAATGCACAACATGCTGCAAAAACATAGTGCTACCACTGTAAGGGAAGCACTTAGGGGTGAAAGGGGAGGCTACCACTATAAGGGAATCCTCAACAATAGATGAAGTGGTAATACACATGCACACGATCACACACACTTATGCACACACCCTATATTTCAACCTTTGACACATAAAAACCCAAGTTCATTTGTTTAAATCGTTTCAAAACTATTTGGCCGATAGGAAAAAATCGTATTGCAACCATTTATAAATTGGATGATAAATATTTTCCAAATAACTAGGTATTTAACCTTAGATTTAAAAAACCTAGGGATTTCACTGTAAATTCAAACAAATTAAGTAGTTCACCATAAATTAAAACAAATTAGGGCTTTAAAACAAACTAGGGATACCACTGCATAATTGTTTATTTATGAGAAACTCGAACCTTCAACACTGAGCTCCAACCCTCGAGTTCCAACTAGTGATCTACAACCTTGAAATGTGAACCATGAAATGTGAAATCTGAACCGCGAAATCCAACAAAATTGCAACATCGATATTCAAACAATAACGGTAAATGCATTACACACACACACACACACACACACACATATATATATAATACTAATGCTAATATACTAACGCAACACGATACAAAAATTTATATATTGAATAATTTAAAAAAATGATAAATATAAACAAATAAGTAAAAATAATGATGATTACGATGATGATAGTATGATGACGGTGCTACTGCTAATGATGATGAATATGATGATGATTATGACAATGGTCATGATAATGATGATGATGATGAAAATGCTCATTATAATGATGATGACAACAATGATGATGATAATGAGGATGAGAATTAGGATGATGATGATGATGATGATGATGTTGATAATGGTGATGATGATGTTGATAATGGTGATGATGATGATGACGATAAAGACAATGAATTGATGATGACAATGACTATGAGGACTATGAGGATGAGAATTATGATGACAATGACACTAATGATAATCATGATGATGATGAGGAGGAGGATGACGATGATGATGACAATGATGATGGTGCCAATGAGGATATTGATGGAAATTTTGAATACGACAACGATAGGGATGATAATACTCAGGATGATGGAAATGATGATGATCGTGATTAGAATGATGATTATAATGACAATGCCTAATGATGATGATGATGACAATGATGATTATGATGACGATGATGAAAATGATGATTATAATGATGATAATGATCACAGATATGGATATGATGAGGATGGTGACGATGATGATGATGATGATGACAATTAAAAATAATGATGATGATGACGATAATGATGATAATGATGATGATGAATGATGATAATGATGATGATGGTGATGATGATTATGCCGATGATCATGGTGATGGTGATGACGAAAAGGATGATGATGATGATTGTGACGATGATGGTGACAATGATGATGATGGTGATGATGATGATGATAATGACTTTTAGAATTATTTTGGTTAGTATTTGAGTGGAGCAGGACTGAGTATAAATAAGGATATGATATGAAGGATTTCTAATAAATGTGACCAAAATCTACCTAAAATTTTTGAATTAGGGACTAAGGTCTTTAATCTTCTCATTGAACCATAGGATAAAATTAATAAAGAGATAAAAATGGAGAAATCGCGCCTATGGTATATCTTGAAATTTTGAATGGTCCATATCTTCCACATATCTTCAAGAAGGAATGTTGGAAGGAAATTTTGGGGTAAGTTAACCGTGCAACATTGTGGATGCTTTGCAAGGTCAAATATGTCACATAAGATGGAAAATGGTATGCAAGTCATATTGACAATATTTTATGTATTTTTTATCATATTTTATAGATTTGGACCACATTATGTGGATTGTGGTAATTATTTTGTATATACTTTTAAGAATTAGTTTGGAAGTTGGTTAAGTGGACCACCAATGTAAAGGCACAAGTATAATTGCAAGAGAAGAGACAAAGGACAAGAGAGAGTCCTGTTGTGATCGATACGTGAGGTCATGAACGAATATCCCATAGGACAAAGGAAACCTACAAGTCTCACATATGCCAAACATGCAAAAACATTTCATGTTTTAGGAGACATTATGTTATAATTTTACTATAAAGTTTTGTAATTAATGGCCAAGTGGGGTCAAGGATAATTGAACGTAATTACTGAATATTTTTTTAATCAATAAATGAAAGATTATACAACAACTTAAGGGGGCTGTTAAATGAGTGCTTTACTAGACACTTGGTGGAATAGGATGGGTTGAGAGCAGATTGACACTATAGTTAATGTAACTTCCCTATTTTTGTGGTCATGTTCCCCAAGAAAGTGGAATAACAGTAGGTGGCTCATTAAATGAAAACTAACCCAAAACACCTAGGCATGTTAATCAAACTTCCCACTGAATTGAACTGGGGCTTCTCATTCTTTACATGTGAAAATTCTGAGCAAATTTAGTGCACAAGAAATTCCATGGAGGGGATTAGCATAAGTTTTTATTTTGAGTGAAAAGTGCTGAAGTTCTGAACTAGTGCAATTGATTTAAGCTAAGTTCATACTGCTACAAGAATAATAACTTATTGTTGTTTTCTCAGTAGGGTTGTAGAGGTTTTCTAAACTGGTTCTCTCACCTAGTGCTTTCAACCAGGTGGACCAATAGACAAGCTCGAGGGTCCTGATATTTGCAATTTATCTATCTCTAGGATTTGCTTGGGAGGAACAATCTCCTTAAGTTGTTGTCCTCTGCTACATTTCTAGGTTCTACATCTTCTTTCTAATTTCTATATGCATACTTAGGAACAAGAAGGGATGATTTAGGAAATAATATGTTATGTGTCTGCTTCATCTATTATTAGAATTATTGAAGGAAGTATTTTACTATGTAAATATATATGAATTCTAAATGAATGATTAGGGTAATTTAAAACTTATTGATTGGTAAAATAGCTAACTGTATTTTTCCACACCTTCAAGAAGGTAGTACTCTAGTACAGTGGGTTAGATTAAATTCTGATGGGTAAATCAAATGAAGCATGCAGAAATATGTTTATTTACTTTATACAAGGTTTTATAGGGTTAATTAGAAGAAATATTTTCTATTTTAGAAATTTCCTTAGATAGAGTACATTATTTTAAAAATAAACAAAACTATCTTCAAGAAAGAACTTAACCAAAAAAAATAGTACATAGTCTTTGTAAGGGTGCTCCTTAACACAATTATTTATAATTTTAATACATTATAAGTATATTTATAATTATTAAATATTATAGATAACAAGAAAACAAAATAAATTGCAGTAACCTATAAACAATCAAATGATGTATAGAAATCACTTAGGATTTAGTCTTTACATCTAAGTAATTTTTATTTAACACTGTAGTTAATTTAATGTCCCAAATTTTGAATTGGATCACAATGTCCAAATCAGATTTTCCATATTCATGAGAGTGGTCAAATGGATGCTAAATGTCAAATAATTACCAAGGAGCAAAATCACTAGTTTCCTAGGTTGGGGGTGGAAGCTTTGATATTTGGAATAATGGGGATAATAAATGATGTTTAGACATTAGAAGGGGATAAATATTTAATAATGTAACTTATTAAATAAACACAAGAGAAAATGGAAGTGGAAATGGAGCATGCAGACACATGGATACTATGGGGCCAACACTAGCTAGAATTCTATGTTAAATGGTATCTCTCTCTTGCAAATTCGAATATATGGGAATCCTAATGTTTTTGGATGGATTATAAGGATAATTTACTTGTCCATATACTTCATAGGTATAATTTTGGATGAATTGTAACTTAAATGGGAGAGGAAGAGCCAAATGAGAGTTCCATGGACACTTGGCTATATTCCCCTTACATTTATGACATGTATGACACAAATTATGTAGATTCTATGATAGTTATGACACAATTCAGATATGAAGGCTGAAATACTAACATACTGACATGTAAGGACTGCATATAGCATCTTATAGGTTGAACTTGGGAGTTGGAGAAGGCCAAGAGGCTCCTACTCAAATTTGGTAGAAAAGGGAAGGTGAAGAGAGAGGCCACATGGCATAGCATGAGAAACCACACCAATTCGACTTGGATTTGGTTTATGGATGGAATTGGAACCTTAAAAGACTAATAATATTTATAAAATATGGGCATCATCCATGAGAAGAATATTTTTCTCATTTGTGAATTGTGACAGCTAGTGGATGACTAGTTTTCTTGCTTAAGCCAATTTCGAGGGTGAAAGATTCCCATCCTAGTTGGTGTTTGGAAAGGCCATTCAGGTATTTCATGGATATTTAATGGATTCTTATTTTCATGTGTAATCTATATGAAATCATGTGTATTCTTCTATTGCAGCACACTCTCTCAACTACACCATATTCATGCCAATAAAGGGATTGAGCTTTGGGTGAGCTATTGATCTCTTTTGAGAAGATTATAATGAAAATTATATTATGTGCTGATGTATATGCTCTATAATTCATGTTCATAATACTCTCATGTCGAAATACCAAAAATAATTCATGTAAAAATGTTGAACAATGAAGAAATAGTGTCATTTCCCCATTATATTGTTGTGAACCATTGTAATGCTGATGATTTCGAATTGGGAGAGCATTTAATTGTCCATTCCTGATTGTAATAAGTTAAATATGTGCTTTTATTCATTATTTGAAATTTTTACATCAAAATTCCCAAGAGTTGTAAGTCAAAATGACTTTTAATGAGCAAACGATGATCATTTCCACTCCATAGTGATATATGCCATGGTAATGCTTATTATTTCGAATAGAGGAATGTATCTCTGATAAATGTATGATATATGGATTATAATTAATGTTTATTTCAATTCTCATGTTCAGTAATTAAGCATTGGAATCCATTTTACTCATTTTTATTGCATTGGGAGAAGATTTGGTGCATTTTCCCCAAGGGTCGAAATTGTTACTTGGGAGTTGTTTTGGAAAGAGTCATAACAGCCTGTATAAACTAAACCATGATGCATATCAGAATTTGAAAATGTCCATTACACATAACCAGTGTCTGTTCAGAAATTCAAGTGACTTTGGGATCATTTGTGAATCCATTTCTGACAATTAACCAAGCAGAATTGGAGCCCCAATTTGCTAGTAAAGACTCCTACTTTGAACAAAAAATTAAACAAGTTTGAAGAAGTAATTGGGAGGTAAAAAAAAATACATGAGAATTATATTTAATTGTAATTATCATTCATGTACCTTCAGAGAAAATTTAGAAGCATTTCAGTCAATTTGGAGGTCTAGACATCAAAACTAGTTAAGGTCAAAATTGGGGAAAAAGTGAAATAATTGGTCATTTAAAAAAAATTCAAAAAGAGACGTTACAGTTAATCATCAAATAATAACCATATTATATTTAAAAAAATTAATTCATGGTTTCGAATTGAAATAGAAAAAAATAAAACCCTAAATCTAATAAGAACAATCAACTAGCATTATTTTACATTCTCTTTTCTAGATTATGGTTATTGCAGTTTTTACCCTTCTTACCTTACTTAAATCCCTATATTTACTTTTAAATATAATATTCATATTATATAAAGGATAATATTAAAACAAAATTTGACAGAAACAATATTAAAAGTTGTTTATCAAATATAAACTAAGACAATTAAAGAAAAAGACTTTTTAAAATTTTTCTCAATCAAAATTACCTAGTAAAACTCGGGTCAAATTAACAAACCCTCCGTTTTATTTTTTTTCCTCAAACAATGATTTTCATGATAGATAAGAACTCATACATTATTTTAAAACCAATATCCTAAAATTTTCTCTCTTCTTACTAAAAATTGACAGTATGGACTTAAACAACAACAAAAATATCTTCCTTGTTCTATTAATAATCCATTCATCAAGTACAAATAATTGTAGTGGAAAAATAATATATTAATTTAACTTAAACAAAATTGAATTTTAAACGATTACAAGAAACCCCACTATCTTCCATTGATTTCTTTAGACCATACTTCAATACTGATTATATAGTATCTAACACAGTAAGCTTAAAGCTTAATCTGAATGTAAACGGTTTCTAAAGCCTAACTAAAACATAATTAAAAATCCCTTAGAAGTTACAGATTTAAAGCCTATCCAAGATAAATTCCTATAAATCAAGTTACAACCACAAGGGCTTCATAAAGTTTTCATTAAAATATTTAAGTGAAGGCCATACGGCCTTCCCAAAAACAAACAGACTACATCGTAGCCACAACTAAGAAGTATTCAAACCAAGTGAAACAATATCACCCATGAACGATACAACCATCGCAGAAGGAACCTTCGAAATTACCGAGGCTTACTGGTGGGTTGTAGAGTGTGGAGACCTTTCTCCCCAAAATTCTTATACTACCTAGCTTCTTGCCACACCTATAGAAATGCGTGGAATATAAATTAGAAAAGGTTAATATTTATTTGAAATAAATTCCATTACTAAGAAGTAAAAACTTAAAATGAAAACAAACAAACAAAAAACAAAAGACATTACCTGGAGAGTTTCAGCTTTGGCCTCACAGTGTTGTGCTGATGTTTCACAGTAAACCCCAATTGAAGAATATTTCTTACCATTCTTACGGTGCAAAAGGAATGCTTAGAACCTCGATGAGGTAAAATAAAAATATCAGTAAAAGTTGAACAAAAGACTTCTCACTGTCATACGAAAACCCCAAGGTGAGATACGAGTTTCAAAAAAACAGGAACCGGTTCCCATATGGAGGTATTAACTTGTAAGTTACACAAAATAGATTAAGCACCAAGCTACATAATAACAGTCTAGGCCGTCACTCTCAGAAAATGAAGCAATGGAATCCATGGCCATAAGACGATAAGCCGACAACCCTCTCCACAATCATGAAAGATAGGAAAAATGTGAAATTTTAGGGTTTTGAGGATGCTTATAGTGAGTTTCAAAAATTAAAAACCCTATTCTATAACAATCAACCACGTGGAAGATCAATATGCATTGGAGTCATGGGTTTTTCTCTATAGTTTCGAGAGAATTAGAGCATCCTCCAAAACACAAATATTTTTTTATAACCCTTGGTTATAAACCCTTTTGAAAATCGATTGATATCTTAATTTTTCTAGGATGAATAATGTAAATTAAAAGGTATGATAGTCATAGCCCTCGCTCAAAAAATAATTTTAGTTATAGAAGGATAACCTTGTAAATGATAGTTGTATGTGCAAAAAGACTCTTAACCTTGTTTAATATGGATACAAACATCCTTATGACAAGTAATAGGACTATGCAGAAAGACTATTCATAGCATAGGTTAGAAACTTAGTTAAAATGCTTACAAGTAAGATTTCGAGTATACAAAATGATTAGCATAGTTCATGGGTAAATTTTTTATAGTTTAAAATTGCATAAATAGGATGATAATTCTTATCATATAGCATCTCTTAATGAGATTTAAACCATGCAAGAGTTTGGGAGTGGTTAGGTTCACTAAGCAATGAACTCTTTAACCCCTAACAGCAAAGAAGTTATACTACTTATATAACAAAGTAAGGTCTTTTCTTCTTGTTTACTCAAATGGAAATTGCATAGGTAGAAAATGAAATTTACTCTAGTTGAAAATTCATTAGTTTCTTTGTTTTAGATGACATTTCTCTAGAGTTAGGTTTTACTGGTTTTTATAACATGAGAATGCATGATTGAGACAAATACATATGAGCTACCATAGTAACAAGTAATAAGGTATCAAATGACCCAGTATACAAATTTATCTTTCTCTAAAATTATATATAGGACCTAATCTAAAAATCAATAAATAAAATTTTGATGAACAAGTTATAGTCAAAGCTCAGTAGAAGAACATATGGACTTATGCTGAGATTATCCAAATACTTATGCTTACAAGAAATTAAATGAAACGTAAATAGATAGTTTTGACAATACCTCCTTTATTTTCATCAACTTTGTAAATTAAACAAATACACTAGCATTTTTATTTAGGCTAGTCGAGATAATTAATGTCGATCCTGAAACTGGTTACAAAACGTGTTACCTATAAAAAGACCTGTAAAAGAAGCATCACTTCACTACGTTAGCTAAAAATCTAAGTAAGCCATGGACATGAAATGAAGTTCCTTCATGTTTACAAATAGTAAAACAAACTTTAGTACATAGTAAGCAACATATGTTTCAGTGCATGTTACTTCATATTATCACCTGCTAAATCAACTTTTAATACTGATTTATAAAAGCAAATAATTAAGTATGCAAATACAAAATTTAATAAGGAATTGGTTAGTTCTAGTTAAGAACTTATTATGTTATTTTTCAACGGTTAAATGCCCCTCTAATGTGACAGTTGTAAACATTTATCATTATAGGAAAAATTTCAAAATTTTACGAATGTTTCTGAGTTATTACATGTTGTATCAGAGCACACGTTCAGACACTAGGCCTGAATGCGGCTCAACCTGCGTATAAAAATAGTAAATTAAATGTATGCATACTAATTATTATTTTTCTTTTGAAAATTTATTCTAGAAATGTTTTCTGAGTTGGAACTATAGGTATGGAAAGACTCGAGGAATATGCAGATAAGGATTCCTGGTTTAATGAGCAAAGTAATTCTAGAAGAGAACCAGTTCATGAAGAGAAAAATAAGAACGCTTAGGAATTATTAAAAACTGTTAAAGAATCAAGAACTAAGATGGAAACATTTAAAAAAGAAAATGAAATAATTATGAGAGCTCAATAAGAGCTGAACAAGATACTGATGGAAAACTTTCACAGTGAAGAAAAAGATAAACAGATCGGATTTGAAAATATGTCCTACCAGCACAAAAGTAAAAAGTCTAAATAGTCTAAAATTGAAAGTAGCTCATCTTCTGAAATTTATGGTGACCTACATAGGAAGAATCGTCAGTACACCAGTGAAAGCAGTGAAGATAATTACCATTCAAGAAAAAAAAAAATTAAGCCTTATGAAGAAATTTCAGGAGAATTTAAGAAGATAAAACCACCAACTTTCAATGGTGAAGCTCAAAAAGGGGATGAAGCTGAATCATAGATGTCAAGAATCAAGAAGTATTTCCAAATCTATAATTACTCTAACTAGCTAAAATCAAGGAAGACCATTTATAACTTAACTAGGAAGGGAGACATTTGGTGGCAGGATTTCAAACGAGTAAAAGATATTAGGGAAAAGAAAATTAACTGGAGTACCTTTGAGAAATACTTTAAAAAGAAGTTTTTGTTAGAACAGTACTACGAATATCGAGCTAAGGAATTTTATGAACTGATGTTGGGGACTATGAACATGAAAGAATTAAACTATAAATTTTTAAGTTTTCTATGTTACATGACTTACATTGTGGATGAGAAGCCTAAGGCACATCAGTTTCTAAGTTGTTTACCTTTTCACATTAAAGACAAAAATTGAATACGATAATCCAAAAACCATTGAGGAGGTTACGTGAAAGGCAATTGTTTTCTATGAGCAGAACCACAAAAAGGAAAGCATGTCAAACTGGAAGGATAAGAGGTCTAATAATTTTGAATAGAAGAAGAAGGGTTTCGTACCTAACAACAATTTTAGGAATAATAACACACATAATTTTCCTAATGAGAATTTCCAAGGAAGTAAAGGTAATTCACAGTTTAACCCTAATGGCCTTAGAAATAAAGAACCCATTAATAATAACAGTAATTACATTAATAATAATGAACGTAAAAAACTAGTAAAGTGTTGGGAGTGTAATGGACCTCATTATGCATCACCCTACCCTAACAAAAAGAAGACTACCAACAACATACATATGGTGCAGGAGGAGATGAGTGTTGATGACTTAGTGAGCACAATGCCCAGGATCAACATGGCATTGAAAAATAGGAAGGTGGATTATCAAACTTCCATGGTAGAAGTAGAAGGTAAGCTGAATCAAACACCCATTTCTATATCAATTGATCCAGGGGCTATCCTGAGTTATATTTCTACTGATTTAGTAGAAAAATGCAAGTTATCAATAGAAAAGTTTGCAAAGTCATGGTTAGTTAAACTAGCTACTGGAGCAAAAGGAAAAGTGATTAGTTTTGTAAAAGATTGCGCTGTAAGTATCGATCAGTTTGAAAGCTCTGTGAAGCTAAATATACTTCCTTTAGGATTTTATGACATGTTAATTGCTATGGACTAGTTAGAACAACATAGAGTAGTTCTGAACTGTTTTAATAAAAATTTTGCTTGTATAAATAATGAAGGAGAAACAGTAACTATAACATGAATCCCTAGGAAAACAACTATCAAACAAATCTCTGCTTTTCAATTAAACAGAGATGTTCAGAAGGGTTGTAAAGCATTTTCTATAACTGTAATTAGTGAAGAACATACTAATACTCAACATAACCTAAAACTGGAAGATATTCCAATCCTGAGGGGCTATTTGAATGTATTTTCGAAAGAAATCCAAGGACCGCCTTTGAAAAAGGAGTTGGACTTCACTATTGAGTTGGTACCTGGTTGTTAGATTTTTATCATTTAAGCTAGCATTAAATTAGGATCTTAATTGAGAGAATAATAAGCACAAAAATCAAACACATAAGACAATGAACACAAAGATTTTCGTCGAGGAAACCATAAAGGAGAAAACCCCGCAAATTCCTCAGAGATAGAATCCGCACCAATAGAAAAGCCCCAAAAATAGTAAGATGATATGAAGACATTAGTAGCCTCTTTCTCTATAGTCCCAATGACTTCTTCTTCCTCAACTATGCGCTACAACTTAGTGTGAGTGAGTGTGTGATAAATAGAGAGGATCAGTCTCTATTTATACTAATTCTCAACATGAAAATGACTCACTAGGGATGAATTCTCTAGGAGAGTCTAATAACCCTAGAGCCCCAAAACTGCGGGGACTTTTACCCTTGAACAATAGGAGGGTTACCACCAATGACTTGTCATGACTTGCTTACATTATAGAACCTCCCTATAGGAACATCGGGGCATGAATTGACTCAATTACGTCACAGATACTTCCTAGAATAAACATTGGGGTACAATACATGAGATATACAAGTGAATACACAAGTGAATACATTCTGAAGTTACAAATACATCAACACTCCCTCTTAACTAGGAAGGTATTCTTTCGACACAATTTTCATCACTGGTCTTCTTCTCTCTATCGACTGGATCATCTTGTCATCTTAATATTCAAGTTTTCTTCATCTTCAAGTCATATTTGTCTTCAAGTCTTCTTCATCTTCAAGTCTTCTTCCTCTTCAAGTCTTCTTCATCACAGGATCTGGATCATCACTCGATCTGGATCAACACTACTAGATCATCAGTGTTGGATCATCATCATTGTATCATCATCAAATCTGGATCATCACTTGATTTGGATCATCATCAAGTCTGGATCATCATCACATCTAGATCATCACTTGATTTGGATCATCATCAAGTCTGGATCATCATCATCAGTGCTATCTCATAATGGTGTTATCTCTTGATTCTTCTTGTCATAGGAAGTTCTACATAGCCAACCCGTTTTCATGTTGGTTGTAGGCCTACCCTTCATGTGGATCTTCAATGCTTATATCTTACCCTAAGTCAGAATGGCCCACCCAAGTCTTACATCTAACCTCATTTTGTCAGAAAAGCATGCCCAGCACTCACATCTAACCTCATCTTGTCAAAAAGGCCAAGCATTCACATCTGACCATGTGTAAACACATTACACCAAAATGGATTAGCACTTATATCCAACCATGCGTGAACACACCGCATCGAAAGGGATCTGCACTTACATACAACCATGTTTGAAAACACCGCATTAGAAGTGATTTGCACTTACATCCATCCATGTTTGAAAACACCGCATCGAAAGGGCTCTCAGTCCCAGACTGAGGATTTCTGGTGACTGACCAGGTGACTCCATTCTCCCAGAGAATGGAATTAACCCTTATATCTGATCAAGTGGGAACACCTCCCTCAATAACATCAGAATGGCCCTGCACTTATATATGATCATGTGAGACTACATCCCCCAGTAATACCAAAATGGCCCTCAGTCTCAGACCGCATATTCCTGGTAACTAACCAGGTGCCTCCATTCTCCCAAAGAATGGAAACTCGGCACTAAGCTGAGTATTCCTTGTAACTGACCAGTTGCATCCATTCCAAGAATGGCATTCAAAACTTATATTTGATAATGTAGGAACCACTCCTATAGTCAAATGAGAATGGCTCAGTACTCACATCTAACATGGAAGGAACCAATCCTCTCACCATGCCAGAATGGCTTAGCCCTTTCATATGACCATGGAAGGAACCTAATCCACTCACCATGTCAGAATGGATCTAGGTCTCATCATTTACCCTTGGAGGGAACCTCAATGTGGAGAACACCAAGATTCTCCCTAAAGTATTCAAACTTCACTCTGGCCAATGGCTTCGTCAACACATCAGCTATTTGTTCATCGGTCGCAACATACTTGAGCTTCACTGGTCCGCTCTGCACCATATCCTTGATATAGTGATATTTGATCCCAATGTGCTTTTACTTGTCATGGAACATCGGGTTCTCCGAAAATTTCACACAACTCTAGATGTCGCAATATATATAAGTAGCATCCAACTGGATATCAAATAAATCAGATAATAGCTTCCTTATCCATATTGCCTCACAACTAGCTGAATAAGATGCAACATACTCTACTTTAGCTGTACTCAGTGCCACACGGGACTGCTTCCTAGTAAACCAAGAGATCATAGCTGATCCCATACTAAAGCAGCATCCTGAACTGCTCTTTCTATTAATGGCACTGCCTTCCCAATCTAAAACAACATAACCCTCTAGGTTAATATTTTGATTTTCCTCGTACTTCAGCGCATAATCGGCTCTACCCTTTAGGTACCTCATAATATTCTTTGCATCAATCAAGTGAACATGTCTCGGATCTATCAGGAACTGGCTCAAGGTGTTCATAGGAAAGAAAATATATGGTCTCATATTCGTCAGGTACATTAAGGACCCAATCATCTGATGATACATCGTAGCATCAACCACTTCTGATGAAGCATCACTAAAGAGCTTCAAGTTCAATTCCATAGGTGTGGTTATGGCCTTGCAGTCCATCATCCCGAATCTCTTCAGAATCTCTACTACATACTTCCCTTGTCAAAGGAAGATTCCATCTGCATTCTGCCACACCTCCATGCCTAGGAAACAGTGTATCATACCCAAGTATTTCATTTCAAACTTGGCAGCAAGTTTCCTTTTTCTATCAGTAATCAACCCATCCATACATGTTACAAATAGATCATCTACATACAGTCAGAGTATCACTGGGTTACCATCTTCAACCTTGTAGTAAAGGTTGGAATTTTCTTTCCTCTTGGTAAAGCCCAAACTGAATAGAAAGCCATCAATTCTGTCATACCATGTCCTAGGTGCCTGTTTCAAACCATACAGGGTTTTCTTCAATCTAGACACATGAGAATCCCTATCATGTTTCTCAAAATCAAGTGGTTTCTCCACATACACTTCCTCTTCTACTACACCATTCAAGAAAGCGGTCTTGACATCCATCTAGTGTATCTTCCTTTTCATCACTGCAACCAGAGAAAGTACTGATCTGATGGAAGTGTGTCTAGCTACAGGTGAAAAAATTTCTTCATAATCTATTCCTTCTTTCTGGGAGAAATCCTGAGCCACAAATCTTGCTTTATATTTTTCTATGCTGCCATCTACAACATGCTTGATCTTGTAGATCAATTTGGAAGTTACAATGGACTTCCCTTCTAGTCTTGGGACAACATCCCAAACATCATTCTTCATGATTGATTGATACTCTTCGATCATAGCATCCTTCCATTATTTCGTTTCTTCCACTTATTCATAGTTGGAAGGTTCTTTATCAATAATGTCACCTAGAAATGCTACATAACTAGAGCAGGACCTAGTTCTCTTTCTTCCTCTATATGTTTCTTCTGAAGTTCCATATCTTTCTACACCTTGGATAATTTCATGTACCCAAGAAGGTTTCCTCTTGTGAGGATTCTTCTCCTGAGGTGGATCCATAGGTTCTTGCGGGTCTTCTAATTATCGATCCTCTTCTTGAATTTCTTCGTTCATAGTTGTATCATGAATTCTGGGTGCTTATGTTTCTTCAGGTTCTTCAGCATATCTCTTCCTAGATTTGATGTAGGCTTAATCTTCATCAAATTTTACATCTCTACTGATGTCAGTATTCTTGAATCTTGGGAATTATATTCGGCAAGCCTTCGATATTTCAAAGTACTCCACAAATATACCCTTCTTTCCTGAAGGATCTAACTTTGTCCTATTTTCTTTCGAAATGTGTATGTATACACGACAGCTGAATATTCTGAGATGGCTGAATTCTGGTTTCTTACCGGATAATACTTCTTCAAATGTCTTGTTCTCGAGTACTTTGTGTGGAGCACGATTCTATAGATACACCATTGTTCTGGTAGCTTTTTCCCATAGATGCATGGGAAGATCTTGATCATGAAGCATGGACCTTGCTGCTTCCATGATCGTTCTATTGTTTCTTTCTGCAATATCATTCTGTTGCGGATTGTATGGAGTGGATAATGCCCTCTTAATCCCCAAGTCTTTGCATAGCTCTTTGAATTCATTTGATGTGAATTCTCTGCCATTATCTGATCAAAAGGTCTTAACCTTCTTATCATTGTGGTTCTCGATCAAGGCATTGAATTCCTTGAACTTGTTGAATAATTCATCTTTGTTCTTCATAAAGTATATCCATGTCTTCCTATAAAAATCATCAATAAAAGAAACATAGTATACATACTCGCTTAATGAACTGGATTACATTGGAACGCATACATCATAGTGGATGATTTCCAAGATTCTGTTTGCCTTGCTCTCGCTACTTGCAAATGTCTTCTTTGTGTTCTTCCCTTTCACACATCCTTTGCATACACCTTCATGTTTTGTTTGCATTTCTAGGAGACCTTCAACAACTTTTCTTGCAAGTGGTAGTGCTCTGTAATGCACATGTGCAAGCCTTCTATGCCAAATCTCATTTGGTTCTACTGAGTATTTGAACCAAAGCTTGTTTTGGTTGGCCCTTCAATTCGTATAATCCTCCTTCTTGTTTCCCAATCACTACTGCATCATCAAAATACTTTCCCTTTGGCCACGTGAGTACTTACCATCTACAAATGCAACCCTCATTCCTTTTGCATCCAATGCAGATATAGAGAGGATGTTCTTCTTTAGTCCAAGTACAAACAATACATATTTTATCTTGATAGACTTTCCAGAGTCTAGCTTGTATGAGGATTCACTACTACCTTTTATTGGATACCAGTAGTCATCTCCAAGTTTCACCTTGTCAGGTGATTCATGTTCAGATAGTTTCTCAAAGGATTCCTTGAATCCAGGAATATGTTTGGAAGCACCACTGTCTATAGTCCAATCATTGCTGCCATCAATGATACTTCCCATGAGAGTAGAAATCAGAACATATTCTTCATCACTTGAAGAATCATCACTGTCTTGTCTAGTTCTTTTTTTGGAAGGTTCATCATTCTCTGTAGCATGAGCATGATGTCTTCTCTTGTTTCCCTTATTCTTATGAGAGCTACTTTTGTTTCTAGGAAAATTTCTAGCAAAGTGTCCTATTTCATCACGTGGATAGCAAATCTACTTAGACATATCTCTAGGATTTCTAAAGTTACTCCTTTGGTGAGAGTGCTTACCTCTGTGGTGGCTAGATTTGGTTTTCTTGGATTGTAATGTGAGAGCTTGATCTTCACTGCCCATATTTTCTTCTTGAGCTGCTATCCAAGATTTTTCTTGAGAGAATTCTTCCCATAGTCTGCTGAACTTGACAAGCTTATTTCTGTAACAGATCCCTTGAATGAAAGAGTCCCATGTCCTAGGGAGATCATTCAAGGTGGTCATTACAATATCTGCATTCTCCACTTCTTCATCCACTACTTCAAGTTGTTCTTTGATCTGGGAGACCCTTATGAAGTATGACTATATGGTCTCTGCATTCTGTATCTTCACATTCTTCAATTGGTTCCTCGAAGTCATTTTCTGGTTTATGTTCTTTCATTGAAACACTTTGGTTAGGGAATCAAACATAGATTTAGGTGTATTTAGGGAGGAAACTTGTGGTATGAGGTGATCCTTGATTGAATCAGCAATAATACTCTTAGAAATAACCAACTTCTTCTTGTGTAAGGCCTTAGCCTCATCTCCCTCTGGAACTAGAATCTCCTCATTGATGTACGAGTCCAACTCATTTTCTTCTAGGACTAGGAAGATCCTATACTTATAGGCTCGGAAGTTATCATCGCTCTCAAGTTTTTCATCAATATTGGTATGATGAGACATCTTAACTGAGAACCTCAAATCGAAATACAAAAGATTTATATCTTACCAGGTTAAGATGTCAGATCTAGATTTGGAGCTGAATTTCTACAGTGATGGTTCATCAGCAGATTAGGGTTTGAATTTCGGAGAGTTCTGTCCAACCAAAATATTTGATCTTGATCTCTAAACTTTTATTTTGAGGAGGAGATCCATCTAGGCCCGGGCTCACTCAAAAATTCCACATCTGTGGAAAGCCCTAATTTCTGGCAGTAGTGTCAGGTCAAAAACTGAAAATGCTCAGAATTAGATTCTGCTTCAACAAAAAGATGCGCCATGGGGAGGAGACTCAGCCCAACCTTATTTTGCTAAAAATATGTGGAGAGAGATCCAAAAATTAGGAATCCCTAGTTTCCACAGCTGCACAGTGTATTCTTCTCAAGTTAGCTTTTATACCGTGTTAGATTTTTATCATTTAACCTAGCATTAACTTAGGATCTTAACTGAGAGAATAACAAGCACATCAATCAAACACATAGGACAATGAACAAAAAGATTTTCATCAGGGAAACCATAAAGGATAAAACACCACAACTTCCTCAAAGATAGAATCAACACCAATAGCAAATCCCCAAAAACAGTAAGATGATATCTTAACAGCAGTAGCCTATTTCTCTCTAGCCTCAGCAACTTCTTCTTCGTCAGCTATGCGCTACAACTCAGTGTGAGTGAGTGTGTGATAAATAGAGAGGCTCACTCTCTATTTATGCTAATTCCTGACTTGACAATGATTCACTAGGGATGAATTCTCTAGGAGATCCTAATAACTCTAGGGCCCTAGAATTGCAGTGAATTTAACCCTTGAACAATAGGAGGGTTACCCACAATGACTTGACATGACTTGTTTACATTATAGAACCTCCCAATAGGAACATCGGGGCATGACATGACTCAATTACATTATAGATACTTCCCGGAATAAACATCAGGGTAAAATACATGAGATATACAAGTGAATATAAAAGTGAATACATTCCAAAGTTACAAATACATCAACACTGGTGCAGTGCCTAACTCAAAGGCCCCTTATCGGATGAATATATTGGAATTAAATGAATTAAAATCATAGTTAAAGGAACTTATTGATAAGAAGTATATAACACCCAGTGTGTCTCCTTGTGGAGCATTTGTTATTTTAATTAAAAAGAGGGACGATACTCTATGCTTATGCATTGATTACCATCTACTTAGTAAAATGACCATTAAAAATAGATACCCATTTCCTTGCATAGATGATGTATTTGATCAGCTGCATGGAGCAACAACATTTTCAAAGATTGATTTATGATCTGGTTATCACCAGGTCTGAATCAAAGATGAAGACATTTTTAAAACAACTTTTAGGACCATATATGGTCACTATGAGTTTGTTGTTATGCCATTTGAGATTGCTAATTCCCCAATTTTCTTCATGTGCTTAGTGAATAATGTATTGCAGAAGTACATTGATAAATTCATGGTGGTATTCATTGACGACATCCTAATTTATTCTAAGCCTAAAGAAGAACACGGGTAGCACTTAAAAATTGTTTTACAAGAATTGAGAGAACATCATCTTTATGCTCAATTTAGTAAGTGTGATTTCTTTAAGGATAAAATACAGTACTTGGGCCAAGTAGTAACTAAATAAGGGATCTCATTTTATCCATAAAAGATAAAAGGAATTGAAGAATGGCCAGTCCCAAAGGATGTGACTGACGTGGGATCATTCATGGGGATTACAGGCTACTATCGAAGATTCATTGAGGGGTTCTCAAGAATTACAAATCCCATAACATGTTTATAGAAGAAAGGGATTATATTTGAGTCGAATCAAAGTGTGAAGAAAGTTTTAAAAAGTTAAAAACATTACTAACTAATAATGACTTTGTAGTATGAACTAACGCATCCAACGACGGTATATGTGGAGTTTTAACTGAAGAAGGACACATAATTACATATGAGTCTATGAAGCATAAGATTCATGAGAAAAAATCCACCCACAACCTACGATTTAGATTTGGCTGCAGCTATACATTCTTTGAAGATGTGGCGCCATCACTTAATCGAATGAAAATTTATGTTAATGACAATAATAAATGATTAAAATATTTCTTGTATCAATCTAACTTAAACGCAAGGCAACCTAGGTGGCTAGCTTTTCTTAGCGAGTACAATTTTGAGATCCAACATATTAAGAGAAAATAAAATAAGGTTTTTGATTCTTTAAGTAGAAATGCAAGACTAAATTTTGTGGTAGCAATCAGCACTTATAAAACAGATTTAGAAGAACAGCCAGAGGGAGTAAAATTGGATGAGAATTATCAGAAATTACAAGAAAATGTAACAGAAAATTTAACCGAAAGTTTAAGTACAGGGTATAGTCTAAACAAAAAAATATTAATACTATATAAAAACAAGATGTATATATGTAATGAAACTAAAATTAAGCTACTAATTTTAAATGAAATTCAGAAGACTCCTTACCCAGGACATCCTGTTTATGAAAGGACTATAACCATGTTACGAAAGAATTATTTTTGGCCAAACATGAAGAATGAACTGGAAGAATACATTGCCAAGTGTTTTGAATGTCAACAAGTTAAGACTGAACACCAGCATCTAGTCAGTTTACTACAGCCATTACCCATCCCTATCTGGAAATGGGAAATAATCAGTCTTGATTTTATTACGAACCTACCTAGAAATCAGAATGTGAATGATTCAATAATGGTATTTGTTGATAAAAATAGTAAAGAACCTCATTTTATACTGGTAAATACCACCTACAAGGATGCTAATATTGCTGATATATTTATGAAACAAATATTTTGTTTACATTGGATACCAAAAGTTATAATTTCAGATAGAGACCCTAAGTTTACGAGAAATTTCTGGAAGTCTTTGTTTAAAGGCCTGAATACTACTTTAAATTTTAGTACATTTTTTCATCCCCAGATGGATGGATAGAATAAAATGGTGAATCAAGTGTTGGAAGATATGATCAGAATGTATGTTAGGGAACATCTAGGTAAACAAGAATATTACTTACACCTGGTAGAGTTTGCTTGAAACAATCACTACCAAGCTTCAGCAAGATACAACCCATTTGAAATTTAGTATGGAATAAAGTGCAATACCCCCATCTCATGGAGTAACCTAGTGGAAATGCTAGTACTAGGACCTGAACTATGAAAGGAGATGGAGTTAATTGTGAAACAGGTGCAAGGTAACTTAAAAGTTGCACAAGATAGACAGAAAAGTCAAGCAGATCTTAAACGAACTCAGAAATAGTTCCAAGTGGGTGAACATGTCTTTATAAAGGTGAGTCCTAAAAAGAGTTCTTTGAAGTTAAAAAGTAGTGCTAATTTGTCACCTTGATATTGTGGAACTTTTGAAATACTGTCTAGAATGGGACATGTGCAATATCAACTGGCTTTACCACCAAACGTGAAGGTTCATAATGTTTTCCATATTTATGTATTAAAAAATATGTACATGATGCTACTCATGTTATAAATTGAAATGATGTGCAGGTGGAACCTAAAGGATATTTTTTGGTGGAACCAGATTGTATCCTCAAAAGGAGGGAGATCTTGCTTCAGAATCGTACCATTGGGCAGGTGAATGTGCAATGGAAACAACTTAGTCCAGAAGAATCCACCTGAGAATTAGAGAGTCAGATGTGGGCCGCATATCCAATTCTGGTCCAGGGAAATTCTGAGGACGAAGAATAAATAACATCAAGGACGATGTTATATTTAAGGGAGTGTGTATGTCACATACCCCAAATTTGCAAAAACATTTTATGTTTCAAGAGACATTATGTTATAATTTTATTATAAATTTTGTAATTAATGACCAAGTGGAGTCAAGGATAATTGCATGTACTTGCTGAATATTTTATTAATTAATAAATGAAAGATGCGATAACATCTTAAGGGGGTTGTTAAATGAGTGTTTTACAAGCCACTTGTGGGAATACACTGGCTTGAGAGCATATTGACACTTGACAACATCCTCAAACTACTTCTAGTTGTTGCAGGAGGAAACTTTCCTATTTTTGTGGTCATGTTCCCCAAGAAAGTTAAACAAGAGAAGGTGGCTCATTAAGCGAAAACTGACCCAAAATACCTAGGCATGTTAATAAAACTTCCCAATGAATTCAGCTGGGGCTGCTCATTCTTTACTTGTGAAATTTCTGAGTGAATTTAGTGCATAAGAAATTTGATGGAGGTGACTAGAAGAAGTTTTTATTTTGAGTGAAAAGTGCTGAAGTTTTGAAATAGTGCAGCTGATTTAAGTTGAGTTCATACTGCTACAAGCAGAACATATTATTGTTAATTGATCAATAGAGTTGTAGAGGTTTTCTAAACTGGTTCTCTTAGCCAGTGCTTTCAACCAGGTGGACCAATAGACAAGCTCGAGGGTCCTGAAATTTGCAGTTCATTTATCTCCAGGAGTTGGTTGGGAGGAATAGGCTCATTAAGTTATTGTCTCCTATGCTACATTTCTAGGTTCTACATTTTCTTTCCAATTTCTCTATGCATACTTAGGAACAAGAAGGAATGATTTAGGAAATAATATGTTATGTGCTTGCTTCATCTGTTATTAGAATTATTGAAGGAAGTCTTTTACAATGGAAAGATAGATGAATTCTGAATGAATGATTACGGTAATTTCAAATTTACTAATTGGTAAAATACCTAACTATATTTTTCCACACTTTCAAGAAGGTAGTAAGTACTCTAGTACAGTAGGTTAGATTAAATTCTGATGGATAAATCAAATGAAGTGAGTAGGAATATGTTTATTTACTTTCTAGATATTTTTATAGGGTTAATCAGAAGAAAGATTTTTTATTTCATAAATTGCCTTAGATAGAGTACATTATTTTAAAAATAAGCAAAATTGTCTTCAAGAAAGAACTTAACAAAAAAAAACAGTACACAGTCTCTGTAAGGGTGCTCCTTAACACAATTATTTATAAGTTTAATACATTATAAGTATATGCATAGTTATTAAATATTATAGAAAACATGAAAACAAAATAAATAGAAGTAACCTATAAACATTAAAATGATGTATAGAAATCACTTAGGATTTAGTATTTACATCAAAGTAATTTTTATTTAACAATGTAGGTAATCATGAAATAATATCCATATTATAGTTAACAAAAATAATACAGGGTTTAGAATTAAAAAAAAAATTACAAACCTGAAATCCAAGAAGAACAATCAACTAACATTATTTTACTTTCTCTTTTCCAGATTAGGGTTATTGCAGTTTTTACGCTTCTTATCTTACTTAAATCCCTATATTTAATTTTAAATATAATATTTATATTACAAAAGCATAAGATTAAAACCAAATTTAACAGAAACAGTATTAAAAACTATTTATAAATTATAAACTAGACAATTAAAGAAAAAGACATTTTCAAAATTTTCTCAATCCAAATTACCTAGTAAAACTCGGGTCAAATTAACAAACCCTCCTTTTTATTTTTTTTCTTGAAACAATTCTTTTAATGACAGAGAAGAACTAATAAATTATTTAAAACCAATATCATGAACTTTTCTCTCTTCTTATTAAAAATCGACTGTATGGACTTAAATAGTATCAAAAATATCTTCATCATTCTCTTAATAATCCATTCATCAAATACAAATAATTGTAGCAGAAAAATATTATATTAAGTTAACTTAAAAAAAATTCAATTTTAAACCATCACAAGAAACCCCACAGCTTTCCATCGATTTATTTAAACCATAGTTCAATACTGATTATATCGTATCTAACACAGTAATCTTAAAGATTAATCAAAATGTAAATGGTTTCTAAACCCTAACTAAAACATAATTAAAAATCCCACAGAAGTCACGACTTTAAAGCCTATCCAAGATAAATTCCTATAAATCAAGTTACGGCCGTAAGGGCTTCATAAACTTTTCATTAAAATATTTAATTCATGGCCATATGGACTTCCCAAAAACAAATGTACTACATCGTAGCCATGGCCAAGCAGTATTCAAACCAAGTGAAATAGTATCACCCATGAACCATACAACCATCACAGAAGGAACGTCCAACAGAATTGAGGCTTACCGGTGGGTTGTAGAGTGTGCAAGCCTTTCTCCCGAGACTTCTTATACTACCGAGCTCCTTGTCACACCTATGGAAATACCTACACTATAAATTAGAGAAGTTTAATATTTATTTGAAATAAATTCCAGTACTAAGAAGTAAAAAGTTACAGTGAAAACAAACAAACAAAAAACAAAAGACGTTACCTGGAGAGTTTTAGCTTTGGCCTCACAGTGTTGTGCCAGTGTTTCACAGTAAACCCGAATTGAAGAATATTTCTTACCCTTCTTACGGTGCAGAAGGAATGCCTAGAACCTTGACGAGGTAAAATAAGAATATCAGTAAAAGATGAACAAAAGACTTCTCACTATCATACAAAAACCCCAAAATGAGCTATGAGTTTCAAAAAAATAGAGATCACTGCCCAAACAGAGGTATTAACTTGGTGTTTACAAAAACTAGATTAAGCACTAAGATAGACAATAACAGTCTAGGCCACCAGTCTCATAAAACGAAGCAATGGCATCTATGGCCATAAGACCATAAGTCGACAGCACTCTCCACTGCAACGAAAGATAGGAAAAATGCAAACTTTTAGGGTTTTGAGGATCCTTATAGTGAGTTTCAAAAATTCAAAACCTTATCCTACAACCATCGACCACGTGGAAGATCAATATGCATTGGATTCAGGTGTCTTTCTCTATAGTTTCGAGAGAATTTGAGCAGTCTGCAAAACAAAAATATTTTTTTATAACCCTTGGTTATAAATTGTTTTAATCTCACAGATCACATAGGGTTACCAATAATACACATTGATATAGACATACATAACAGAGACAAGAGACAAGAAAAAGTAAGTAGAATAACAGATTATATTATAGTGAAAGGTTACATACAATATAGAGAAGTAAACCAAGTTCTCATCTGGATCAACAACCTAATATATATGATTTACAAACAGTTACAAATAACTACCTATCGGTTCACTCAACCGACACGGCCTTAGGTGGCCGACCTAATATCTCATTAGTCGGCTATCATTCAAGTTGGCATACCGAAATCCTCCTCCAACATCTCCCCCATGAATAAAATGTTTCTTCATCCTAAAGAAACAGAAAGGTACCAAAATTTCCTTGTCTTTCTAAGTAGTCATTCTTGTGTTTGATCATCATGGGCTGTGAAGTCTGATGGTTGGTCTCTTCTATACGCAGACTTCGACAAATGTTTCAGCTGTCACTACCAACTGATGTTGGAAATCCGTCCAACTCTGTAATATTTTCTGTATGTCAATGGTTAGTGTAGTCAGAATTCATAAGATCGACATTTTCTCTTGAATGGAAGTTTCAGCTATTTTGTCCATGTCGGGACCCATAAACTGGTCCTTTTCCTCTGTTGTCTCCAGTAGTTGTTTCATCTACAGGTAAATGATGTCTAATTTTTCTATGTTTGGAATGAATTGTTGCACCCAATGATGTGCTTTTCACTCGAGCTTCTATAGTTTGGCTATTTCAAGCACTATTTGATCTTCAATTGTGCATCTGAGTGCTTCGTCAGTGCTTTTCCTCTTCTATAGTGCTTGGATCTCTTATCGGGTCTACCTGGTTTGTTGATAGACTTGCTCGTAGTAAGAAGGCCAGTCTCGTAGTACTTCTACTATAATGACAGACTCCTCCATGTGATCTTGCAACACCTTGTATGCTTATGCAAAGGATGTGTGCTGCTCCATCAATAGTCAAATGGTTTCTTCTTTCTGCTCCTCTTTTGTGTCCTGAATTTGTGCCTGTAGCGCCGACATCACACTCTCAAATAGTTGATAAGCATTTTCTAGTGGCTTGTCAGTGTCGACCTCTATCAGACCTGGTATCACAGATTGTACCAAGTTTCTGCATTTGTTAAGGAACTCAACTTCTTATTTTTGGTTCTTGTCGAGCTCCCTACGTCTGTTTTGGCTCCTTGTTTTTGCTTCAATTGCTAAGGATTCTAATAATTGTCCTAATTCTCCATCCTTTAGTTTAGTTGGTTCGACTACAGTGGTTGATCCAAGTTGACTGATGTGGACCATTGTTGTCTAGATTTGATGGTCCTTCTTCTTCTTGTCTTTATTTCTTTTCTAGTTCTGCTGCTCTGCTTGATTTGGCACCTATGTACCTGTAATAGCCACAATTGGTTGTTGGCTAGCAGTAGTCAATGGTATTTCTAGTTGGGCTTGTTAGATAACTATTGTAGTTGGTTATGCATCTGGTTGGATGGATTTAGAGGGTTTAGATGCGGTTGTCGTTGGTGCTAATGGTTGTGGTGGAGGTGTTTCAGGTGCAGCTGGTTGGATTAGGGACTTTGGTTGATGAAGCGGTGGTGATGGTGTTGATGAATGGTCTGGATGTGATTGGATTAGTGGAGATATGGTCAGGTGAGGGGTCAAGGGTTTGTGGAGATTTTTCTTGGAAGTCAGAGAATAGTTCCTTGATTTCTTGACTTATGTTGTCTATGTCCTCTCCTTCCTCAACTTTGGTTGGTTCATTGGCTGGTGGGTTGGGTTCGAGGTCGGTCAAAATGATAGATGTGGTCCGAATTGCGACAACTTCAGCTTATTAATTAGGGTTTTTCTCAATTGTCGAAGTCATAATTGCAAAAGTCCTCAACCTCTGGAGCATTTGGCCAAGTTGTGGAGCGGTTAGGATGGATTCACCAGCTTCAAATAAGGGGGCTTTGGTGGTGAGATTTTGAATCGACGTGAGTAACTCAAGAAATTTTTCAATGTATGCCTGGAGGTCTCTGTCGCGGTCGAAATTTCCCTTCACGGTCTCTAACATAACATTCTTGCATATGTCAAGTGGGATTATGGAAAGCTATTCTGGAATTAGGTCTTGTGTGATTTTCGTCAGAGACGGGGGTGGAGGTGTAGACACAAGATCCACAACATTTTTGGTCGTCAAAGTGTTTGTGCTCTTCTCCCTCTTTGGTTGACCTTGCTGTGCCCCTGCTTCAACAAATATTTGGAATTGTGTTTCGACTGACACTTTGTTTGTTGTGGCATCTTCTATAATGTCGCATGCCATGGTTCCTAGTTCTTCCTCGTCTTCTGAAGATTCTAGAATGATAAGCTTGTGCTTAACTTTCCCTTTCTCTTGTTCCTGTGTTTTTTTCCTTTTTCTTGAAACTGCTATCTCCTTCGATAATTTGGTTACATTTTCTTTGGTGACAACATACTCTACATATTCAGTGTCTATTTCTCCCCCCCTGTTTTCAGTTGAGACAAGGCTTTCTTCAGCTGGCTTGGTTACCAACTGTTCTGTTTGTGTCTCTTCCCTTTGTGTTGTTGGAGGTTTGATTACGATTTGTAGTCAGTCGCTGCCTTCGACTGGTGTCTCCTCCGACACAAATGTGCTGATGTATAGGTTGAGTTTGTAATCTTTCTCCTTCTCCTGGTCTGTTAATGGCTCCTCTATTGAGAAATTTATTTCTTTTGTCCTTGGTGGTATCGACAGTTTTGAACCTGTCTGTCGAAATAGCTTTCAAAAAATCTTTTTGACTGTCGAGTAATAGTTGAGAGATATCACATTTTCCTTGGCACCTTGCATGTACCATTCCGCGGTATGGTCGAGTTCTAACTGAATGCGGGAATTTTTGGGCAGAATTTGTCAGATGTTCTGGGGCACCCTCCATCTAGTCATGTGGACGTTCAGCTATTGAAAGCAATTTTCGAACAACACTTTTTCATTTTCATGTTCTTTTAGTGTTCCACTTTGGGAGAATGGTTTGAATCTCTACATATGAAATTTTGTCGGTTCCTGGAATTACTTATCCCCAACGAGACACAAAGGAGTACATTACTATCCATAACATTAGGGATGGAAACCTAATAATTCCTCTTGACTCCTGACATTTTTCATAGATGCCTTTGAGCATGTCGGAAACATACTCAGCCAATATGTATATCTTTCATTTGTGGGAAATGTTATCGACTACCTCCAGCATATCTAGTTTGAGGTCGCTTCCTCGACCTGTCAGTGTAAGTGCAGTGGTTATTATTTTAGCCACTATTTGCGGTGTCTGAGTTTGTATGTTGCTAATCATTATCCCTTTGGAGTTTTTTCCCGATGCTGATCCTGTTAACTCTTCTACCAGCCCTTTCAATGATCACGACTGGTACTGGTTCGCCTTGGTTTGATAGCCAAGTCAATTTGCAAATTACTTCCCCAGATATTTCAACCGATCGGTCAAAGTAAAATCTACCGTTATGGTACTGGCTTATGATAAATTTCACCGATGTTTCCTTCATGCCTCCAAAGATGTCCATGATCGGTGCATTGATGTAGTTTACGATGGTACTATGGTTGATTTTCTCTGCAGCTTGTGTAGGCCTTTTGTCAATGTAAGCCCACTTTTTAATCTTGGCACATAGTTTCTCCCAGGAGCTCTCCTAAACCTTGGTGTTCTTGATGAGTTTGAGTCTCCTCATCAATGGTGTCTTTGCGGTCTGTAGTTCTTTAGCCTTGGCTTGAGCTCTGGTTTGTTTAGGTGCCATCTTGTCGGTCTACTGGTCAATTTTGCTTTGGTGTTCTTGCTTTTTAGTTGGTTGATTGCTAATTTTCTCTCTCTATTCAGGATGTTGTAAATGATCCTTTGCCAGTTCAGTATTTATAGTTGATGCGCTTGCCATTTTTGTCGATGGGTGTATTAATGGCAGACATGATGGTCTAGCATGAGCACTTGAGTTTGCGTCAATGGTGATTTAATTTTTTCGTCTGTAGTCATGAAGGCTGGATGGGACTACTAAGACCGTTGGTCGATGTCGATTACATGAATGGTCGATGGGTGTGATGTCATTTGTCGTGGTGGTGATTTCCTATCATTTTATATTATGTTTTTCGTTTATGTTTTAGTTTTTGGATTTTCATATATTTATAGCTTTTGTTTAACCCTTATGTTTTTTGTTTTTTTTTGTTTTAGAACTGGTTTAGTTTTTGTACCGCTTTAGTCAGGTACCGTAAACAAGTTTCCAAAATACTATGCCTTGTAACGTCCTTAGTCATACTAATCCGTTGGTATGTATTTCTTCGACAACATAGGGTCCCATCAATTCTGTATGTAGCTTTTTAGGTTTTACTTTCACCCGACTATTGTATAGTAAAGCTAGGTCTCCTACCGATAAGTTTTTTTTTTTATGTTTCTATCGTTTCATGCCTTTTGTTGTTGTTTATAGATTTTTTGGTGTTGTATCACAATTAGTCGGTGTTCTTCAAGTTTACTTAGTTGTAATAGTCAGTCCTTTCTTCCTTGTTCGACATCAACATGTAAAATTTCTGTGACAATATGTGTTTATTGTCGAAAGTGTAGAGGAACTACTGCTTCCTATTTGTAAACTAGTCAGAACGATGTTTGGTCGATTTAACGCTTGTATGCCATTCTGTATGCCCATAGTACTGCAGGTATATTTTCATCCTAGTCATATTTATTAGCATTACATATTTTTGTTAATCCTTTTGTTAATATTTTGTTAAATGCTTCAATTAATCCATTCGACTGAGGATGGTATGCTGTATTCCGACGATGGTCGATTTGGAACTAGTTTGTTAGTGTTTTAATAGTTTTATTTATGAAGTGTGTTCCCTAGTCACTGATTATTATTAATGGACATCCAAATCTGGTAATTATATCCTCATAGATAAACTTAGCAGCTATCTCGGTGGAACATGTGTCGATTGGTTTTGCCTCTGCCCATTTGGTTACGTATTCAACTGCAGTTATTATGTACCTTGCACTTGTTCTTCTTATTGGTATAGAAAATGGTCCTATGAAGTCTATGGCTTAAATTTCAAATGTTAAACTTGGGTTTACTGATATCAGGAGCATTTCTGTACTAGGCATGGGTCAACCCAGCCATTGACATCTGTCACATTGGCTTACAAAATTTTTGCAATCTTTCTGAATTGTCGGCCACCACAACCCTGATTATTGAATCTTCTTTGCAGTTGTATCTTCTTGTAAATGTCCTCCTGTAGGTACGTAATGTGCTTCATGCATGATATAATTTATTTCGTGTTCTAGTACGCACCTTCTAAGAATTTCATTTAACCCCATTTTATATAGGAATCCATTTATGAGACTATATGGTGCAACTTTCATGGCTAAGATTTGTTTCCTATTTGTAATCATGCCTTCTGGTGCTTGTCCATCTTCTAAAAACTGAGCTATTTCCTCTAACTCCACTAGGACTGCTTCTATTTGAAATAAATATGCATCCAGTAAGTCATGTTTGACTCCTGTCGGTTCTTCCCATGTGTCAATTAGAGATAAGTGGTTGGGACCGACATTTAGCTTACCTGGTCTGACAATGACTTCAAATTCAAATTCTTGGAATAGAAGTAACCATCAACAAATTCTTCCATGTTGTAGAGGCTTATTTATGAGATATTTTAGTGCTTGATGGTCAGTGTAAAAGATAAATGGATTAGCTAGTAGATAGTGTTGATATTTTTGTAGTGTAAAGACCATTCCTAATGCTTCTCTTTCAGTTTTCGCATAGTTTCTTTCGGCTTTGTTTAGTTTCCTACTATTGTAAACTATAATGTAGTCCATTCCATCATCTCTTGGATGACTTAGAATTTCTCCTATTTCTAGGCCTGATGTGTCAATGTGAACATGGAATTTGATCATCCCGTTTGGAAACCTTAGGAGGGTTGCTTCAACTAGATTTCCTTTTAGTTTTTTGAATGATATGTCGCACTCCTCTGACTAATTAAATTCCTGATCATGTCTTAGCAATTCTTCCGATGGGTATGTCATGTCTGAATAATGTCTTATAAATTTTCTATAGTATCATGTATGACAAAGTAGTACCCTGACTTGTTTTAGATTCATGGGGGGTTTTAAGTCGAGGATGATTTTTTTTTTTGCGAAGTCGACTTTAATACCTTCTTTACAAATGATATTCCCTAATAGTATTCCTATAGAAGTTAAAAATATGTACTTCGTAATGTTTAGTGATAGTTGTATCTGTCGACATCGTTCCAACATAAGTCTTAGACATTTACAATGGTCCTTTAGTGTAGAGTATATTGTCCAATCATCGAAATATATTGCCAATGTTTTGTAAATGTACTCCTGAAATGTTTTAACCACAATCCTTGAAAATACTGCAGGTGCATTTTTAAGTCCAAAAGGCATAACCCTGTAAGAAAATGAGCCAAATTCACATATGAATGTTGTATTTTTCTCATCTTTTTTGGCTATTGGTACTTGATTATAACCTAAGAATCCATCTGTAAATGAATAACATTCATGTCCTGCTACGTCATTTAATATTTCACCTTCATAAGGAGTTGGAAATGGATCTATTAACGTAACTTTATTGAGCTCTCTGAAGTCGACATAGATCCTTAGCTTGGTTGGATCATGTTTCTATTGAACCACCATTGGACTTGCAAAATTCTAATTGGTCAATAGGGTAGATGATTCCTGGTGCAAGCATGTTATCAATCTCTTTCTTAACTATCTCTTTGTATTTGTGAGCTAGTTTATATGGTCATTTCTTGACAGGTCAAACATTAGTTTTTATGTCGATCTTCATTTCACCCATTTCATGTACTAGAACTTTAAGATCCTTATAGTCTCTAGAAAATACATCCTGAAATTCTTTCATTAGGTTTGTGATCTCTATTGTTTGTGCTTCAGACCAGTGGTCTCCAATTTTTGCTATTTTTGGTCGATCATTATTTGATATTCTGACTTCTCTAGTTTTGACTTTAGTATCTAGCCATTACGGTGCTTTAGCTTCATTGATTGGTCGAATTCCTTCCTTAAACTATGAGAATGTCGCAGGGAAGTCTACTGCAGTCATTCAGTCATTATCCTCCTTGTCAATTGTTTCAACATTGAGTACTATGCGAATAGGTTTGGTCATTTTGACATGATTTGATTTCCATCTAAAACTTTTCCCTTCCAACTTCTCATTTTCCAAATGTAGTCTTGTTGACTGTGGTATTTTCCCAATTTGTATATTGTTACAATTTATTGTCGATCAGTTGTCCCTTAAGGTTTTGTTTTCTATTGGTTGTACAAATACTTTGATCTGTTTTACAGTTTCGACTAAATTCTCATTTTGGGCTTCAAAGTTGAAATCTTTGATAAAATTTTCTTTATGTTCATGCCATTGAAATGTTTCACCCCAAGCTTCTTCCATATTGTACCATTTGTTCGGTAAGTCGACGAGTGTTGATGGAAATAAGTGTGGCCATGTACGTTGATCCTTATATCCCAGTCTCTTCCATTCTTTTTCACATATCTTTATATGGTTTTCTGGATCCCGTCCTTCAGTAAATATAGGTATCTGAGCCTGGTTGGGTAACTTCTTTCCTCCAAACCTTTCTAAAAAATAAGTCGAAGATGTTTTCCATGTCTGTAGTCTTGACTGATGGCTATCCCACCATCTAGTAGCTTGTCCTCTAAAAGTTTCTACTAAACTTTGTAGCCGACCATGTTCACCAATGTTCCAAAATACTTGCTCTACATGCATAACTAGTGATTCTCTTTATTTATACCTTAGGATTTTTGTGGTATTTATATTTGTTGGTCGCAAAGTAGGATATTCCCTAATTTTTTTTTCAAATATTTTTGGGATACTGGACACAACAAAGCATTGTTTAACTGGTTTCTTTTGTACTTTTTGAATGGTCCAGCATCCTCTTGCTTTTGTTTCATAGTTTTCAACCTCCCAATCATATAGTTCTGCATCTTAATTGTATCCTACTGAGTCTTGGTTTCCTAAGTAAAGTTCACCATATGTATTAGGTTCTGTGTAATCTTCATTATTCTGTATCTGATATACTTGTCGGATGTCAAGTTCTTCATCAATTGGTTCTGTCCAAGGTTCTCCTTGGGATGGATGAATAGGTACTATGATTTTTTGTCCATTCCCTTTTAATTTTATTCTTTCTTTGTCCAAGGATATTGAGGATTTCATTTTTCTCCCCCAAGTTTGACCTACTAACACTGGGAAGGAGTTGGATCCTTCCTTAGGGTCAATAATTTCAAAGTTGACTTTAGTCGATATACATTTTATCATTGCATTGATATTTTTCTAGACTCTAATAGGTTCAATTAGGCCTTGGTCAACCAGTTTCAGGTATATGCATAATTCATATAATCGAGGTCTACCTAACTGTTTGCATGTGTGTTGAGTCATAATATTTACCTGTGATCTAAAATCGATTAGAACTTGTCGGACATGGTATCCTTCAATTTACAAGTCAACAAGTGGGTCGAAATCACTTTTATCTTTCTTGGTTTAAGCTGCAGATATTATTTGTTTTCCTTTCTGTGTTTTTGTTGTATTTTATTTTATACAGTAAGTCGATGAATTGCGATATTGTTTTATCTTTTTGTACCAACTGTATTAGCTCTTTTATTGTGTCCTGTTGTTTATCATCTTCTTCTTCCTATCAAGCAAATTCTCTAAATATATTTGTTGCATCTTTATATATTTTTTTTTATTTAACTAGGTCACGATAAAAAAAATTCTTTTATCTTGCTTATTTGGGGGTTATCATTCCCAGTTTTCATCCCTTGTCAGGTTACGATATGTAAATTATTTGTATTAATAATATCATGTTTTTGCACACATGACAAGACATTAACATTCTTATTTTTATTTATCTTTTCAAGCATAATAGGGCAATCCTCTGATGAGTTATCCCCTACACCACAACTAGTACAGAATTTTAGGTCAATCATGTCCTTGTATGGACAGTCTACATTTCAATGTCCTTCCTTGTAACATGTGAAACATTGGAAAATCTGATGTAGTCAGTTGTCTTGATTCCCAGAGAATCAACCTCGACTTGCATAGCCTCCATGTCGGTTTTCAAACTGGCCTTCATACCTACGACCTTCATACCTTTGATTATTTTGGTCATTTTGCTCATTGTTATGTGCAACTACATTAGTATGATATACTACCTTATAATTTTGTCGAATCTTTAGATTCAGGTGGTAGTCAGAGGTGTTGTGATTTTTATCTTCAGAAATTGCACACCATGATGCTTTTCCCTTCTTCATGTTGAATGGGAAATATTTTGTGGTGTGCTCTCCATGCTCCTGGAAGATGTCGTAAAAAAAATTTGTTTGCACAAATCAAACATCTTGTCGGCTAATATATTGTGAATAGTTGTCCTTTGAATGTTCGATCGTCGAGCTCTTCTTGCACCAAATATCCTAACTCTTAAGGTTTATATATTTTAGATATTTCTGCATGATCTCAAGTTGTTCCTCCAGTTTGTGATCTGTCAAGTATGCAGTAATGTCTTCATCCATTTCAACTTGTAGAGCTTTTGTGAGCACATCTTCATAAGTTTTGAATGTCTCCAGACTGATGTGTTGACGAATATTCTGTGACAAACCTACAAGAAACTAATGGATTAATAGTTTCTCATCAATGACATAATCCAATTGGCTAAGAAGGTATTTCTGGCATTTGTCATAGTCGCAGACAGTTTCTCCCATCTTTTGTGATGCTGTCTTTAATTTCTTTGTTGCCAGATGTTTTGCATCTGGAGTTTTAAAGAACAATAGAAATTTTGCTTTGACTTCAACTTTAGTTTCTCAGGGAGTTCTCTCAGAAAATTTCATATACCATGCTAATGCCATTTTCCTCAAGGCACCAGCAAACTGGGCCATCTGGCTGTCTTCACCCGTAACTTGGTTTGCCTCCCAAGTGGACTCACAGATGAATAGATGTCATTTGGGGTCCTCATTGCCCTCATATAGGGGGATGTGCATTGTCCCATGACCAATGTTAGAGTCACTATCACTGTCTTCCTTAGGAGGTAGCGGTGGTGGGGGTGGTGGTGGTGATAGTGGGTTATTTTGTTTATTCTTCTATGCAGAACTATTGTCGACAGAACTCTCATTTCCATCAGTCATCTTGCTTGTCATTTCTTCTGCGACAAGCAGTCAGTCAGGGTCAACTTCTCCCATTGATGTCCAACTGCAATTATTTGTCTACAGCTCCAAATTTTTTGTATCTTCCAAAGCTGTATTTGGCAGGGGGGTGCTCCTTCATGTGTCGGGTAAATTAAGTGGATACTTCAGTTGGACGGTAATGCTTGAAGCATGACCCAATTTCCTTCTTTTGGTCAATAGATAATTAGATGATTATCATCGTTTCTCTCATTTTCTAGTCAGCTCAAAATACCAAAGTCACCAGCTCCTAGTCTGAGGTCCTCTTCGACAATTGTTTGTATCCTGGTACTCAGATCCATCGGAGATAGAGGTATTACCTCCTGGGGGACTTCCAATTGGAGAGCTTCTTGTTTCTCTATCCACAAATATTTTTGCATCGGAGACACTTCTTCTTCCACGCCTTCGTCATGTCGGTCATGACCCTACTCTGGAGGATTTATCTCTTGGTCTGTCACCCTAGTCCTCATTCCTCTTTGCAGTGCTATGGCTCTTTCTCTTCTCTATTCCCTTCTTTGCAGCCTCTTCTCCCTCTCTATTTTCTAAAACTGTGTCGTACCTTTTTGTCATACTGTCCTTTCGATTTCCCTTTTAGGTCAACTTCTCAGTGTTGGTGAATGGTTTCTCTTTAGTCAACTAGAATCCTCTCCACTTTACCCCAACATACGACCAACTACCCCCCCATTGCCTACCTGACATTTTAGAAATCCTAAATAGTTCTATTCACTTTCTTAGGAAGTATCCCCACTCCCTTTCGGCAATGAATTTCTCCCACTTCTTTTTTTTCTCTGCCTAGTTAGTATTTTGTGGTAGTTCACGTAGTAATGGATGAGGTTCAACGATATGACCTACTCCTTTCTCGATCAGAAATTTGAAGAGCAAGGTCAGTAAGGAACACAAGAATTGTTCGGTGAGGTCTGTGTATAATTTCTTCTTCATAGTTTCCATAGAAGTTCTTTCCTCTATGGTTTGCTCCCCATAGAATTCGTCGGCAATCTTTTTGAACCACTCTAACAGGTTTTTTCTCCCCCCTTGAATTAGTTTCTCTAGAAGTTGTTGGTCTTTAATTGCTTCCATTTTTTTCATCTAGGAGTTTCTTCAAAAGCTGGGGCACTGATTCTACAAACTTCTCATGAGTCTCGGTAAAGAACCTTTCTTTTGCTAGAGCAGTTGCTAATCTATTTCTTCATGCGTAATTTTGCAAGTAGTTTGCTATTTTATGCTCCCACTAGTCCTTAATCTCTTGTTCTGATATCATCTGCTTATATGCATCTCATATATGTACTACCAATAATAGGGTTACCAATAATACGCATTAATATAGACATACATAACAGAGACAAGAGACAAGAACAAGTAAGTATAATAATAGATTATATTATAGTGAAAGGGTCCATAGAATACAGAGAACTGAACCAAGTTCTCATCTTGATCAACAACCTAATAGATATGATTTACAAACAGTTACAAATAACTACCTGTCGGTTCACTCAACCGACATGACCTTAGGTGGCCGACCTAATCTCTCATTAGTCAGCTGACTGAATTAGGCGGCTATCATTCAAGTCGGCATACCGACTTGCTCCTCCAACATAAACCCTTTCAAAAATTGATTGAGATCTTAATTTTCCTCGGATGCATAATGCAAATTAAAAGGGATGATAGTTATAACCCTCGCTTAAATAAGAATTTTAGTTATAGAATGAAGACCTTGTAAATGATAGTTGTATGTGCAAAAATACTCTTAAACTTGTTTAATATGTATACAAACATCCTTATGACAAGTAATAAGAATATGCAGAAAGACTATTCATAGAATAGGTTAGAACCTTAGTTAAAAGGATTACAAGTAAGATTTCGAGTATAGAAAATGCTTAGCATAGTTCGTGTGTAAAGTTTTTATAGTTTAAAATTGCATAAATAGGATAATAAATCTTATCATATAACATCTCTTAATGAGATTTAAACTATGCAAGATTTTGGGAGTAGTTAGGTTCATTAAGCAATGAACTCTTTAACCCATAAAACCTAAGTAGTTATACTACTTATATAACAAAGTAAGGTCTTTTCTTCTTGTTTACTCAAATGGAAATTGCATAGGTAGAAAAGGAAATTTACTTTGGTTGAAAAGTCACTAGTTTCTTTGTTTTACATGACATTTCTATAGACTTAGGTTTTAATAGTTTTTATAACATGAGAATGCATGGTTGAGACAAATACATATGAACTACCATGGTTACAAGTAATAAGGTAACAACTCACATGGTATACAAATTTATCTTTCTCTAGAATTGTATATAGGACCTAATTTGATAATAAATAAATGAAAGTTTAATGAACAAGTTATAGTCAAAGCTAGGTGGAATAATATCTGGATTTATGTTCAGATTCTCCAAATACGTATGCTTACAAGAAATAAAATAAAACGTAAATATACATTTTTGACGATACCTGCTTTATTTCGATCAACATTGTAAATTAAAAAAATACACTAGGATTTTTATTTAGTCTAGTTGAAATAATTAATCTTGATCCAGAAATTGGTTACAAAACATCTTTCCTATAAAAGGACCTATAAAAGAAGCATCACTTCACTACATTAGCTAAAAAGCTAAGTAAGCCTCAGACATAAACTGAATTTCATTCATGTTTACAAACAGTAAAACAAACTTTAGTACATAGTAAGCAAAATATGTTTCAGCTCATGTTACTTTAGATTATCACCTGCTCAATCAGTTTTTAATACTGATTTATAAAAGAAAATAATTCAATATGCAAATACATAATTTAATAAGGAATTCGTTAGTTCTAGTTAAGACCTTATTATGTTAGTTGTTAATGGTCATATGTCCCTCTTATGTGACAGTTGTAAACATTTATTGTTATAGGAAAAATTTTAAAATGTTATGAATTTTTTGGAGTTATCACAACAAGGATGAAGGAGACAACCAATATACACCCAAGCTCAAGGAAAGGACAACCTAGAGAAACAACATACCCACACCTATGTTGACTATGCCATACTCAGGAAGGAAAAGAAGTTTGACACTAACTTGTCCGATGTGAAAAAAAATCTAATAGTAGAGGACCAACAACTGTAAGAAGAAGGACCTGGATGGCAGGTGATGATGCAAAGTTACCCATATTCCATTGAAATAGGACTGAGGATACCAAGCAATACTAGTTCTTGTGTGAAGCAGTGTGGACTGTCAAACAAAATATGGATGATGAGTTCAAGAAAGGTAAATTGGTGATGACCCTTCGATGTTAATCATTGGATTGGTTCATGAAATTTGTAAAAGTTCCTATGGGGGATCCAACGAAAACACTGGATGAATTTAGAAAAGGATTGATTGAAGAATTCAGAAAACCAAAATCTGAGCTGGAATATATTACAAAACTGAAGGAGATTAAGCAGTATACAAGTGAAACTATCTGATATTTCAATCAACGATTAATACATTGATGGCGCGATTCATCTTTGATATGAATGATATTCAACATAAGGAATGGTTCATCATGACGCTAGTTTCTCATATCGTACTTTGGTTGATGAAACAAAATATTGTGACACAAATAGAGGATCTGGATATTGTGATGAAGTTAGAAGTGTCACCTCTTGGTGAGAATGCAGTCGATATGAACCAGATTCAAACACTTCTTGAGAATCTGACCATCCAGTTGCAATATATCAAGGAAGGAAAAGATAATTGCAAGGAAGTGTGGTGTACTCAATGCTGCATAGAGGTACATACTAAGGATTAATGCCCAGATTTTTGACAGTACTTATTGTCAGGAGCACCAAATCCATTGAGTTGTGGTGACATGCCATGATGCCATATCTGCCAATTTTATGGGCATCGACATGAATATTGTGGATATATGTAGAAGATGGTCATGAATCCAACGAATTTGTACTACACATTTTTTTGATATATAGGGCATGAGAATAAGGATTGTCTCGCATATGATCTAATCCAAGACAAAAAAATGGACATGTACTACATCAAGGGAGAGGACCATAAAATGATGTAGCAACTACAGAAGCCTCTACAATTGGTACAACCACCACGTTGACCACAATTTGTATCACATATGCAACCACAAATAGAGTTTGCACCAGAACCATAGATGTTGTTTGTACCATAGCCAAAATGACAACCACAATTTGTGCCACAACAACAGTACAATCAGATGCATATGGCTCTACAACAACCACAGTATTTTCAACCATAGTAGTATGTTAAGAAGTAGGAGAATTCCTTGCAACAACAATTCAATCAACCATAGTATCAGTAGCAATGAGAATTATACAAAAGATTCCCAGGAGTACGAGGTGTAGGATTTGGTAAAGGAGGAGGACAAGTTCATTGACCAGTTCAACAGTATAATTGAGGAGTGCTAGGACATTCTTAGAGAGATTTCCTATTGGTGCAAGCACAATGTAATTATTGTCTCATTGTTGACCACACTATTGAGAAATTTCCATAACTGATCATGAAGGGGTAGGAAGGGAATGTTCCGCAGTTGTAGAACTAGAACCAGAATCAACTTTGCAGAATCAAAACAAGAACTATATTAGAAATAAAAACCAAAGCGCAAAACATAATCTGAACCAATCTATGAATCTGCCATTGAACTAGAGTCAAGGAGCAACACTTGCAACGATCTCAGTAGAACCCAGAATGCAGGATGCTAATGTTGCTGTCATTACTCACAGAGGTGCAACAGCAAGAGAAGATAGCCCCTTTCCACAAATCTGGTTGGCTTGAAAGAAGAAGGTGTAGTTTTCTGTCGATGTTGGAAGAGACACATTCTTTAAAGCACATGATGCTGTATGAAGAAATCCTGGTAAGTTGCATGTTTGTGAAATTCCAACTTCTTTTAATTCCACATTGGTAGCAGGGCCATCATGACAAGATGGTACTTTAAAATTGTTTTTTTGAAAGTTTATTATCATTGGAAAAGGATCCTGATTTTCTTGTCAAGATTGAGAGTCTATTACATTGACCAGCCAAGAGATGGAAAGAGTCGGTAGTGAACTCCTTACATAAGAAAAAGACAGGAAAAGAGATGCACATGGATATTCAGATTGGGGACTACGAGGTAGATTTGGTCATCTTGGATCTAGGCTCAGATGTCAATATTATAACAACAAAGAAATGGAAAAATATGGGGATCCCATAGTTTGTTTGGACCCCATACAACTTCGATTGGATAACCAGGCCAAACTAACACTGATTAGGTCATTTTTGCTCCTTCCTGTGGAATTTGAGGGGATGAATATTTACGGTGATTTTAATTCTATTGACATTATTGATGGTGGAGGCTCTTATCCCATGTTATTGTGGATTGGATGGACCAATGACAACTTGGAGGTGATTAATTTTAGGAATATGGTAATGACATTTTAAAATCGCGACATTAGAGTCTTAGCTCCGATGGATCCGACTGAAGGACGACGATATGTTGAACCGGTTAAGGACGAAGGTGTACGAAGATGGGATCATGCATATAACATTTCAGAGGATTTCATCCACTCGACTGTCGATGGGGAACTTGGTTTTCGCATCTCCATCTCTTCTTCTTTTGACTCTGATGATGTTTTAGAGAAATGGTAGAATCACATGCATGTGGTATCACTAAGGAAGTGTGTCCTAATTATGCATTCATTGTGATAATTCACATCCAAGACTCTTGAATTACCAATATATGAAGGACTTCTGAAATTGTCTGAGTTTCTAGTTGAATTTGAATATAAGGTGTCAGCACCAGATCGTTTCCTAGTGTTGGATGATGCACTGAAGGCTACTCCAGCATGCATGGGGACTTCACTTAGTGAACCTCTCACATAGAATGTGCGATCGTGGGATATTAAAGAATACCCTTAATTTCCATAGATATTGACCCAAACTCTTTTTGTTGAAACCCCCTCCCAATACTTAAAACCTCCTACCCACCCCTTTTTATACCTCAATCCTTATAAACCACCCTACCCACCGCAACCTTAAACCCCTCATCCCCCCTAATACCTACAATATATTGGTTCAATTTTTTATAATTTTAAAACCCACAATATGAACTAACGTGATAGGATATTGGTCAACAAGTGAAGCCCTCATGCCAGCACGTTGGTGGGAGACCCATAAAAATTCGATCATTGGATGGTCACAGTGTTGAAGATTGATAACAATTGGCATTGGTGGCACAAAAGAGTACCATGTTGGAAGGTACGATTGGAAGAATAACCGAGGTGATCTCCTGATTGATTGACATATATTTTGGACCTTGCGACCAAAGGATGAGTTGGTCCATGCTTTTATCCACATGTTGGATGATATGCCATGATCATGGTATGTATCAGTCAAGTTGTAGAGGGAGATTAATAATTGGGAAGAGATGACAGTTTTCTTTACTCACACCTTTTGTTTCATGGATACCAATCCAACTATTCATATTGCACTGCAGCACATCCACGATGTTATTATAAATGTAGTTCCAGCTACATATCCAGTGGAAATTCATTAGAGATTTCTGATGCAGTTGATGATGGAATGATACAAGGTGACCGGAGGACCCAAGGATGATGATGATCAGTGGAACATCAATATTCCAAAAACAAAAGGTATTTGGGATGTCATATCACTTTACGTACCGATGGATCTCATGAATCAACCATTAAAATTTAGGAAGGTCAACATTGGGATGGAGGAGAACCCAAAGTTTGTGAATGTTGGGGACTACTAGGATGAAGAAACCTTGACAAAGATCACAAATTCGTTGCATTAATTTCAATATTTGTTTCCTACAAAGTTTTCTGACATGAAAGTAATATTTAGAGATCGAGGAGAGATGAAGATCTTGTTGAGACCCAATAGAAAACCAGTAAAGCAGTGATTATATCACTTGAATCTATGATACAAGGAGAGGGTCAATTGAGTTTGACAAAATAGTGGATTCTAGAATAATACAACTGGTTGAGGAATAAAAAAGGATCATCCCTATGGTCATGCAATACAAGAAGACACGGGAGGTTCAAATTTGTGCCGATCTTAAAAAATTGAATGATGTGTGTTTACAAGATCCATTTCCGACACCATTCACTGATGAGGTGTTAGAAGTAGTGGGCAGTTAATAAATATAGTCATTCATGGATGGTTTCTTGTGCTATGACCAAATTAAGATCATAAAAGAGGATCTTCACAAGACAACCTTTGTTACTGAATGGGTATGTTTTCAATACACTGTGATTCCCTTGGACTAAAGAATGCACCTATGATATTCTCTAGTATTGTTTTCGCTGCATTCAATGACTTTATTCATAACTTTCTGGCAGTTAATATGGATAACTAGACAGCTGATGGACTAAGCAGAGACCATTTGGTGAACCTACAACTGATGATGGAGTGCTATCAACAGTATTAAATCGCGATGAACTCGAAGAAGTACATTTTCTATGCACCTTTTGTGATGTTTTTGGGACACATTGTTTGCAATTAAGGACTGTTAATTGACCCCAAAAATATTGTACTAATTTTGATCTTTCCACCACCTACAAATGTGAAGCAACTTAGAGCGACAATGGGGCACATAGGATACTACCGCAAGTTCATCTATGGTAATGCTGCAATCACAGCTCTTGGGGAGAGGTTCTTAGAGAAGGATGTGGTATTTGCATGGAGTGAGGAGTGTCAGGGAAGTTTTGAGACATTAAAGGAGAAGATGCCTTCAACACTAATTCTAGTTTTTCCTGATTGGAAAAAGGAGTTCCATGTCCATGTGGATGCATCATCGATTGCACTTGGACTGGTTGTAGCATAGCTAGGTGAAGAGATCTTCATCACCGAATTTATTTTTCCCGTCAAAATCTATCGTCTGCGAAGAAAAATTATAATACAATGGAAAGGGAGGGCCTGGAGATGGTATATCCACTAAAAAAGTTTCGAAATTACCTATTGGGAATTCATTTCAATATGTTCACAGACCAATATACTTTGAAACACCTCTTCAGTAATTTTGTGATGGGGACAAAGATATGCCACTGAATGCTTCTTTTTTAAGAGTTTTATTTTTCGATAATTGTGCAGTTGGTCACTTGAATGGTGGCCTAGATCATTTATTATGAATGTAGAGAGGTGGGGAACCAAAAAAAATTGAAGATGAGTTTCAAGATGTGCAACTATTCATAGTTGAAATGGTTGATGACTATTACAAACAAATAGTTCAGTTTTTGGTGACGGGAACAACACAAGAGGATATTGCTAGAAGTCAAAAGAAGTAGTTGGTTTTTAAGGCCGTGGATTTCCATTTTATCATTGGAAAACTCTATAAGATTGGACCAGATAAGATCTTGAGGCAATGTGTCCTACGACATGAATAAGTACAAATATTGGCCAAGCCACATGTGAGAGTCACACGGTGGACACTGTGGAGGCCGCATTACTACTAGGAAGGTGCTTCATGCAAGACTTTGGTGATCCACTCTCCATGGTGATGTGACAGACTATGTGCGGAATTGTGATGTATGTAAAAGAACTTGGAAACCATTAAGGAGGGATGAGATGTCATTAGTACCTTAGGTGACGTTGCAACCATTTGATAAATGGGATGTGGATTTTGTGGAAAACCAAGGAAGATAACTGGTGCGCAGTACATAATTACAATGATAGACTGCTTGACAAGATTGACAGAGGCCACACTTGTTGTAGATTGCACCGCTACAACAGCAACAAGGTTCCTGTTTGAAAACATTGTCTCATTTTTTGGGTGTCCCATGATATTGATCAGTGACCAGGGGAGTCACTTCATCAATCACACAATCAACACATTGATAGAGAAGTTTTAGATACAACATAAGAAGAGTACCCTATATCACCCACAAGAAAATGGGACAATGGAGGTATTAAAGAAAGTGTTGGAGCATGCGCTTACAAACGTATGTAACACAACTCATAATGACTAGGATTTGAAGATTCTAGCTGTCTTGTGGGCATAAAACACCACTTAAAAAATATTGACAAGGAAGACACCATTCAAATTGGTGTATGGTAAAGAGGCATCCTTGTCTATGGAGTACATTGTTCCAAGTTTGGGTATCGCAGCAATGACATGAATGGATGATGAAGCAGCATTAGAAGAATGCTTAGCGCACTTGCAGCAGCTCGAGGAAGACCACTTTGTTGCAGGTTTTCACCAAGGCATTGAGAAGGATCAAAAAAAATCCTGGAACGATCGAGATATTAAGAAAAAACAATTTTAACAAGGAGACATGGTACTGATGTATGACAGCAGGTTCATGAAACATCCAAGTAAGTTACCAGTGCATTGGCAAGGGCCATATCTCATTAATTCCATTACTTTAGAAGGTGTCATACAACTGGAAGAGTTAGATGGAGCAATGCTACCAAAGCTAGTTAATGGTAGTAGGTTGATTCCCAACAAGATGGGCCAGAAGCTGTGCAATGCTTGAGGTACTGCGGAATGAAAAAAAATAAAAGAGTAAAATTTATTTTTGTTTCTGCATGAGATGCTAGTCAGGAGGATGGTGCACCAAGAGGAAGGGGATGCGAAAGTATAGGAGTTAGTTCTGTAGTTAGGGAGTCCTGTCGCAATAGTCCTAGGGACACGAAAGTGTCAAATCAACCATAAATTCAGTAGTTAAAATATTTATCTGATAGCACTCTTGGATCAAAGACATATTAATGATGGATCCGATCGTTGTTTTGAAAGGATTGGTGACGGATTCATTTGATTAATGCATGATTTGGGTGTAATGATGAAGAGGAATCATAATGGATGAAAGATTGATTCTGCCCTATAAGAAGTGGTCGGACATGGTCGTAATTCACCATTTTGCAAGTGCGAGTTGTTGATAGAGTTACAAAGAGTGTTGCAATGAAGATGAGTTGTAGTGATTGGTTGAGTTGTAGTGATTGGTTGAGATGTAGAGTGGATTAAGGTTGAGTGCCCATTTGAGAACTGGGGGGCACTTGTACGGCATGCTGTGTGAGTAAGCCAGAGTTCATATTTCTAGTGAGAGAGATTCACCAATCATCAAGGTACCCATATAAGAATAAATTGAAATTATGTCATTGGGTTCATTATCAGTTCCAAACAAGAAGAGGGGGGCACAGCGATAGAAGGACCCGATTCAGAAGAAGCGATAGACGAGAATGTCTACAAAGGAATAGGAAGAGGCGCTTATAGAGATGGGTCCATAAACATCAGGAGATGAGGATAAATCATCCTGCCTAGGGGTATCCACTACAGATATTTTTGGGTATGTGCCTCTCGTCGGTTGAATGCGAAGCACAAGGAAACGATAAAGATCCAGAAATACTCGGTCAAGATGTCGATGATACCATAGGGCATGATTTATATGAGGGACATTCTTCCCTCACTAGTGTAGATGAAGTATGAGGACCATGATATGCTCGCATGAATGGAGATTACGAAAGAATCTTATCTATCCACGACACAGGTGGGAGGCATCTCAGTAGCACGAATTCCACATGACTGAGCGTGAGGGTTAAAGATATCGAGACTGTTGGGACTAATCAACATGCCACATTTTTTTCAATTGAATGATGAAAATTCAAGCGTGAATCAGATCCTGGAATACATCCATGGAAGGATTCTACGGCTAGACAAGCCGATCGCATTCATTTTGTCTCTAATTTAAGAGATCACAGGGATGCCTGAGGAGGGGACTGACCCATCAAAGTACTTCAAGGGGAAAGAATAAAACAGATATTTGGTTGCATAACTAAAGAAACAATACAACTTACAACGTGACAGAGGGGCATATTGGGTTGAAATATTAAATGATCGAGTGATTCACATTGCAGTGAGGATTCTTTGTAGAAATGTTGTCAAAATGAACATACCTAACGGATGCAATTTGTAGGTCATCATTTCCTACATGGAGAAGTGTGCACAAGGGGTGTAGATGAAATGGTCGTTATTTTTTATGAACCACTTGATGGATGATGCACTCATAGTCCAAGTAAGGAAACAACCATTCACCTACAACTACTTACTCATTTTAATTTTGTTGTTAGCTTGGATTGAACTGGACAAGTATCAAGGAATGGAAAAAGATGTAGTATAGGTTTGTAAACGCGCATGATACAAAAACATTTGGTATATGAAGGAAATAGAGCAACTGAAGGACTGTTCCATTTAGTTCTCTATATATTGGGAGGCCTTATAGGCTACAGTAGTGAAGGTTCTATGACTGATAAAACAAGCCATGGTGAAGTATTAGAGATTCCTTCAGTTAACGATTGGGTTGCATGCAATTCATGTGCAAGCATGGGGAGATCCAGATAAAACATTAGAGGAAAATTCAACTCAAAATGGGCCTCCTAAAAATAATTAATAAAATAGTAGTTAAAATAATAAAATAATTTTTATTAATTTTGGAGGAAGAAAAGAAAAAAAATACTTTTTCTGTTTGTATTTTTTCTTATATCTCCTCGTGTTTTTACTCAAATTTTATCAAGAGATCTAATCCAACAAGCACCCACTCGGCATACTTTTGATGGACCCCTCTACCACAAAAACAAGAAATAGCTGAAACAACATGATTATGATGCTTTTTTCAGGTGTTTCTTGCTTTTTGGGTAGCGAGGTTCATCAAAAGTATGATGAGTGGGTACTCATTTGATGAGTAATTTAATTCCACATCCAACAAGCTCTTACGATCGAAATTTGAGTAAAAAAATGGGGAGATATGTTGAAAATACAAACAAAAAGGTAGTTTTTTTTATGATACCTATCCCCAAATGTATATTAAAAAAGTGTTTAAGACCTATACGGTATTTCAAATTTAAATAAATTTCATTAGCTAACACATGATGCCATGGAATTTGAATTAGATTTAAAAGGCCCATTTTGAGTTGAAATTTCTTATAATGAATGGTTTCCCACGGAATATAAAGTTTCTGACACAAATATGGAGACTATTATGACATATTGGCCCCCATAATGGCATGATCTGGTCAATATTTAGGAGGTGTCGATGGGTCAGCCAGCTGATGCACCACTGGATCCATTTCCCGACCCATCGAGTGACAATGATTCTGATGGAGCATCGACGTGGACCCCTACATACTCATATGCATTGAGAAAGTTTGAGGAATCCCATATGAAGAATAGGTAGGACTAGGGTGCTACCAATGGTAATGCACTAGTGACGGATGAGTAATTGGGCCATACCATTGTGGTTATTACAAAAGTGACTGATGCAGTGGGGGAACAGATGAACTTAGCAAGTGATAGATATATTTGGTGAGAAAACACTCACCTTAACTTTTTAATTAATGCAATTTTGAATAAGGCATCAAAGGCATATAGTGTACAGAGGATTGGCTCGATCAGCAGTGATACATGGATTAGGAATGTGAAAATTATGCCACATGCTATTGATATCAACAATGAGGATCTCAACACCTCACTTCCATAGTTACCGGATCTTTCCATCGATATCAATATGCTGTCAAAATAGAAATTGGTGCATGTGCAAAGGGTCACCAATAAGGAGTTGGAAGACACAAACCAAATTATTAGTGGTCAATTCTTGAGGTCGCAGGAAAAATAGGCAGAAGTGCACAAATAGGTTGAAGAGTTGGAAAAGGCATAAGAGTGACTAATCAAGGAGAATGAAAAGGGAATTGAGGAGATGAAAAAAGAGCAGGACTTCCTCACAATGGAGAAGGAGCACCTCTGGGACAATGGATTCCTCTTAGAGACAAATGTTTTTTATGTCTGTCAGCACATATTCGAGAGCATAGAGGAGCTAGATGCAGTGGAAAAAGAAGAGCATCATGGTACTGTCATTGTACAATTGTATTGAAACAATGTTGACTTGTAGGACTTGATACATCAACACACACCACTAGAGAATGTTGTGGAGAGGAAAAGTGCCACTGAGGACTAAGCAATTCAGCTAGTGTAAATGGAGCGAGAATCAAAGAAAGTATCTCATGCTACTACATAATGTTTGGAAAGTGTAGTCCATGACGAGTTGTTTGAGAAACTAACCACGAAGTTGTAGGAGGATGAGGGGAAGTTGAAAAAAATTGAAGACGTTGCTTAAAGCAATGGCCCAAGTTGTACATGTCACCAAGGCGGTGGAGCTAAAGGAGTTAGAACAGCCAACTGCAAAGGCCATGGCTCATCAACAGAAGAACTCGACATAGTTAGATACATTTCAAGATGTTGTCACACATCTCTCGATGAAGGAAGTTTTAGTGCTACAAGCAGTTAAAGAGGGAATAAAGGATGGCATAGAAAAGATCATTGAGCATCCACTAGAGCATGAGTTTACATAATCCTGGGAGGATACTCATAGAATCAAAGAATAGGGGAAGGAAATTACCCAACAGTACACGGACTTCAAGGTGAAGATCACTGGATGCACCATTTCTAGTTGATGTGGCTCAAGGGAGAGCCATAAGATTTTGTTCGGGGCCTTTTCACAGGCATTTTTGGGGTAAGTTAGATGTGCAACATCGTAGATGCTGCCCAAGGTCAAATATTCCATGCAAGATGGAAAATGACACACAAGTCGGGTTTACAATATTTTATATATTTTTGGTCATATTTTGTAGATTTGGACCGCATTATGTGGATTGTGGTCATTATTTTGTAGATTATGTTAAGAATTAGTTAGGATGTTGGTTAAGTGGACGACTAATGTAAAGGTGAAAGCCTATAAATAAGTCTAGAATTGCAAGTGTTAAGGCTCTTTGGGGATCTTCTTTGGGACTTACACATATTTTTAGTCTTCTCTATTAGGAACCTTTTGGATACGTGTGTGTGAGCTAAAGAGTTGTTTTGCAGAATACCTATTTTATTGAGCTAAACATATGGCATTGATCCTAATGTGCCACTAGTCATACCATCATTAGTCCCACTGATCAAAGTGCTTACTCAGAAGCAAGCACTTGAAGTGCATAAAGAGGCAAGAATGGCTACTACTGATACCAGCATTGAAATAAAATTCTCCATGTTGTTCTTTGAAGAGATCTATAACATCCAGTAGGAAGTTGTAACTGAAATTTGACTAAGGGAAAACGTCGTTTCTTATCAGGAAACAAAGTGGCAAAGGAAGGCCAAACTGCGTAAGGCCCTCTTGTAAGAAAGGAGCGGGAACTATAGGAGTGCACGAACCTTCTAACCAAGAAGGAGTAGGAAATATTAGCCTGGGAGCAAAGCCGTGTCACATTGGCAGAGTACATTAAGAATGCCATCGTTGCATTCCCACAGAGGCGGGGCAAGCCCATGAAGACTCCTTGGCTAAAGTGTTTCTATTCTTGCAAACATTGCGCAAGATCTGCAGTGACAAGTAGAAGATATTCAAGCTTGACAGATACCAAGAACACCCCCAGAGGTGCTGGCAGAAAGAAGAACAATAGTTTCTAAAGCTGCTGACAAAATTAAAGCTAGAGAAGCAATTTGTGCGAAGGCCACAGACAATGTTGCGATCATTTGGGAAAAATTGCTCAAGGATGAGGCAACTGAGAAATAAGGAAACATATACAAGAAATAGAGGAGTGCATCACTGCCTTGAAGGTGGACATGCAGAAGCTGCCACTCTAGCAAAAGGTCATTAAGCATGCAAAGATCAAAAGTCTCCAATAGGAAGTCCAAACCCCTCATGAGCAGGAGAAAGCTAGGGAACCCAAGGTTGAGGAATTCTAGTTAGAAGCAAAAAATATCATAGAACATATTCAGCTAATGCAGCAGAAGCTCCAAAGCATACTGCAATCAATAGAAAAAGACTTGTTGGATCATATAGAGTCTGATCAGGTGGAGCAATTGGTCACGTAAGTAGAGGAAGCTACAGTGCAAGTTGCTAAGATAGAAGTAATGGTACAGTAATTCCAATATAGGGTCTATGCTAGTCTGAAAATAGACCTGGAACCAATAAGTTCAAAATAATACAAGCAAGGGTGACCAAGACACTTGTCTAAAAAAAAAAAAATTGATTTTTGAATTTTTTCAATTTTCGAGGCAACCATAGTGTCGTGCGTGCATAACAAGTAGGAAGAACATAAGACAAAAGTTGTTCAGATATGCTGAGACACCTTAAAAACTCCACAAACAGGTTATGAAGAAAGTGATGGAAAATCCAAGATAGCTGGAAAGTACTGACATATCTTTAAATGCATCAAGACTCAGTGGAGATTTGGCGCTTGGATCAGGACAGCGCTGTAGCCGGATCAAGTGTGGGGAACTCTGTACCGGTGGCCATCCAGCTCATCCGCACATGCTCACGACTGTCAATACCCAAAAGTGACAACACCAGTAATCATAACATATCTAAAATGGAAATAGGGTACACAAGGTTAGGGTCTTGTCCTCATAATGCCACTGGATAAGCCTGCATGAAGGAAGACCCAATGCTCTTCCTATAAGATTGGGGTTAACATGCACCAAGTAGACATCACTATGTTGTGCTAGTTACTGACAATATGCCATTACAAATGAGTTAGAGAGTCTCTTGTCTAGTAGCCTTAAGGGATAAAGCTGTTGCTGTAGCTTTCAGCATATCGGGCGTATCTAGAGACACCAAGAAGGAAGATGACGATAGTCACCCAGTTGCTTCAACCCATTGACAAGCCTTCGGCGAAGTCATCCTTAGCTATTAGTAGATTAGTAGAGTAGAAGCCATGTCAGTGGAATCGGAGAAAACTCCAGTAGGGAGAAGAGACTCAGCCCATTTTGACAAGTTTCATGGAGTCCTAACCAGAGTCTCTGTCGTTTTTCACAAAGTCTGTAGGCTTGAATGGTGGCCGCAACTTCCACCCATATAGGTAGGGTCTCAAGGTCTTACCAGACTGTGAGAGGGTCAACAGGGAAGAGTCGGCTTGAACTCTATGCTACTCAGGTGAGATTTTTCAAAGTTTGGCAAGTCAGTCACGTCCACTACCTTGAATAGAAAGGCTTGTCCAGTTTTCAATATGGACAAGTCTTCAAAGTTCATATCTATGGAAAAAATTGTGGTGAAGAACAAGCTGTAGAAGAGACAAACTTGAAGAAGAGCAGCAAGAGAAAAAGTCGTAGCAATCCACAGAAACCACGCATCAAGCTTTAGAAGCATGATAATGGCGGAAGAACCAAGGCCATGTGGATTGTTGCATCGAAATGGGACACTAATCACCCTTGGTGAAATTGGAGGTGGACTATGACAAGATGATGAAAGACTCCTAGAGAAAATCCATCATTCCTCTTCGCAGGGATTTGGATCTCAATAACAAGCGCATAAGCTTACATTGTCAGCTCAAGTGAGCTCTGCCATCGAACCCTCCATTACCCATCCTCTAAAATGGTTCCAAGAAACAAGCTATATTGGTGTGGTTATCCTTCAACACACTCGAGTGTATAAAAAAGGTGCCTTCAAAGAACTTGAAAATAAAAAGCAAGTAGCATAATGCGCAAGCTAAGATGTAGCCGAAGCTAAAAAAAAAAACTATATTTTTCAAAAGATACCACACAAATCGGGCCACTCATACGTCCCTTGATTCATGGATCGGGATGAGTGACATGTTAGTGTTGGGGGCCTGTTGTCTTGGGAAAGGGGCATAAGAAGGAAGTTTGTGTGTGAAACCAAGGAAAATGCATTGTGTGTGCGATAGAAGCAAAGGAAGATCGCTAAGAATGAAAAGGGCTGGTGAAGGTAGAACGGAAAAGTGCATGGAAAAGGAAAGGAAAGTGTGGAAGCATACAAGAGGAAAACTACTGGAAAGAAAAAGATGTAGAATCCAAATCATGGCCATATAAGGCGGTGTAATCCTGCAGCTACACATGGATGAAAAGATATTTGTAATTCAGGCTGATAGTGCCTTGTGTCAAGTCATGATCACCACAGCTGTCACCAGAGGGGTGGCTGATGGTGATAGCTAATAGACTGTCGGGATGGAGTTGGAATTGCGTGGCCATGTAAATCAATATAAATAGGAAGGATGCAATGGTTAGAGGGTTAGTTGGTAAGGTTTTCATTGATCCCTGTTTAGTTTTTTAGTAGTATTTTTTCTATTCAGTTGTAATCGATAGAAGGAGATGCCGATTGTATTGTAATGTCATAGCGATTAGAAGAGGAGTAGACTCAGGAAGAGTATGGTAGCGTTAGAGAGGTTGTTGAGCTGCATATCTGATTACAGCATGAGAAAACTGCTAGAAGTAGGAGTAGAGTAGGAGAGCAAACTAGAGAGCATGACAAATATGAGTCTGAAACTAAAGACATATCTCAAGATCAGTCTACATCTCACAGAATACAAGGTGCTATATCCTTTCTCATGCCATATGAAGAGCACCTTGGTGGTTTTTGCTAGATGGTTTTCCATGCTATTTCTTTTGTCTCAATGAATGATTGATGTGGTGAATGTTTATGTGCTTGATTACTAGTTGCTTTCCTCATAATGTTAAATCTGGTTCACTTTCTGTTAGTTTCTTGCAATTAGTACATGAATGAACATAATACCTTGTTGGATTGAAACTGTATAAATATATATCATTCTGTATAATTCTTGTTATGAATCCTAGCTTAACTACTAGATCCGATTGATGCGATTCAGTTGCGTCGTATGAGTTGCACCAGGTGCAAGGGTAAAGGAAATTTAGGTCACGCGTGATGGCATACGTTTGTGATAATTCACGTAGAACTGACTCCTTCATCTAGTCATCCTACTTCCTTCATTGATCTCCTTGGTTACGATCGAAGGGACTATACTTCCCCGACAATCGCGCAAACATGGTTATGGCGGTTTCCCATGTGTGAGATATCTTAGGTGAGGCTCTAGCTGCTTCGTAGGTGTTGCTAATGGGGCTTGCTGATCTGGATTTATGTGAGAATGAAATGAAAGAGAATATATATATTCAAAAGGAAAAATATATATGGTGATCAACATAGCAATACAGTGAACTCAGATTCTATTAAATGAATGAAATAGAACAAGCTGTAAAACAAAGTAGCTAGAATGGTGGTAGTTGTATCTCTGAGAAGAGATGTGGAGGATACACTCACTTGTGACAAGTTGAATAAAAAATGAGGCCAAAGGGTCCTATTTATAATAACAATGAGTTGAGAACAACAAAATTCCAAAACGTAACCGTAGAGGATGAACCGTCATAAAGTTTGTGGCCCCAAGGTGGTAACTTGAACAGTCAACTTCCTGGGGTCATAATGTTTGCATACAATCTCCAATTTGGGCCTTTGATAGCTTGTTAGAAAGCTCTATCTAATATTTGCAACTTTTGTTCAACCAAATACATGACGATGGCAACCATTTGGCACCGAATCTCCAAAAAACGTCGTTTAGGGCCTCAAAATGGCCCCGAAAGTTTAGGACTCACAAAACTGTAGAAAAATAACTAGGAAACTGCCACAATGGACAATTGTTTTGGGCCAGTGGAATAGGTGGGTGGCCACCGATCTCCATCTGGAACACTTGCTCTATCGAGTCGGTATCTCGAGTAGTTGTTGGATCAGCAAGCTATGCAGAACGTGGGTTGTGCAACTGGGGAAAAGTGGCCAACAGTTAATATAACATTATGGATATGACGCAATACCATTGTGTCTTTGTATACCTTTCTATTTCTTATTTTGTGTGATCCAAATGTGAATGTCATGTGTATATATGAATGATGCAATGTTTCTATGCTATGAATGATGATGCAGTGCCAGATATGTTTGTGCATGTATATTTTGTTTTGATTCAACTATTTTAATATGATCCATTGAATGATGACACGATTTTGTTAATGCATAATCTGTATAATTAGATCTGTTGAATAATGTTGCACTGAATTGATAAGTAGATGCTCCGTCCTCCTTCATATTGCAGAAACTTGGTTCCAACAGTTGTCCCTCAAACATCTCAGGTGAGGCTTCATCTACTTTTTCGGTGTTGCCGAACGGGTTAAAACCTATCTCGGTCAATGCTGAGGGAGATCGTGATGGTTTGGGTGTCGACAAGGAGCAAACACTTGTCCACTGGGTTTGTGTCATCTACCATGGGTGATGGATCCACCGATGAAAGTTGCACCAAGGAAAAAAATTTCATGATCAGTGGAAAATATTATGGCCCACCTAAATCTACGACAAATATTTGAGGATAAAAATATTTACAGCATAGGAAGAATCCGCCATGGGAAGGTGCATAAAGAAATTTAGATTGCGAATGAGAAAATTGTTTAAAAATAAACATTAGTCAATGGTGGATATTGATGACCATTAATATCTATGGCAAATATAGGGTCTATGTTGCTGGAATAAATAGATCGCATTTTAAGCTACTAAAATGGGAGATGCACTCATCCTCTTGATTGGATTATAAGGCCAAAATATTGCTAAGGTATTTTTAACTATAAGAATTGTGTTGGCCTTAATAAAATGTCCTTAAAAACCTTGCTTTTTTGGATTTTAAGGATTGTAGAAGCACCCTTGTTTATTTTACACATGTTTTTCGTTTCTACAGCCCGCATTCCACTTTTTTTGAAAGCAAAAAGTGGAATTCTTTTTTTTGGGATGTTTTTCAGAAATGAGTTTGCTGCCTTCCACAACTGGCAAATACAGATAATAGAAGTTAGAATCTTTTTTCAATAAAATCTTTTCATTTCGCATCTTGCAACCTACAAATATCGATAGCAAAAATTTGTTTCAAAATAAAACTTTTCTTTTTCGGTTCCTCCTTCCACACGTGGAGTGCAAAAAGTGGAAAAATTTATGTTTTGCATTTTTTATTATTTTTTGATTTTGCTAACCGCATCCCGCATGTGAGATGCAGAAGGAAAAAAATGAATAAAATTTTAGCTTTTGACATTGTTTACCCACATCCCAAAGTGCAGATTACCGAAGTGCAAAAATCATAAGACCTAAATTTTTTCGATTGTTTTCTTCCCTGCATTTGGATTTTCTGCCTTAATCTTATCCATGTATTTCTGCCAGATCTACGAATCATTTCTATTCATTCATTGCATTTTTTATTATTTAATTAATTCAAATTTATGAATTCTTTACCATTTAAGTTGTGATTTTCAATGCGTTTGATATTTTACTATGGATTTTTCTCGTTTGACCTTGCCAATCCTCTCATATCCAATACTTCTACCGATAAGTTTCTTACCCTTTGTATCCATTTTATGTTATATTTAACTGTGGTAAATTTTAATCATGATTTCCAAATTTCTATAATAATTTACCTCAATATCCAGCAGCATGTCCAGAGATACTAGGTCTAAGACCGCTCTGTAAGAGAATAAGAACAAGGACCCAAACACCAAGGTTTGTATTGATACCAATGGGTGTGTTTCTGAAACCCTTCATCTGGATTAGGATTTACTTGATATTTGATAATGATGAATTCTCTACAATCTCCCATGACTAGCCTATGCCTACCAAAATTAGGATTTCCCAGGTTCATTGTATTGCATTCAAGACTTCGTTCATGCCATATCCAGACCCAATCAAGTGGGAAATTGACTATGCAAGCCCTAGAGGATGGTCATTTGAGGGCCACCTTTGAAACCCAGTAACCTCACTCCACCTAGATGTATTCACCATAACATACACTCTTATACCTCTTCAACAGCTCCTCACGACCTGATTTCTTGATTCCTCCGCGAGCCAATTTGAATATGAGGAAGTAAGCAAATCTTGGATGGATAACCCTAAAGAGTTTATCCACAAGGTAAAAAAGGTATACCCCATTTCGTGGTTCAGGGAACCATTTTATTTTATAGTGGCTATTTTTTGTTGGCTATATGGTTTACCCAACTACACCGAATTCAAAACCGAATGCGATCCCATAGCCCATCACATATTGCTTTCAAGGGAATCGTTCAATTTGGTGCATATTCTATGAGTAACCCTGAAGGGAGAAATTGAAAATTATTAGAAAGCCTTGACCTCAAGGAAGTCAACTTTCTATATGTGAGGGTATGTGATGGACGTATTCTTTGCTACGTCTGCATTCCCGACCATGGGATAGAACTGGACCAAGACTTCCCTTCTAGTACACATATATTTCTTAGACATGTGGGAGGATACTTTTATCCCCCATATTTATGAGATTTGTGATCATTTCATATGATCGATGTACCAGATGATCTTTAGGGGAGATTCCCCGACATTTATATAACTGGATAGAGCTCTAATATCTCTCGTGGGTGATTGGTATGTGGGAGAATAATTATCCTACATTAGTATTTGAGGAAGCCATATAGTTCACCTAATACCAATAATAGTTCTAGATGGGATGGTTTTGCAGGAAATAACATATCAAACGGTTGTTCATGGAGCGTACTCTAATATTTCTTCACCAAAGAGGAATTATTGGCCCAAGTTTCCTTTCATATTAGGGCTTTTGACATTGCAAAAATCCACTCATGATTCTATCCTGGGAAAGTCCATAGTAGAAATGAATCTATGGGAAGTACCCAGAAGAATGCATGATCCCAAGTAATGGATGGTAGATCATTTTGAGTAGGAGCACACCAAATTTCTTTACATGCATGAGGATATTCCTGATGACTCAATATACATAAGGGCTATTTATTTTTCAAGAGTGGTGAGAAGGATCACCAATAATCAAGAAAAAACCTACATATTTTGATATCAGAAGGATGTGAATACCTCTACCCTAAATTTTAGATAACCTCGTCTAAAATCACAAGAATATTCCCATAAGAATAACATAGAAAATGAGTCTAAGGAATCTTTAGCCATTTCTTCCACTGCTAACCCTGAAAATTCTAACGAAAAAGGTAATTTTTTTGGGGAAGGCCATGAGAAACCACAATCCTCCTCCACATTGGATATTTTACTCAGAGAAACATAATTTAATAAATGGTTGGAGAAGAACAATTCAAAGATAAAGGCATAAGCACATGTTCCTCCACCTCCAACAAATAATAAAAAGGTTCATGAGTTCATTCCTAAAATGCAATGAGAAGAAGAAATCCCTCGAGCTGAACCATAAGTAATTCAAAGAGTGGAGCAACCTGGACAACAAATCCTACACATTCTTCCAATTCAATAGGTGTAAAATTTTCCTCAAGTTAATGTTGAGATACATGAGGTATATAGTTACTTCGAGGAGGAAACAAATCCTTCTAGTTTCCATGTTAATGTTCTTACCTCCATTACCTCCACCTAGTTATATGGGAGTATCTTTTATTCATCATTTCCCCAACTTTCTTTTCCTAAGATCAATTTATCTCAAATTCTTTTGGACACCACCAACAGAGACTCGATACTAATAGAGGTTCCTATCTCTATCTCCCCTCCCACTTAACCTATTCTTTCAACCTCATCTGAACTCCACACTACCCCAACATCCCCACATTTTATTTTTCCACAAGTAGATACTCCTTCTATCTATAGAATTTATTTCCTTGAAATTTTTGTACCTATCCAAACTTTTATACTTTCATCCCTTGGACCTAGTCTTCCTACACCTCCTATTATTACTTCATCCATTAGTGTGGAAGTCCCCACTCCCCAAACTTCCCAACCTGAGCCTCTAGTGACTGTTTATGAGGGAACCATCTCAACTATAGAGGAGCTGGAGGATTTTTGTGAGGATGCAGTGGTTTCTCTAGGGAAGTATTTTTGGAGCGTAAAAGATGAATTTGTGGTTAAGAAAGGAGCTAAGAGGACAAGGGAATTCATAATAAAGCAGGTTCCAACCCCTAGTGAAATCATTTAGAAAAGGGATCCCTCTAATACAAAACATAGAGCCCTAGATACAATAACTTCCATTTGGGATTTTGATGGAGAAAATTTTGGTTCAATATCCCAGATGAATGAAGAGTTATAAGACAAGGAACAAGAGATTAAATATGCCAAACATGACTCAGACTAATATGACGTATACCACAAGAAAAAAATCAACTTCTCAAAGAATAATATGAAGAGAAATTAAATCTGTTTCAAAAGAAGAATGATTATCTGAAAGAGGGATTGAGAACATTGGCCTCTTAACTAATCAACATGCAAACAAACTATACATGTTTGAAAAACACCTCAAAGACCTTCAAATTGTGTCTACTAGCTCTTCTTTATCCAAATTTATAAGAGAAAAGTTTAAACAATTAACATGCAAAATACATGATCAATTTTATCATGGCATGGTTAATTTGTATATAGGGTTCAATGAGATAAAGAAGATGTATAATTCATTTGAGCATTAGTCAACATTCCTCCATGAGAATCACAAATCAAGACAAGAATGAACTAAATCTTATGATCAAATTATATAGCATCACAAATATATCAAAGACAGACCAGAATATATGTCAATCCTAGATAAGCTTAAGCTCAAGAAAATCCACATGACAACCAAAACTTGAGAAAGAATTTGTGATCTAGTAGAATCCATCGTCAAAAATGGAAAAGAGTCCTGCAAAAGGAGGTGGTTTTCCTCCAAAAAATTTCTTGATTATCTAGATCCACCACTCCTAGATCCTATTGATGAGGCCATGCCTCGAAAATTGAAGTTGGAGCAGATTCAGAGTGATTCCGCAAAAACAAAGGAGTAGATATTGGAGATGAACTAGCTTACTATGAAGGAAATAAAGCATTGGGTGGAGACACATATCGCTTCATTAATGAGGATTGATCTCTTCCTCAAAGAATGGATGAAGATCAGGAAGAAGGAGATTGCATCCTTAATATGTAAAGAAGAATTGCATTCAAGAATGCGAAGTTTAAATACATCCAAGATTTAATGGATTCTTTTTCCAAGTGGTGTTTCTCCCTTGGAAAACCTTGACACTGAAATATGTTGTAATCCCACATCTCGGGAAATTTCTCTTTTTTGTAAATTTGGTAATATTATTTAAAGGGAGGGTATTTCCCAAGTAAATTTGGGACTAATAGGATTAATCATAGGAGAGAAGACTACATCAGGGATAGAATCATCTATGACATTCCTTAAGGTAAGAGAGGATCACTTATATATAAAAACCATTATGCCAGTGGAGGCCTCGTATCCATAGTATCTAGTCATCCAAAACAACTCAAGGATAGAATCATCTCTGCATAGGATCGTTTTAAAGCCTTTATGGTTGGACTATTCCCTTGTGGATCTTCCAACAACCTACAAGCTCTGGCCGTCAAGAAATTATGCCAGAAGGAGGGCCATAATAAAACATGTCAAAACAAAATACAACAAAAAATATTCACCCGAGATCACCTATGATTACTAGGATCCATATCCAAGATTCTACATTTCCAACACTCTACAGAGGGTCAGTCACCAATTCCTACCACCCCTATTTTAGAAAGATCAACTCTGAAACCGGAAACCTCTGTACACCACCCCCTTGTGAAATTCTTGTTGAAATACTAGACAATACTGAGAGGGGGGGAGGGGGCAGTGAATCAGTATTATAACTGTTTAACAATATAAAACCACTTTTGCTTTATTTATTAAAGCACATGATAAACAGGAACACACAAACCAAAAATTTATCTTGGCATCGCAATTGGGTAAACCACCAATACTTCGTTTTACTACAAAATTGTTATTTCCAAATAGTTTTTTCCTACTGCTACACACAAGGCTGGTATTACACCCTATTTACCAACAACTACTAGAAGGATGCTACAACCCCTTGTTTTGTAAGCTACTATTGACATGATGCTACTACACCCTATTTACCAACTCCTGCTGGAAGGAGGCTACAACACCGTGCAGGCATGTTTCCTTCCCTAGCATGAACCTACCACCCTAATATGTTTTTAGTGATCTTCTAGATTTATTTACTCTACAATATCTATCACACTCAATCATCTTTACTTCTTCTTCTATGATCTAGACCACAGAGACGATTTTTCTCACTCATCCCTCTGTGTATAAATACCTTTACATTGCCTGTGGATGCATCTCTTCATCATTGTGTCATTTGATTCTTCAATCATTACTCTTACTGAGAGCTTAATTCCTCATTTTATTATTGAGTCTTAGAGTCATATACCTCTTTCATGATTCTTCAAAACAACTAAAGCAATTCCCCGTTAATTCATTTATAGTTTATTCTTTCAGTTGTGTTCTTCTACAATCTCTATTTACGCAATCATCTTGAGATGTTGATCTCATTTTTGGATTTTCCTAACTGTAGATCTGAGATAAAAATTGGATAGAGGATATGTGACTTTTTCCAAATATCATTTGATGATTTCTACTTTTATGCACCAATCATTTCACACCATTGTTCTTCTTCGAGCTCTCCATTATCATTGATCTGATATGAAAATCATATATAGGATATGTTTTCAAATATCATTCCATGATTTCCACTTTATGAATCACTATTTCCTCACCATCAATATCATTCAAGTTCTATCTTGGCCATTTATCTTTCGGATTACGTATTGCAGGTTTGTGACTTTTTTCAACATGTCTTTTTGATATTTTTGCTTTCTTCCATTTTTCTTCTGCACCATCAATATTATGCATTTCTTTTTATTAGATCGTTGATCTTCCACATTTTGGGTAGAGGAACTGTGACATTTCCAAAGTATTTTCTCAATTCTATGCCTTCTGCTCTCCATCATTCACATTTCATTGGGGATACCTTTTCGTACCATCGATATTTTTGGGATGTCTTCCTGACCGTTGATCTACGATCAAATGCAAGTTTTTGGAGCTCCACTTTTCTTTCTTTGGGAATCATTCCCCACCGTACATTTCCTTACAGATTTCGTACAAACCCTTGATCTATGATCAAATGTGGTTTTGTGGATCTTCCCTTTTCTTTGTGTGAAAATAATTCCCCACCGTATATTTCCTTACGGATTCAATCCTAACCGTTGATCTCTGATTAAATGTAGATTTGTGCATTTTCCATTTTCTTTGTGTGAAAATTATTTAGTGCTGTATATATTCTCAAGATCGGCTTCTGTAATTTTTCTTGACTGATATGGATCATCCATGTTGTCAGTAAACTATTACTTAATCAAATTTCGCTCCCATCCAAAATGTTAACTAGCTTAAATATGAGAAATCCATTGAGGGTTGTCGTATCTAGGTCTAGTCCAATCAACGGTGGAATCAAAATAGAACAAACTTTTTCATATTAAAATTTTGCACCCATCTCAGTAGTTAACTCACCTTCTAGTTGAATCTTCCAAATCCATGAGGACTGTCATATCTAGATCGATGGTCAACCCCAAATATCATAAGGCATATTTTATTCAAAATTCATGAACATCGAGATTTTATTAATCCGCACTAGTTCTCCCTTCAAAATAATTGGCAATTGTTGATCTGATTCAATGATCAACCTCATCTATTCATCTTAAGCTCTTTCATGGTGATTAGTTCCTAATTTCAGAATCGATTCACCTTTTATCCTCCTCTCTATTTAATCAATGAAATTCATTCTGACCATAGATATTTAGCACTCTGTGATATCCACCACACGATATCCAACCATGAGGATGAATTAATTTTGGAAATGTTGGGTTATCTCAGGTATAACTCCAACTTGTGAAATCCATCTTAAGTCATGTATTGCGAAATCCATTTTATGTCTGATCTATGGATCTTCCATTGCTTGCTTTGAAGATATTTCTCCTATCATCGACGATGTTACTGATTTTTGCTTGTCATCAACCCTATTACCAATTTTCCTTTGTCATTGCTGAACTCCTTTGAAACAAATGATAATCCATGTCATGGATGATCTGTATTTTACTGTTTTCATTCTGCTACATGTCTATTGGTTATTCGTGAACTCCTTTGAACTCCTTTGACATCAATGAAAACTATATTCTTCAACAATATCCCCATTTGGAATTAATGGCAACATCTCAACATTCCCCTCCTTTGACAACAATGACAAAGGATAACCTGTTATGCCATTGTTGTACCCATTTTGATATAGGATTTCATTTCTTTTCTTCTTTTTGACCACTATCCTTTCCAACATATCTCTTTCCTTTGTTAACTAGAGTTGGTACTAACAAATGTATTATCATTTATTTTCAAATTTCCTTTCTTGCAACAAGTTCTTGAATGATATATCAATAGAATCCCTCTGTCACTGTACTTCCTCTCCTTTTCCAACATTCTGACAGAGTTTAAACTTAGCATTATTTTTTCTTCCACACATTGAGCTTCTAATGAAACACACTTCTTTAGTTTACATTCTCTAGCCATATGTCCAAAGTTATTAAATGCGTAACACTCTATTTTATATCTTTGAATAGGTCCAAACCGGTTATGATTTCTTCATTTTGGTTTACTAGATGTATCCTTCTTATATTCATAAACCTTTCCATAAGCTCAACATTTCATAGCTTTATGAAAAAAATTATTACAAGAGTAACAATGAACCAAAAAGATCAACTAATATAAATTTGTCATTACCCTCTTAGACACCTCATTAGTTCTATCTTTGTCATCATTGGATAAAACATATTCCTTTCTTTATTCCCTTTTAATAGGACTCTTTAGTGCATTATAGATTATTTCATTTCCACCCTCTTTTGTGATTGAGGAATATTCTGGCTCCTTTACTTTGTCATATCCTAGACAAGTTTTATCATTTGATGGTATTTGGCTACTTAAGATATCATCTAATATCTTTGAGCTGTTCTGAAACTTTGATTTGATATATTTCTCAGCAACCCCTTTTCTAAGTTGAATAATCCCCTTTCCAAGTTTTCCAGAATATTTGATTCTCTCCTTGAAGAGAACTACTAGATCATCTTAAGTATTCTTGGTGTCTTAAAGCTAGCTCCTCAAGTCCATAATAATTTTATTTTTTTCTTCTTGGTACTTTGACATTTTTGTCTTACAAAACTCTGTTTATTTCCCTACATTTCTCAATTTGATCAACAACGGCCATGTATTGAGATTCTATGTCCACTTCTGATATCTCATCTAAATTTTTTTCCCTATAGTTAGGATTTATGCATCTTCACTTTCATCGCCACTATCTTGTTTGGAATATAATTCCCTCTTCTTTTTCTTAAACTTCTTCTTACCCATGGTCTTACCCTTATGACAACAAGACTCTTCATGATCACTCTCCTCTTCTTTTGTGTAAGGACACTTATTGGAAAAATTCCCAATTCTTCCACAGTTAAAACATCTCAAGGGTAGCTTTCCTTTGTATTTCCTAGTACCTCTCTCAAGTTTACTGATGAAAATAGCTTCTTCATCATCTAAGTTCTCTAATTGGTTCTTCGATAGGGATTTAAATGTCACCTCTCCTCTTTAGGGTTCATTATGTCCTATCCTCATCTCATACGCAATTGAGATACCATGTAGTTCATCTACTGTCATGTCATCAAGGTCATCCCATTTTTCTAGAGTGGACAAGTTTGAGTCATACTTCATTAGAAATGTTCTTACTACCTTTTTTTAAGCAAAATGCTTATTTCCTTTTTATTGCTAAAAAACTAATTGATCCTTCTCCCAATTACATCTGATCCAGAATTCATTTTCTCAAGTTCAAAAGTATCTTTCCCAATTTAAGGAATGCAGTTCATTGAATAAGGGGTGTCATTTAAGCATAGCATTCCTGGAGGAAGCATGCAACCTAGATTTTCTTTACACTCAACCAACTTGTTCAAATCATGAAGAATGTGATAAGAGGTGACTAAAGTACAGTTTATCAATATGTAATGCAGCCTTTGCATGGTCATATTCAAACTGATATTGTTGAACTCTATAGAAGAATTTAAAACTTTTATGATGACTTCAGAGTCTCCAAATATTTGAATGTTATTGTGTTGTGCTGCCTGTGCAAGTTGACAGGATTTGTTAGTACCTTTCTCACCACTTCTCTTTCTTTTAACTTTGCTCCAAGAATTCTAATAGGATTGACAACCTCATCTACTCTTTGAAGGTATTCCCCAATGTTTTCTTCTTCTTTCATCTTAAGGCTCTCAAAATACCCTTTATATGTCTAAATCTTGGATTCTTTGACTTTAGATAACCCTTCATAGATAATTTTTAACTTATCCCATGCTTGTTTAGTAGTCTTGCATCGCATAAATTTTGTAAATACTGAGTTTGTAAATCCACTCAAGATTTCATTTATGTCTTTGTAATTGCCTTCATACTCACCTAGTTCCTTTGGGTATGTAGGTGCTTAGTCTCCTATTTTATACTCTTTTGTAGTTACTACCCAAACCTTCCATCCAAGGGACATCAGATGGCACTTCATTCTCACACTCCAGTATGCATAATTTTCTCCTTTGAATAATCGAGCTATGTTAGTGTCTAATAGTTCTTGTTCATCCATAGTGGTTTCTAAATTAATATCTTCGTTCCAGTGATTAAACTGTGGTGAAGGAACCCGCTCTGATACCAATTGTTGAAATACTAGACAATACTTAGAGGGTGGGGGGGTGAATCAATATTGTAACTTTTTAAAAATATAAAACCACTTTTAATTATTTATTAAAACACATGATAAAAAAAAAACACAGAACACAAATTTATTGTGGAATCCCAATTTGGTAAACCAGTAATACTTCCTATTACTACAAAATTGTTTTTTACAAATAAATTTTTCCTACTGCTACAGACAAGGATGGTATTACACCCTATTTACTAGCAACTACTGGAAGGAGTCTACAACCCCCTAGATTGTCAGCTAATACTAATAGGATGCTACTAAACCCTATTTACCAGCTAATGTTAGAAGGAGGCTACAACCCCCTGCAGAGTTGTTTCCTTCCCTAGCACCAACCTACCACCCTAATATGTTTTTATTAATATTCCAGATTTCTTTACCCTATAATCTATGTCACACTCACTAGTCTCTGCTTCTTCTATGATCTGGATGACATAGAGTATTTCTCTCATCCATCCCTCTATGTATAAATACCTTCATGTTTCCTATGGATGCAAATGTTCACCATTTCATCATTTCATTCTTCGATCATGCCTCTTCATGAGAGATGAATTCCTCATTCTATTACTGAGCCGTATAGTCATGTACCTCCACCGTGATTCTTCAAAACAATTAAAACATTTCCATATTAATCAATTTACAATTTATTCTTCCAATTGTTTCCTTCTACAACCTCTATCTATACAATAATCATGAGTCGTTCATCTCATTTGGATATTTTTCTTGACCGTAGATCTGAGATAAAAATCAGATAGCGGATATGTGAATTTTTGCAAATATCATTCCATGATTTCCACTTTTATGCATGAATCATTCCACACCATTGATCATCTTCAAGGTCTCTGTGATCTTTAATATGAGATGAAAAGATGATATCAGATATGTGTCTTTTTCCAAATATCATTCCACGATGTTCACTTTCCAAACCAATATTTCTGCACTGTCGATCTTGTTCGAGTTCTATCCTAACCATCAATCTTCTGGATTACAGATTGTGGGTTCCAGAATTTTTTCAATATGTATTTTCGAGATTTCCTCCTTCTTCCATTTTTCTTTTGCACTGTCGATCTTATGCAGCTGTTTTTTCGAACCGTCGATCATCCCGATTTTGGGTAGCAGAACTGTGACGTTTCCCAAAGTATTTTTCATGATTGTCTTCCTTCTGCTTTCTTCCTTCCACTTTCAGCTGACAGACTACTTTCTGCATCCTCAATATTTTGCATATGTCTTCCTGATCATTGATCTACGATAAAATGTGGGTTTCTGGATCTCCCCCTTTCTTTGTGTGAAAAACATTCCCCAACATAGATTTCCTTTCTGATTCAATCCTAACCGTTGATCTATGATCAAACATGGGTTTGTGGATCTTCTCTTTTCTTTTTTAGAAAACCATTCTCTGCCTTATATTTCCTTATGGGTTCAATCGTAACCGTTCGTCTATGATCAAATGTGGTTTTGTGAATTTTCCCTTTCTTTGTGCGGAAATCATTTACCGTCATCGATCTTCTCAAGATCGGCTTCTTTAATTTCACTTGACTGATCTAGACCATCCAGGTTTTCAGTAAACTATTTCTCAATGAAATTTATCTCCCTTCTAGAATGTTAACTAGCTTACTAGTTAAATATGTGAAATCCCTTGAGGGATGTCAGATCTATATTTGGTTGGATCAGTGGTGGACTCCAAATAGAACAATCTTGTTTGAATTAAAATTCTACACCCATATTAGTAGTTAACTCACCTACTAATTGAACTTGAAAAGTCCACGACGACCATCAAATCTAGATCGACGATGGACCTATAATATTATAAGGAGGATTTTATTCAAATTCTGTGCACATCAAGATTTTATTAATATGCGCTAATTCTCCCCGTGAAATAACTATAAATCATTGATCTTATTCAATGATCAACCTCGTCCATTGATTTTAATCACTTTCATGGTGATTAATTCTGAATTTCGTAGCTGATTCACCTTGGTATCATGCTCACTATTTAATTAGCGAAATTCATTCTGACCATAGATATTTATCACTCTCTGATATCCACGATAGAATCTCTGATCACGCAGATGATTTAATTTAGGCAATGTCGGATTATCTCAGGTTTAAATCCAACTTGAGAAATCCATCTTTAGCCATGGATTGCAAAATCCATATTCTGTCTGATCTATGGATCTTCAATTATGATATATGGATATTCTAGTGCTTTCCTTGTAGATCTTTCTCCTATCATCAACTATGTTACTAATTTTCCCTTATCATCAACTATGTTACTAATTTTACTTTTTCATTGTTGAACTCCTTTGACATCAATGATAATCAATGTAATGGATCCTTTTTCTTTTAATCATATCATCTCCCTACATGTCTATTGGTTATTCCTTTCTCATTCATGAACTCCTTTGAACTCCTTTGACATCACTTCAACAATTCTCACTTTTGAACAATGGAGAAAAAACACCCATGATATTACTGCAATGTTGGAACTAGAGGCTGAGACAGTGTAGAGTCTCAAAAATGTCTTGTCTTCTCCTCTTTTAACTCCCAATTCATCTGTTAATACTAGTACTTGAGATATTACTCCATGGGGAGAGACTCCTGAAACCCAAGAAATTCCATGTTTTGGAACTATAGAGAAATTCACAGAAGATCCACATCCTAACGACCAATCTGGTGGATTACCACCACCCACACCAACTCATTCATCTCCATCCTCATAACAAGAATCCTCATATAGTGAAACATCCTCAAGATCTTCTTCTCCACTGGAGAGACTAATGAATGGTCAACTCAGTAGACATTGGCTTGACTTGAATGCAGTTCTTTTCCTCGAACAATTACACATATTTTCCAAAAACCCTGCGAAATGGCTTGCCAGGTCTAATCCAGATGATAAGATTCCTACCGAGGATCATGTCAAGAAATCCATGCAATCCATTAGATTGATAAATTTGATACATGAGGATTTGGTGTGCATATTGTTCCCCTATTGTTTTGAAGGACAGGATTCCACTTGGTACTTTTCTTTGGAAGTTGCTTCCATTAGTTTTTGGGAACAATTTGAGGGAATGTTTCTCCATAAGTTTGGAGACGACAATACCCTAGAGGATTTTTTCATAGAGTTATCATGTTTTAGGATAAAACTAAAAGCAGTCAAATATTTTAATAAAAGGTTCTCATGTTTGAATAATAAGATCCTTACTACTGTTCTCCCCTCCTAGTGAAGAACAAGATCCACATGTAAACATTGTTAATTGTTTTTCATAGATTCCCATGGAAGAGGAAGAAGATGATACTAAAGTTGTGTTTGATCTGTATCATTCCTACAATACTTGAAGTAAATGTTTGACATCACAGAACAATCCACTGTAGAAATCTACTCCGAATATAGGTAAAGTAGCACCACAAAAGAGAAGGTAATTCCTGAAATTGAGTATAATTTCATAGACAATTTAAAAAGAGCAAAAGAAAATATTTCTCTCTTTGAAATTATAAAAATACCATCTATAAGATAAGACCTACCTCAAGGAATGATTGTAAATAAAACAAGAGAAGCTCAAAATAATAAGTTGGAAGTTTGCACAAATCCTGATGTCAAAGTCTGGTATAAGAGGGGTCATACACTTCTACTTACTTCTGATATTTTTAATAGAATCATCCACAATTGCATGATTGATTCAGGGGAATCCTCTAATTTTATTCTTGTGTCTGTTTGTAGGATTTTCAATGCAACTTGGGAGTATTTCCCTATTCAAATAGTTCAGTTAGACATATCTAGAGTTAAGGTCATAGGGGAGCTCAAGAGAATCTAGTTAACATTTTATGTAGACCCTAGAATACATCAGACGGTGGATATTGCAGTAGTTGATCTTACTAAGACCTATTATATGTGGACGAGAAGAGCCTGGTTAGAGAATTTGAAGGGAAACATTTCCACTAACTGGTCCCATTTGTGGCTTCCGTATAATGGAAGGCCAAATCATATAAAGATTACCAAGGAGCCTTTCATGAAACAAAACGTCATGTATCTAAATGATCCAAGTGAACATGCGGTCTTTATTAATACAAACACTAAAAATTACACCTTCAACTCGTACGTTCAGAATTTTCCAGCTGATTCTTTGGCATAATGAGAATCTCGATAGGTTGTCAGAAATCGATAATTACATAGTTGTTCCATTTACTAGAGAAATTATGCATAATGTATATAATGTCAATACGTATTTTAGGTTAGATTGATCTTCTTGGAAACTTTTCTTTGATGGGTCTAAATCCAAGGATGGTGCTGGTGTAGGTTGTGTACTCATGGATCCTAAGGGCATCAAATGGATGATTGCTTACAAGATTGAATTTGAGTGTACCAGTAACATTGTTGAATATGAGGCTCTAGTATAGGGGTTGAGGAAGGCAATAGAATTGGGAGAAAAAATCATTGAATGTTCTGGAGACTCTTAAATCATAGTCAAATAGGTAAGAAATAAGATCCTTTTTTTGTCTCCACATGTCGGTAGGAGTGTTTGAGGAAGTAAGTTATGCAAAACCAACTAAGCTACGCAACACTAAGGATGATGCACTAGACCAAAAATGGTGTGAAAGGTGGAAAATTCAACAAAGAGTCACCTTGGTCATGATTTTGTAGTAATTGGTCATATTTTTGTCTTTTTTGGTTCAAATTAGTTAGGAAGTTTATCAAAGCGGACCATTTTGTGAAAGGAGCAAGCCTATAAATAGGGATAGGAATGTAATGTTGAGATATCATATACATCGATCGATCATATGTGGAGTGATACTATCTGAGTGAATCAAGATTTAAAGATGATCTATGTTTTGTCTAAACTGTGAAGATGTTTTTTGAAAACCTGGTTTGATACAAAAGTAGTATGACATGAAGGATGTGGATGGAAACAATTTCTTTTGTGTACTTCTGCTTTTTTCTGTCGAATAATGAAATATGAGTGAATTAATGTTGCAGTATGTCTATTATTTATGAATGATGTGATTTCTCTATGTTTTGAATAATTTCATGGTGATTGATCTCTTTACAAATAGATATAAATTTGCAAGTTCATGTGATCTGATGGTTTTTGATATGAATTTGTGATAGAAAACCCTTATCTCCATCTCTGAAGTAATGTTGTGATAGCTAGATAGTAGACGCACAAACCCTCCTTCTCACCTCAAATATGTGTTTCCGATGGTTCTCCCTCGAGTATCTCTGATGAGACTTCATATGCTTCGCAGGTGTTACTGGACAGGGTAAAAATTGTCTAGGATGGTGTTGAGGGAGATCATTGAGTTAATGGTGTCGACAGAGTGTGAACCCCTGTCGACAAATCTGTGTCAACAAATTTTTTCATTGTTGGGACCATAGTGCATGGATAATGAGGATATGTTGTGGAATCTGATGAGACTGGAGATTCAATAATCGTTCGAACAAAAGGCTCGAGAATTTGCATAGGAATAGAATCAAAATTTGAGACTGATGATGAAAAGAGTGGATGGGAAAGTATATATATTATGATATCCATGAGTATTTATCCTCTGAGTTTTGTATCATTTTGTATGAGTGGTTAGTGCAGTTGACCTATCGAAAGACAAACTTTCAAGGAGGAAAACCCACTTGTTGGACCCCAAAGCTGATCTAGAAGTTGAAAGAGGTAGACAACAGAGCATCGAGGGATGTCAAAGTTTCTCTTGATAGCATCTTCGAAGGTAACCACTTATACTATGAAATGAGAACTTTATACTAAGAACGAGAACTCTAGGGATAAAAAGATGATTTTTGCAAAAAAAACACCAAAAACACCCCCAAATAGAAAATTGTTGATACCAGTATACATGTTTTTTTTTTCGGGGTAAAAAATAGAGCCATGGCCTAAACATCCCATACTGTTGCTTAATAAAACTTTAAAATCAAGCCCTAAATTGGAAAAAAAATATTTCTCCAAAAGATAAATTACAATTTTTTTGAAACTTGCATATTAAACAAACAAAAATATTTCATAAATAATTTCACCACTCTAACCATATAAAATCAAAGAGATTATGATGTGATTCATAATGAAAGCATATATTAGATCATTCAAGAACAAATTATTCATATAAATATTCAAAATATCCTTCAGAGTTTCAATTACAAATGTCTCCCTTGCCTTCGCCTTCAGAGTTTCATATAAATATTCAAAATATTCTCCTCCCTTTCCCTCCCCCCTCCTCCCCCTCCCCCTTCCACCTCCTCTATCGTCGTATTAATGGGAGCATCACTCCCTTGGGTGCTAAAGGGATGCCCCTCACTAGCGATGCAATTATCAAAATCACGCCGCCAATGAGGGATGAACCTTTGGCTCCCAAGGGAGCGGTTCTCCCCTTATTGCAACGAGAGAGAAGGTTGAAGGGGGAGGCGGAGGGGGAGGCGGAGGGGGAGGAGGGGGATGAAGGGAGGACGGATGAGGTGGAGGGAGAGGGGGGAGTTGCCTAGGGAAACCCACAATGACTCTGTAAATAAAAACGATTTATATTATATTGTTATATCTACTAGCACAACCACAAGTAAATTGGTCGGTAAATGTCTATAGGCACAACAAACTGCTTAGTTTTGTCAAGATATTTGATTGTTAAACAAAGTCTAAAATATATAATTTTATATCTATTATTCATACCATATTCTTAGAGTTAATATAAACACAAAACAAATACTATTTAATAATAAATAAAACTAAAAATCCTTCTACAAATAATAATATTATTTTATTCTCTAAATATATAACTTACTCATGCTATTGTTTTATTTTATTATCTTGACAAAACAAAAATATTGTTTTATAAGAATATAATATTTTATTATCTAAATATGTAACTTATTAATAATATTGTTTTTTTAACAAAGCAAAAATATTGTTTTATTTTATTTTATGGAAAAAAAGAATAGTGTTTTATTTAATTCTCTAAACAAAAACAAGAATAACTTACTAATGCTAAAAATATATCCTTATTCGTTATAATATTATTAAAAATTCAATTTAACGAGTTAGGTGAAATGAATATGTTAGGTTAAGTGAATCACATTGGAATTTTTTTATTAAAAATGTAATGCATTGAACATTTTTTAATCAATAAATTGAAAATTCTATAAAATTTATATCGTTATTAAAATCGCAATTTAATGAGTTATGTCAAATGAATAGGTTATGTCAAATGAATAGGTTATGAGTGAATGAGTGATTCACATTGAATTTTTTTTATTAAAAATATAATACATTAAATATTTTTTTTTAAATAAATTGAAAATTTTAAAGAAATATAATTTTATTTGATATTAAATTTTATAAAATTTACCCTTCTAATGTGCAGAGTATATAAAGTTGCTGCATAGAATAAAATTAAAAGATTAATTTGCATTCACAATATGCTCCTCTCGATGCCCTTCCACCTCCATTCTCGGCCTTCTCTGCGGTTGCAATAGGGTAGCGCCGCTCCTTGGCAGCCAACGAGCCACCCCTCAACAAGTGTGCAATTGAAACCCAGTTTTTTAACCTACTATAATAGAGATTGGGATTTTCCTCGTCTGGAGCCAAATCCCGCTTTCCATCCATTCCCATCTGTCCAATAAACCAATCTGGCCGTCTTCCTCATGAGAAAATTAAAAATTTATTCATCACCCAACCTTCCATTACTATGGCTGACGACCCTTACGCTTGCAAAGCAGTGATAGAAGTTCATAGAATTGTTTATCCAACACTAAAAAGAGAAGTCCAGAGTGGATATAAACATTGACTGAACTTCTCTATCCAAGCTTTGTCAGTGATATATTCATTTTAGCAAATATTTCAAACTGTATCTACACTCTACTCTAAGCAATAAAATATTTAGACTCTAGGGATGTGAAATGTATATATTAATGCATGTAGAATTACAACCTCCTTTAGGAGTATAATGTTCAATAATAATTCGTTGCAGTTTGTTTAAAAACTAGAGTGATGCTCTTTGGAGGGGCTTGTTTAGTTTGAGACAGATTCTTCATGATTTTAAAACATTTTTAAAACGATAGGCTGCATCATTATGGTGATTGTATCATAACCGAGAAGAAATAGACTGTGGTTATTAATATAATATAGGGTTGCTTCACTTTCCGCCTCCACCCACGGCCTCCTCCGCAGTTGCAACAGGGGAGCGCCGCTCCTTGGAAGCCAACAAGCCGCCCCTTAGTGTTTATGTTATAATATTATTGCTTTGTATTTTATTTATTTTTTGTATTATAAAGTTGTTAAATGTTAAATTTATGTTAAATATTAAATGTTCTTTTGTTTTATGCTTTGAACTTTTAATAATATTAAGAAACTCATTTTTATAGGTGATCTTAAAGTTGGTAGCAATGTCCAAAGTAGTCTTTTTTTCCTTATATTTAAAACTTTTAATTATTTTATATAAAAATGTCTTTAACACTACATTCAATGATCTTTTATTCTATGCTTAGTAAACCTAAATATACATTATTCTTATCAAAGTAAGTTTTTTTTTTTAAATTTCTTTATAACTAGTTATCTAGATTTGATTTGATGTTGCCATGTTACCCTTCCTATTTAAAATAAAGGTCGGTGACATATTTTTATTGGTCTCAAATTGATCTTACATTTATTTTTTCAATAAAGGTTTCAAATTGATTTTTTTTTCAGTAAAGGTTTCAAATTGATTTTTGTTAGAGCTATATGACAATATTTTCATCAAAATTTTGAAAAATGGTTAGTAGATGACAATATTTTTATTTAAATTTTGGAAAATGGTATAGAAATCATAATTTATTTTTTTAAATTAATTATTATTACTTTTTATTATTTTGATTACAAATCTACATATTTACATAAATAATTTAATAAAATAAATATAAATTTTTAAGCTTCTGATATACGACATGAACCAAAAATCCTCCCAAAACACGAAATATCAAATTGTAGAATTTATCAAAAATATGATGAACAATAATAATATGAGAGTACTGGATGGGCAGAACCAAGGGCGATAGTGACATAAACCATGAACCTTCCATTACAACGATGGTAAGTTTATGAGAATGGTTTGACGAAATCGTCAAATTGTAGTGGATGCCATCAACTAAACTGTTGGGAGCGGTTGCAAACAGCCTCCTTTAGGAATATAATGTTCAATAATAATTCGTTGCAGTTTGTTTAAAAACTAGAGTGATGCTGTTTGGAGGGACTTGTTTAGTTTGAGACAGATTCTTCACGATTTTAAAACGATAGGCTGCATCATTATGGTGATTGTATCATAACCGAGAAAAAATAGACTATGGTTATTAATATAATAAAGGGTTGCTTCACTTTCCACCTCTTCCCACGGCCTCCTTTGTGGTTGCAATAGGGGAGCGCCGTTCCTTGGCAGCCAACGAGCCGCCCCTTATAGGCGGCGCGATTCTCAGAATCACGCCGCCTGTAAGGGGCAGCTCGTTGGCTGCCAAGGAGCGGCGCTTCCTTATTGCAACCACCTACTGGCTTATGCTGCATAACATAAATGGAAGACTTTCGCTCGGGGAAGGTTCGAAACAAAAGATTTCATTCCATCTACCAGCAAGGAATGATAATTAATTCAATGATTACTAGTCCCTTCTTAACACCCTTGGGTTTCTTAGTTTGGATCATGCATGGTGAGAAGTGCATCGAGACATTTGAAAATGATATTGCCATATAGACTTTACTTGTATAGTCTAAGTCCGAGACGTAGATATATGATATCGCCATATATATATGTTTTCACGTTCTATTACTGATATTATTACTGATCTGTTGACCTATGGGATATTGTACAGATGACTGAAGATGTAAAAGTGAAGATGTAAAAAGTTCCAAAAAACTGTTTTTTTTATTATAAAAAATGATTCCTATACCATAATAATAATAATAATAATAAAAATCTCTTTAATTTATTTTACTAAAATTGATATCGATGGTTTGGTAACTTTGGTAGGATTCCTATCCCATAATAAAAAAAGTTTTCCCTATCATAATAACTATACGGTAGTGGTTGGAAAAACAGTTGTTTTAAAAACCGCTAAACCAATTTTGACTAACGCTGATACTTGGATCCATCCAGTAGTAATTATCGTATTTAATTTTGTTGTGTAATCTAGGTAAGCATGCTGGTCGTTGTAGCTAGAGGATTCAATTCGATTTGTCACATCATCTCATGGATGCAAGAGTCTGGATTTTAATTTGTATTAATCATACGGAACTATAAATGTGGCTTTTAATTTTGGTTTTTTACAATAATTGCTTGGAAATCATGCTCCATAGCCGCTATAGAAACACTTTCTACATGATAATATCTGCAGATACTCTAACTTTCCATTACATTTAAAACCTTCTATCAAAAAACCAATGTGATTGAATGAGTTTGGTGAGTTCATAATTAAATTTGGAACTTGAATTATGTAGTCACCTAACTCATTAATGTACTCACCATTTTTTTATTTATTTTTGGCGGAGGGATCTTTGTATTTTTGGGTAATAAATATAATTCTATGGCACCTGGGTTTCTCACCACTCAACCATCCAATTTATAATATATGTCGGCTCTCGCGGGAACTCAAAATTCGCTGGATTTATATCAGGAGATCCACCATGATTGTATCACAAATGATTCTGCATCCAATGCTTGCTTCGAATTATTTTTCCTGTAGATATTACAATAAGAAATCAGATTCGATACTCTCAGTCAAGAAAAAAATCCATTTCCCTGGGTCTATGTCCAGCCCTTTGCTCATAAGTATCGTGAAAGGTCAGAAATCGAGAACACGAATAGAACGCGAAAACATATATATATATATATATATATATATATATATATATATATATAT
>LPNX010578114.1:232427-287427 GCA_001517045.1 Pseudotsuga menziesii
TGCATGATCCAAGCTAAGCAGCCGAAGGGTGTTAAGAAGGGACTAGTAATCATTGCATTAATTCTCATTCCTTGCTGGTAGATGGAATGAAATCTTTCCTTTCACACCTTCCCCGAGTGAAAGTATTCCATTTATGTTATGTGGCACGAGCCAGCAGGCGGTTGCAATAGGGGAGCTCTGCTCCTTGGCAGCCAACGAGTCACCCCTTATAGGCGGTGCGATTATGAGAATCACGCCGCCTGTAAGTGGCGGCTCGTTGGCTGCCAAGGAGCGGCACTCCCCTATTGCAACCGCGGAGGAGGCTGTGGGTGGAGGTGGAAAGTGAAGCAACCCTATATTATATTAATAACCACAGTCTATTTCTTCTCGGTTATGATACAATCGCCATAATGATGCAGCCTATAGTTTTAAAATCGTGAAGAATCTGTCTCAAACTAAACAAGTCCCTCCAAACAGCATCACTCTAGTTTTTAAACAAACTACAATGAATTATTATTGAACATTATATTCCTAAAGGAGGTTGTTTTCAACCGCTCCCAACAGTTTAGATGATGGCATCCACTACAATTTGGCGATTTCGTCAAACAATTCTCATAGAATTACCATCGTTGTAATGGAAGGTTCATGGCTGATGTCATTATCGCCCTTGGTTCTGCCCGTCCAGTACTCTCATATTATTACTATTCATCGTATTGTTGATAAATTCTACAATTTGATATTTCGTGTTTTGGGAGGATTTTTGGTTCATGTCGTATATCAGAAGCTTAAAAATTTATATTTATTTTATTAAATTATTTATGTAAATATGTAGATTTGTAATCAAAATAATAAAAAGTAATAATAATTAATTTTAAAAAATAAATTTTGATTGCTATACCATTTTCCAAAATTTAAATAAAACTATTGTCATCTACTAACCATTTTTCAATATTTTGATGAAAATATTGTCATATACCCCTAACAAAAATCAATTTGAAACCTTTATTGAAAAAATAAATGTAAGATCAATTTGAAACCTTTATTGAAAAAATAAATGTAAGATCAATTTGAAACCTTTATTGAAAAAATAAATGTGAGATCAATTTGAGACCAATAAAAATATGTCACCGACCTTTCTTTTAAATAGGAAGGGTAACATGGCAACATCAAATCAAATCTAGATAACTAGTTATAAAGAAATTAAAAAAAAAACTTACTTTGATAAGAATAATGTATATTTAGGTTTACTAAGCATAGAATAAAAGATCATTGAATGTAGTGTTAAAGACATTTTTTATATAAAATAATTAAAAGTTTTAAATATAAGGAAAAAAAACTACTTTGGACATTGCGACCAACTTTAAGATCACCTATCAAAATGAGTTTCTTAATATTATTAAAAGTTCAAAGCATAAAACAAAACAACATTTAATATTTAACATAAATTTAACATTTAACAACTTTACAATACAAAAAATAAATAAAATACAAAGCAATAATATTATAACATAAACACTAAGGGGTGGCTTGTTGGCTGCCAAGGAGCGGCGCTCCCCTATTGCAACCATGGATGAGGCCGTGGGTGGAGGTGGAAAGTGAAGAAACCCTATATTATATTAATAACCACAGTATATTTCTTCTCGGTTATGATACAATCACCATAATGATGCATCCTATCGTTTTAAAAATGTTTTAAAATCGTGAAGAATCTATCTCAAACTAAACAAGTCCCTCCAAACAGCATCACTCTAGTTTGTTTACAGCATCACTCTAGTTTTTAAACAAACTACAATGAATTATTATTGAACATTATATTCCTAAAGGAGGCTGTTTGCAACCGCTCCCTTATTGCAACCGTGGAGAAGGTGGAAGGGAACGCGAAGCTTCACTTTCACTATAATTATCTCGTGTTACAATCTGAATGATATCCTGTAAATTAAAATCTAACACGTTGACATGTGTTTTTGAATAAATGAAGTTTGTAATATAATATAGGGCTGCTCCCATTTTTTCAATTATTGGAAGTTATTTCTCTGCCATTACAAACCAAAGGATTGTAGCATTGTGGGTCTTGAAATTTTAGAAGTCTCGTAAAAGAGTATGTGATATTTCCTATAATGGGCTATTGGTAAGGTTATGTGGATAATTAAAGGTTGTGTTAGAATCTTGATAGGTTACATTAAGCTTAAAGAATCGAAAACGTATGAGATTGAATGCACGTTTTGACCCAAAATGTACACCTCACACAGGGACTACTCTACTCCGTGCCCTCTGGATAGTAGGTTCTGTGAGAGTGAAAACCCTTTCTAAAGAGAGTGAAAAAATCCTTTGTTTCGTACGTAGAGAAACAACCTCGAAGGTAAGCTCGATTGTGTGTCTGGCACTGTATCTTTCTCTGCTGGTAAGGCTAGGCTTCACGGCACGGACTAATACAAGATACCTTGATGCATATCCCAGAAATGTTTGGTGTTTGTTGTACCACAATATAGAGGACGAGAGCACATTATGACTCACATTGACACTTTCACACAACAAGCCTTTCCTTATATTTGATATGGTGACCTATCTATTATAAAGAGTATTAGATAAATAAGAGAGAAGATAAATGTTTCCGGTAATAATTAAGAATTTGTTAGAATTACAAACTAGTGACTATTTGTTTTGTTTCTAAAAATACACTTTTTCTTTAAAAGATGCAGCTGAAAGCATTACGAGCATTGGGAAAAATAAAAATATATGAGCCAAGACTTAAAAAATAAAGTAGAAAATTAAATATATGAATCTTTTTAAATGAATATTCAATTTAGGAAATGGAATACTCAACGGAAGGAGTTTAATGGTTATGGGGTGACGGTAGTTTCCCTTGGAAAACTTCTTTTTCTATAATTATTGATTAAAGTATATTTCATAAATAAGTTGTTTTGGTCACTTAAGGTTGCTTTGGTCACTTAAGATAGAGACTCCACCAATTAAGTTGTATATTTTTAAAGTTAAAAAAAAAAGCTTTTATGGTTTTATAATGAATTGATTCAATGAAGAAAGGCATCACATGCTTTTTTCACTTCCATATTAATATAAAAATAAATAGGTACATTGAGTATGAAATAGGTAAGGAAATTAAATGTGTGATAGAAAGGTATGAGTAATTATTATATAGGAGAAACATACCTTAAATTTAATTATGTAAATTTTTTTATTATTATCATTGATAGTGACATTTAAAGCATACAAAATTCTTGCATGATTTGTTGAATGCATGAAATAAAAATGGGTAGTAAGTTATCATAGAAATGTGAGCAAGAGATTATCATTGCATAAATTGTTGAGTTTATGTTGGGAAGTTTATGAATATTTGTACATGGACATGATTAAGTATACATGAATATGTTTGAAAATTTAATTATGACGTTTGTATCAAATTGATTTAAAAATGTTTGTTATATATATAGATTATGTAAATAAATGCGAGATTATCAAGGGTGACCTAAAGGAGTAGAAACAATATGAAAGTTGTTATATATACCCATTATGTTTTTTAATACTTATAAAGTTAAGTATATATATAAGATTTCCTAGGATGACCTAAGGTATTGAAAATTATGGGGGGTAGTGTTTAAATATTCATTATGTTATATATGGTTCAAAATTTTATATATCCATTGTGTTTATTAAATGGATTGTGCAAAGTGTAAATAGTTTTTGTGGAAGGATAATGCAATATATAGTATGACTATATATACATGAGATTCACACCAAAGTTAATGATTCTGAGAATCACACCACCAATGAGGGGCAGCCCTTTGGCGCTCAAAAGGAGTGACGCTCCCTTTCATGCTATGACAGAGGAGGTGGAGGGGAAGGGAGGCGAAGGTGATGGAGGGTTTAAGGGGGTTTTGTTTTTTTAAATAAAATGTTAAATTTGACAACTTTTTGATACGATATATTAGTACTGTTTTGAATTTCAAACTTTATTTTAGAAATAAAATTTCTATATATATTGTTTTTAATATGTCATTTACAAATATATGCTATAGTTTTTCATGAATTTATGTGAACCATAGCATTTTGGAGTATAGTATGAAATAGTAACATTTTAATACAAAAATTCTATGAAAATCCATTGAAAATGGTTGTAAATGTCTTTATTTTCTAGAATTTCTTAGAATTTTGTCAATGAAAAAGTCTTAATTTTCCTATAAAATTGTCTTATTTTAAAGAAAAAATTGCAAAATGTATATGTTTTTCAATATAAATTGCTTTTAAGTGTATTTTATTTTGTTAAATGTCTAAAAAACACACCTGAAAATAGAAAGTAATAATATTTTACGACAAAGATGATTCAAATGCCCAAAAAATGCCTTAAAATGAAAAGGTGTGATACTGGTATTAACCATTTTTTAAATGGAGGTAAAAATAGCTCCTAAAATTAGGAGAGAGAAAAATGAGAACTGTGTTGAGTTCTCGTTTCATAGTATAAGTGGTTAGGTTACATCACTGAGTTCACGGTCGACATAGTGAGGTACTATACTGATGCGGAACATGAATTCTTGAAACGACCGACAGGCAGGTTCCTATTATATTTACAATTATTAATTAAAATGCTCATTTATCAAAAAGGTATATTGAGGATGAACTGCGACGACTAGATCCCTGTTCTACGGAGGTTGCAGGTACCACAAAGATGAGGGTCGGATGGAATTATTTTCGTTATATTGATGGGATTTATGAAGAATCTTTGATGGAAGTCGAAAAAGAGTTTGGTAATATGTGAATTTGGGTAAGGTTTTGGCAAGAGAAGAGGTGGAGGACTGAGAAGAGTCCTGCTGCAACTGGAATAAGAAGCTACGAGAGAATATCACAAGGGACTAAGTGACCCTACAATGATGAAGGAGATGACCAAGCTATTCTTGAACCTAAGGAAATACCAACCCAGAGTGTTACACCAAAATCTTACACTCTTGATCCATGTGTCAACCATTTTTTCCTAGTCCCCAAATTTCTCTCTGCTAAACTGGATTGGTGCTAAGGTTTTTTCTTCCTTTTTTCCCTCTCTAGGAAGGCCAGTTCTCTTTTCTTTCATGCTAGGTGTGCCAAAGTTGTTTTTTCCCTTCATGCTAGTTGTGCTACTACCAGCGCTCTATTTCCCACTTCTAGGTTCGTCGACGGTTCTTTTTCCATTCGTAGAAGGTGCACCAGTGCTGTTTTGAGGGAAAAAATGGGAGCTTCGAGAGCCTTCTTGAAGGTGGATGAGGTGCATGTCTATCCCTATAATTTAGGTCAGGTGGTATTCGGTTCTTAAATTATAGGGAAGATCCCTTATATCCCTCCTCGTAATCCACAACCTATTTTATCCCTTTAGCCTTATAAATTAAACCCTCTCTCCATTTGGAAGAGAGGAAGGACTATGGTACTATTATGCTGGTGGAATTTGTAGGTGATCCCTATAATTCTTTGGCAGGTTTGCTAGCTTGTTTCAGAGTTTTTTTCTTGGAGTTTTTGATGGAATATTGTAGTGTTAAGGCTAGGTTGTGATGTTCTCTCCTATGTAATTCTATGCATCTCCTTCATTACATTTATACAAATCTCTTTCCATAAAAATTGATGTTGTTAATAATGTTTAGAGATTTGTTCCTTAACTGTTAGATTAGATCAATTATATGTTTGGATACGCATATATTGTTTGCTTGTTTCCACTTGCTTAACAAGGTTTTGCAGCTGAAGGTATGAAGATTCTGGAGTTTGGATCAACAAAGAGAGAAGAGGATCTGCATATTTCAGGTAGGTGATTTATTCGTTACTTTGCATTTCCATTTGATCTAGGAAAGTAGGTTGCATTCTGTATTTGATTTGTACAAGATCCACTTGGAATACGGAGATCTGACTTGATTTTGATTGAGTAGATTTATTTGATAACACAGAGAAACAACATACCCACACCTTCGTGGACTATGCCACACTTAGGAATAAATATGAGCTCGACACAGAATTTTCCAATTTGTCATCAACAAAATAATAGTAGGGGATCAGAAAATGTAGGAAGAAGGCCAAGATTGAAGGAGATGATGTAAATTCACCTCTATTTCATGGGAATGGGACTGAGGATCCCAACCAGTACTAGTTCCTATATGAAATAGTCTGGAATCTTACGCAAATCCTAGATTAGGATATGAATAAGCGTCAATTGGTGATAACCTTTCGAGGTCTCGCATTGGACTGGTAAATGAAATTTATGCAGGTTCCCACAAGGAACGTACTGAACACTCTATGTAATGTCCCCTACCCTTCGACCAATGAAGAGGATGTTACTATACATCAAATCACCTAGGCATATAGCCCCATGAACATGAACACACATGCATATAATGCTGAAGCATGAGACTTAAAAACATAAAACACATTATGATTCATAATCATTCCTATACACAATGGAAGCAAAACATATCATTCAGCACTCATGCATATACAGATCAGCATTTAACATGTATATCATCATTCATTAACAGTAAATATGATTTCTGACAGAAGTTAGGTAAGAATAGTTATCTTATACAAAGCTTGTCCCACAACCATCTACCTCACTGCAACGTTCCACCCAACCGCAAGCTTGCGTGCTCTTTAACCTCTCAGCAATTTTTCCACCCCCGAGCTGGGCATGATTCCCTAGGGAATAAGGAACTTAAATAGGCTTAAACATAGCCATGGGCATCAACACCACAACGGTACACAATTCATCCAAGACAACACAATTGCATTTATCAGGTGAACAATAGATCAACCAAGCCAACAAAGTTGGGTTTATCAGGCCATCTAGGAGCTGGGAAAGGGTAATGCTAATCTAGTTAGTTCACTGAAGAGCTATAGACACCAACACTAGAGCCAGCCTAGCTTCTAGAACACCCAGACACACCCAACACAAGAAAGTTAGTCCATTCTCTGCAACATAGTCCCTCAAACCCTGATCTTCCTTCTAGTGCTCTTCAGGGGTTGTTGAGAAGAAAGCCAGCTCATTAGCTTTGTCTATGTGGTTCTCAACCCACCAGGTTTATCAAGCACCTGAGACCCTCATTCACCACTCCAAAGTAGTTGAAGGACAATTCCACTACATGCAAGTAGCCAAACAGAGCTATTCAATATTTTACAGGGGAAAATACAGTCAATCCATTGTGGCAAACAACAGCCCATAAAAAATATGAACCCACAGTAATTCCTCAAGGAAATCACTGGAGAAATTACACAGACAACAATGGGAAAGGAAAACGATTCTCAGTCAGCACGTGAGGGGAAAAAATACACATCCAAACAAATTGTGGCAAGGATAGCCCATGATCAACTCTAAGCCCACACCGCACAAATCTCACTACTGTCGCTGAGAAAACTTGTACAGACTGGGGATGGAATAGGTTTCGACTTCGAACTCTACGTGAGAGACAAAACACAACCCACAAAACTATGGATGTGATTACAAAAAAAAAATTCAACGATGGGTAGAATAGAACATTAAGAAATCTGCCAATGGTTGAAGAAGACACACACTCTGCGTGATCAGGGGAGAGAAACAATCCACCAACCCTCGAATTCATGAGGTAGAGGAGAACTATCTTCTATGTGAATGGGGAAGAAAACCCACTGACTAGCAATCTTGAGAGAGAAGGCGAACCCCCAACAATGGAATGCAGATTCCTTTAACTCCCTCGCATGAAGGAACTGAACAGACTCACGATCGGGGTAGTGGGCAAGCCAATAGACGCATCATGGAGAGAGAGTGAGTAGGCATGGGTGTGGTATTTTTTCCAACCAATTCATTATCCCAACTCACCAACAAAATACCAAGGTGGTGGGAGTAAAAGAGAGAGGTGACATGTGGATCTTCCCCATGACTCAAAGTTCAACATTCCCCCCTTCCATATCCTTCAGAATCATGCCCCTTCTCAATTTAGTTTCCGTGAACATAGATGGTTGGGTTATTTAACTAAAATGCATGTTTACATGATGCCACATTTAAATATATGTCATATGTCCTGATATCCATTGGTGACCATTCTCAGAACAATAACGCAACATAACCAAATCGATGGTGGGGCTTTGGCCTTTAGCTCCACACCAAGATTATTTACAATATGTGTATCATGTATTTTTAATGCAAGCGTGGTTAAAACTAGGGTATTACATTCCCCTCCCCCTTCAATAGCATTTTCCTCAGTGCTTTACAAAATTTGAACAAAAAGCTACACTGGTACCGCCTCACTGTTCCGTAGGATTGATAAAAAATGGATGTGCTAATCGCATGGCATCCTCTAGGTCGCACGTAGCCTCTTCAGGCTTTTAATGCTCCCATTGCACCTTTACTTGCCCTATGGCTTGGTTCCAGATAATTGTGACCTTCCTGTCGAGGATGTGCATTGGCTCGATTTGAAACTCTCCCTTGGGTTCCACCTAAATCACATCCCAATTTATCACATGGTTAGGATCATGTACATATTTCTTAATCAAAGAAACATGAAAAACATTATGAGCTCAAGTAGTAGGAGGCAATGCAAGTCTATATGCAACAAGCCCTATTATTTCAAGCACTTCAAACGACCCATAGTATCTAGGTGACAGCTTGGAACAACTCCCAAGCTTCAAGGAGCTTTTCTTTGCTTTCACTTTGAGGTAATCATGATCCCCAACACTGAACTCTCTGTTTTTCATATGCTTATCTACATATCTTTTTTGTCTATCAGTTGCTTTTATATTCTGCCTAATCTTTACAACCTCTTGCTCCATTTCCTTGAGCAATTCTGGTCCAAGCACAACTCTGTTCACTGGGTTATCCCAAGTCACTTATGTCCTATACCCTATTCCATACAAAGCTTCATATAGACTCATCCCCAAGCATGCCTTCTGTCCATTGTTGTATGAAAACTCTACCAAGTATAAGTAATATTCCCCCTTGGTTGGTTTGTCCATCACATACATGTGAAGCATATCTTCAAGTACCTGGTTAAATCTTTCTATCTTCCCATATATCTAAGGATGGCATGCAGTGCTCAAGTTTAGCTTTGTACCCAAATCTACAAACAACCCTTTCCAGAAATTGGAAGTGAACTTGACATCTCTGTCAAAAACTATTGCCTTTGGCAATCCATGCAATTTGAAAATCTCCTTCATGAAAATCTTTGCAATGTCATCAGTCATATGCATAGACTTCACTAGTATAAAATGTGTTGCCTTTGTCAACTTTTCTACTACAACCATGATGGAATCATGTTGTCTCCAAGTCATCGGCAATCCAGTAATAAAATCCATGGAAATAACTTACCATTTCCATTCCGGAACTGGCAAAGGCTGCAACAAACCTGCTAGATGTTGATGCTCAACCTTTACCTGCTGACATTTCATGCACATTGAAATGTACTCAACCATTTCCTTCTTCATTCCTGACTAAAAGTACTACTTTCTAGTTGTATAAATTTTCTTCTGATATCCTAGGTGAACAAAATACAGAGCTTGATGGATTTCATCCATAATAACTCTCCTCAAATCAGCTACATTTAGAATATAAATTCTGCCTTTATAAGTAAGAAGTCCATCTTCTTCCAATTTATATCCCTCATACTTATACTTGCTCATACAATTCTTCTCCGGCAACATGATTAACAACCTGCTACCTCTAATATGATTGGCAAATACTAAGAGATGCCACATGCATTTCCTGTACCTTCCGGTTGAGCACATCAACTACCTTGTTCTCCTTTCCTTTTATGTGCTTGATTTCAAAATCAAACTCACATAAAAATTCCACCCATATTGCTTGCCTAGAATTTAGAGTAGGCTAATCAAACAAATACTTCAGACCACAATGGTCTATTCTGAGCTCAAATATTTTACACATCAAGTAATGCCTCCACATCTTGAGGGCATATACTATGGCTACAAGCTCTAGATCATGAGTGGAATAGTTCTTCTCATGCTCCTTCAGCTTTCTTGGCTCATAACATATCACGTGGTTGTCCTGCATAAGGACTCCTCCAAGCCCTTGTCCGCATGCATTGGTACATACCACAACATATTTTTCCAAATCTGCAACTTTCAATACTACTATACTGGTGAGAAGATTCTTCAACCATTGGAATATTTCTTCACACTTCGAAGTCTATTTGAAATTCATCCCCTTCTTTTGCAAAGAATTGATGGCATGTGCAACCTTGGAAAATCCCTCAATGAATCTCCTTTAGTATCCTACAAGTCCCATAAAAGATCTTACATCCGTCACATTTCTTGGAGTAGGCCAATTCATAATGGCTTCAATCTTTTTAGGGTCTACTGATATACCCTCTTCTAAGATAATGTGACCCAAGTACTGAATTATATTCCTTTAGAAGTCACACTTGCTCAACTTGGCATACAGCTGATGTTCCTTGAGCACTTGCAATGTCAGTCTCAAATTCTCTTCATGCTCTTCCTCATTCTTAGAATACACAAGAATGTCATCAAGAAAAATAAGAACAAACTTGTCCAAATACCTACCGAAGACATTGTTCATAAGGAACATAAATGTAGCTGGTGCATTTGTGAGACCAAATGGTACCACCACAAACTCATAATGTCCATACCTTGTCCTGAATTCTATCTTATGAATGTCTTCATCCTTGATTCTCACCTGATGGTAACTAGACCTCAAGTCAATCTTGGAAAATACCTTTGCTCCTCTCACTTGGTCAAAGAGGTCATCAATCCTGGGAAAAGGATATTTATTCTTCACAGTAACCTTGTTTAACTGTTTGTAATCAATACATAAGCTGAGTGTACCATCTTTCTTCTTTACAAATAGAACCGGTGCTCCCCAAGGAGACACAGTTGGTCAGATATACTTCTTTTCCAACAATTCTTGTAGTTGCATCTTCAACTCCAGCATCTCCAGTGTACTCATCCTGTAGGGTGCCTTAGACACTGGGACTACTCCTGGCACAAGTTCAATGGTGAAATCAATGTCCCTCTACTGAGGAATCCCTAGAATCTTATCAGGAAACACATCCTTGAATTCCTATAACACCTGATAGTCCTCCAACCTAGGAGTTTCATCTCCTGTTGGTTCCAGAATATGAACTACATACAACTGGAAACCCTTCCTACAAGACTTCTTCAACTGCATTAATGAAACCTGTCTTACTGAAATTATTTTCGGAATACCATTCACAACTACCGGGTTTCCTTCTTCACCCATGCATTCGAAAGTCTTGTTATAACAATCAACCTTCACTTGGTGAGCTTCTAAGCAATCCATTCCAATGAGAACATCATAGGAACCAAGCGGTAGAAAATTTAGATCTACACAAGTGGTCAATCCACCCATAACCAATGGACATTTCTCTACCACTTCATTGACCTTTCTCTTAGTCCCAATGTCTAGCTGAACTAACCAATATTTTCTATGCTTTACCTTATTAAAAGCACAACTCTCCACTACACTACGAGTGATATAACCATGAGTAGAACCAAGGTCAATCAAAATAGATATAGATTGTTCAGCAATATTACCTACAACTTCAACCACAGTTTACTGATGATATTCCTGGCAGTCCTCCGATGCTGCATAAATTCTAGGGACTGCTCTTGCTAATTGACGCATTGTTTCTACTTCCTAAATGTTATAAGCTAGCCTTCCACTTTCATTCTCAAGTGGAAAATATCTACGCAAGTGATGTCCTTCACATTTCCAACATTTGAGTGGACCTTTATTCTGATGTGGCTCTTTAGGATTTCCGCCTATCACTCCAACTGGATTACTAGCAGCTTGGGATGGCTACTTTTGTTGATTCCTGAAACTAGAAGGTTTGAAACCTTTCTTTCTTTGGTCAAACTTCTCATTTTTCTTGTCCTTCCATGCCTTATGGTAATCAAGTTTACCTTTGCTTTGCTCATAGCAATATTTAGCCTTTCTTATTACTTCTTTGAGAGTTCTCAGCTCATAGAACTCAATTATATCTTTGTAGGCTTGAGGAAATCCACTTAGAAACCACTGGATTTTTACTTTTTCATCTCTGATGTACTGGACATACCTCAACAATTCCAAGAATTTATTTGCATATTCATCCATGGTCTATTGTCCCAATCTCAGCTCATGGAACTCCTTGATCTTATCATCATAATACTTGTTAGAAATGTATTTCTGCCTGAAATACTTATTGAACTGTTTCCACTTCAGTTTCCTTTCACTGATCTTCTTTACCTTCTTGAAGTGTTCCCACCAAATGGATGCTCATCCATTTAGATTGAATATGGCAACTCTGGCCTTCATGTTCCCTGAATAGTCTTGCACCTGAAAGTACTTCTTTATTCCAAGAATCCAAGCTTCAGCCTCTTGTCCAGTCTTTATCTCACCATCAAATGTAGGAGGTTTAGCCTTCTTAAATTCATCTCGAGAGCGATCCCTGTGATGTCTTCTTCGTTTCCTTTAATGAGAAGATGAGCTTGTATCTCCACTAGATTCTTTAGAGTTAGATGATCAACTCGAAGTCCTTCTCCTTCTCCTAGTGCTGCTCTTACTGTCTTTTGGCCTTGTTGTACCTCGTCCAAAGTCTATCTTTCTCTACAAATCTGTCAAACCTTGAAACATGGCAGCATTCAATTGATGCTTCTCTTCCTGGGATTTAATCAAGCTTTTCATGGTGTCTATGACATCTGACGATGTCTCTTGGAATATCCTTCCATTAGATTCTATGTCATCATTTCCATTACAAACATTTTCTACCACGGCATCTCTTGTACACTCGTAAGAATCATGAGCATCATATCCATCATGGGTTCTCATGACTGAACCATCTCTTGCTTTACCACACTATTCTTCCTTGAGTACTGCTCTTGAAGGGTATCTATAGCTCTACAAATGTGTTAGTAGCAAACTGTTAGATGCATACATTAATATAAATGAAAACTACTTACCCTTTTCTCTTGGAAATTTCATAAAACAACAATTATGTTAAAACATAGAATTCTATCTATTTCCTTTCGGCCCTATGACCATGGACAGTCTGCTGAAATCTACTGAAAATTGAATGAAAGACAGTCAAAAACTGCTCAAAAAATTACTGAGAAAATCCTTCAAAAAACCAAATCTCCTTAGGCCCAATTGTACCTCTTCCCAGCTATTTTTTCAATTCTACGGGGGTCAAAACAACAACACTTCCGATCTGCATCGAGAAGCAGATCGATTGTTCATCGATAGTTTGTTGCTAATTTCTTTCTAGTGTTGTGACAAGAAAATTAACTAGACTCCCGATCTGTATCGGTGAGCAATTCAACTGTGCATCAGGTGCATAGTCCTTTGAGTAGCCACAACAGGGGAAAATTATCTTCCTACCGTTTCCGCGAGTGAACCATCTAAGCTTTCGATCGGCGATCCGATCATTATCCATTTTTTAGTGCTTTTTTTTTTTACTTTTCAAATTTTTCCTCTGATCGGTCTATTATCCCATGCCTTCATCAGTGACTCATTGATCTATTCCCTTCCACCGTATCATTCCTTAATCATCTATCGTTGTGAATTTTGTTGACGATAGCATGGGTTAACTTGTTGTGTCGGGGGCCGGGCGCCCTACGCACCCGACAGTTAATGATCAAGACTTCCATAATGACGGTCCACAATCAAACTAAATCTTTCACAGCTCCTGACTTTGTTGATATTCAGAGCCTCTAGAAGCCACAACATCAGTGCTCAGAGGCACTCCTCATTGGGAAGTTAGTCTCTTCGACCTCTGCAACGATGGACACTCAACAAACTTCACTTGCCATAGCTCATCGACGACCGCTTCCTCTGAGTATCAGAGATGTGATCAGCTAACCATCACCGATGGCTGATGATTAGAGGACTTAGAAAAAATTTCAATTTTTCTCATTAGTATTCCTTTTCGCTACTCTAATCGACTCAACTATCTCCTATTCGTCGGTGAAATATCTCATTCAGTAGCTGCAACTGTAGGTTATCATCTTTGATCTTTTTTCAATCGGCAGCCCAACCTGCTAATGAATTTTGATCAAAAAACTAAGGCATAACCCGATCGGCATTGGCAGTCGAAACTCTTCTTGTCAGAATACTAGTGCCCTAGGCTTCCACAACAACGGGTGCACAAACCACTATCTTCTTCCGATGACTGATGTTTTCATCACTTAGAGAAAAATTTTGAACTTTATTTTATTGTGTCGGTGGTTGGAGGCTCTATCCATCAAAAGGATAGTCCTCTAGCCATCTGCAATGGTAGACACATCATCTAGTAACCTCCGTTGGGGTTTCAGCGATCGCTTTGTCATAGTGGCACCGAGCGCCGATGATTTTTAACACTTAGGTGAATTTTAATGGATTTCCTTGTCGCAGGTCCCTCGTCAGGTGGTCTCCTAACTAGAGGATCCGATGCATCGGCAGGACTTCAGACTAAGTCCTCTGATGATTTAGTTACTTAGAGAAATTTTCCAAAACTTCTCCCATCATGCACATATTTTCTTTTGTTTCTCCTGGTTTCTTCTAGGAAGTAGGCAACCTGCCTCTAGTATTTGATCTGTCATGGCCCATTCAAGCCCATGCTGCAACCTTGCTCTGATACCACACTGTAATGTGCCTAACCCTCTGACCAACAAAGAGGATGTTACTATACGTGAAATCACCCGGGCATCTATCCCCATGAACATGAACATACATACATATAATGCTGAAACATGAGACTTAAAAACATAAAACACATTATGATTCATAATCATTCCTATACACAATGGAAGAAAAACATATCAATCAACAATCATGCATATACATATCAGCATTTAACATGTATATCATCATTCATTAACAGCAAATATGATTGTAGACACAATTTAGGTAAGAATACTTATCTTATAAAGAGCTTGTTCCACAACCAGCTACGTCGCTGCAACATTCCACACAACCGTAGGCTTGCATGCTCTTTAATCTCTTAGCCATGTTGCCACCCCCGAGCCGGTCATGATTCCCCAAGGAATAAGGAACTTAAACAGACTTACACATAGCCATGGATATCAACACCACAAGGGTACACATTTCAGCCAAGCCAACACAGTTGGGTTTATCAAGCGAACAACAGATCAACCAAGCCAACAAAGTTGGCTTTATCAGGCCATCCAGGAGCTGGGAAAGGATAATGCTAAGATGGTGAGCTCACTGAAGAGCTACAGACAACAACACTAGAGCCGGCGTGGCTTCTAGAACAGCCACACACACCCAACATAGAATTCAGTCCCTTCTCTAGAACGTAGTCCCTCAGACCTTGATCTTCCCTCCAATGCTCTTCAGGGGTTATGGAGAAGAAATCCAGCTCAGTAGCTCCTATCTGTGTGGTTCTAAACCCACCAAGTTTATCAAGCACCTTAGGCCCTCATTCACCACTGAAAAGCAGTACAAGGACAATTCCACTACATGCAAGCAGCCAAATAGAGCTATTCAAGCTTTTACAGGGAAAACATAGTCAATCCATTGTGGCAAACAACAACCCACAACAACTATGAACCCACAGTAATTCCTCAAGGAAATCACTTGAGAAATTACACAAACAACAATGGGAAAGGAAAACAATTCTCAGTCAGTGTGTGAGGGGGGAAAAGACAGATCCAAACAAATTGTGGCAAGCATAGCCCACGATCAACTCTGATCCCACGGTGCACAAATATCACTATAGTCGCTGCGAAAACTTGTACAGACTGAATATGGAACAAGTTTCGAATTCCAACTATGCGTGAGAGACATAAAGCAACCCACAAAACTATGGATGCGATTACAAAAACAATTTCAACAATGGGTAGAACAGAACATTAATAAATCCGCTAATGGTGGAAGAAGACATGCCCTCTGTGTGATCAGAGGAGAGAAACAATCCATCAGCCCTCAAATTTGTGAGGTAGAGGAGAAATATCTTCTGCATGAATGGGGAAGAAAACCAACTGACTAGCAATCCTGAGAGATAAGGAAAACCCCCAACAATGGAATGTGGATTCCTTTAACTCCCTCGTGTGAAGGAACTGAACAGACTCGCGATCGAGGTAGTGGGCAGGCCAACACACGCATCGTGGAGAGAGAGTGAGGAGGCATGGGCATGGTCTTTTTTCCAACCAATTCACTATCCCAACTCAGCAATGGAAAACCAAGGTGGTGGGAGTAAAAGAGAGAGGTGACATGTGGCTCTTCCCCATGACTCAAAGTTCAACATTCCCCCCTTCCTTATCCTTCAGAATCATGCCCCTTCTCAATTTAGTTGCCATGAACATAGCTGGTTGAGTTATTTAATTAAAATGCATGTTTACATGATTCCACAATTAAATATATCCCGTATGTCCCAATATCCATCGGTGACCATTCTCAAAATAGAAACACAACATAACCAAATCCATGGTGGGGCCTTGGCCTTTAGCTCCGCACTACGATTATTTACAATCTATGTATCATGTATTTTTAATGCAAGCGGGGTTAAAACCGGGGTATTACACTCTAGGATAAATTAGAAATGGGTTGATCAAAGAATTCAGAAAGCCCAATTCTAAGTCATAATATATCATAGAGCTAAAGGAGATAAAGCAATATCCAATTGAATCGGTATGGGATTTTGATCAACGATTGAAGACATTGATGGAGAAAGTTACTTTTTGAATGAGTGATGTACAAAACAAAGAGTGGTTCATTTTTGCATTAGTACCACATATCAGGATTCCATTGATGCAACATAAGATTGGGACATAGAGCAAAGCTCTAGAGATCATAATGAAGCTGGAATCTTCACATGTTTTCGACACTGGAGTGGGAATGAGTCATATCTAATTGAAATGGAGAACCTGATGATCCAATTGAAATATATGAAGAAGGGAAGGTAACATAGTGAGGATATATGGTGGACTCTATGTCATACATAAGGAAATCATAAGGATGAATGACCATATTTTTGAAATTATTTGTTGTTGGAGCTCCAAATCCGTTAATTAAGGTGACTTTCCATGGTTTTGCATCTGTCAAGTTCATGGGCATTCACACAAAGAATGTGTATATATTCAGAATATGGTTTTATAGTTTTATACTAAATCAAAGTTGTTTCATGAGCCTTTGGGAGCCCAATGTGACTCTACAAGTGAAAATTGGCAAATTGGCATCAATCCCCCCTAGGTGGGCCAATCATGCTCCAAATCATCCAAAATGACCATGAATTTTTATGTGGACGTGGCTTAAGTGATGTGGGGCAATTATTACTCCTTGGAATGCATGGGTGTTTTAGAGTTTCTCAGTTGGATTAAATGCACAAAATCAACCCAAAATTTGACAAAATCCACCTCTAGTGCTCCTAGTCAGCTAAGATGTCCAAATTCAATGAATGCAATAACACCAACAATGATGAGGGAACACATGTGGCATTTTTACTGAGATGGAGTGCTCACATGGGTGTAAATGACCCAATTTGACTAGCTATTTGTCCAACTAATCACCCTAAGTTCAAAACCATAGTGTATTAATGCATAAAGCATTAAAATTGACTAAGGAGTTAAAGTAAGGTACTAAGGGGTTGTATTACTATTCTAACACCATCCCTTAATAAAAAAACTAGGTATAGCTCAGAAAATGAAGGACGCCTTGGAAACAATGGCTCAAATCACCTCAAATACATAATTCGGAATTTTTATTTGTCCATGTAAACCAAGGAAAAGAAGGAAAACCTCATGGGACAAACCTTCAAGAATGGAAATTGGGATGAAACCTGCAACAAATAGAAGAAAATTACCATCCATCACTCACTCCAAGCAAATATTTAAGGTAAGTGAAGTTCTTCTCTGTGAAAGTCTTGCTGAAAATGTCGGTAGTTTGCTCGGTGGATGGAAAATACTGTAGTGAAATCACCCTATCATGCACTAATCCCCAGATGTAGTGCATATGGATATCAATTTGCTTTGTCCTTTTCATCTAAACTAGATCATTATATATCTTTATGGTACTTTGACCTTCCACCCAAATGTTGGTGGGAGAATCAATTGTGACACCAAATTGCCGAAGAATTTCCTGCAACCAAACACATTGTGTATCTACATTGACTGTCACCCTGTACTAGGTGTTTTCTGATGAAATTGAAATGGTTTGATGTTTCTTACTTGAAAAAAAAATGGGACCTTTAGAAATCATAAAAACAAAACCTGAAGTCGAATTCCTGTAAGTGGGACCTCTAGACCAATCAGAATCAGAAAATCCAGCTAGTTGAAGTTAGGAACTAGATGAGTAGTTCACCCCAAATTTTTTTGTACCCTGGACATGATGAAGAATAGTTTTTGCAGAATTCCAATTGATATCATGTGACTGGTGCATATTTATTTCTACATCACTTATAGCATAATATAAATCTAGCCTAATATGTGTAATATAGAGAAAGCTTCCCACTAGTTTCATTTAGAGTGTAATATCTACCAATGGAGAATTACCAAATTCAAACAATTTAATGCTAGAAAGAAAGGGAGACTTGGCTTCCTTACACTCAGCCATGTTAAACTTCTTTATCAGGTCTGAATCATACTATGGTTGACTCAAGATGATACCCCTTTCACTTTGCTGATTTTCCAAGTCCAAAAACTCCCTTAGCAATCATAGGTTGGTCATGGAAAATTCACTATGTAAAGATGACTTTATCAAACCAATTGAAGTGGTGTAGATACCTGTAATTAGAAGTTCATCACCACAAAGAAAAATAACTTTCAAAATACCATCATGTTTATGCAAATAAACATTAGGATATGATTTGCATCTAATGAATCAAATAGAGAGTAAGAAAGCATCCATTTTAGCATACCAAGCCCTAGGGACTTGTTTGAGTCGATAGAGTGATTTATATTCAACCAGAATACAAGTGAAGGATCCTATTGGAAACATTAAAGTTTATTAATATATATATCTTATTTTATCTCACCATGCAAGAATGCAATTTTTACATCCATGTGGTCCACTTTCTAACCCTTACTAGCTACAATTGCTAGAACTAGTCTTATGGAGTCCATCTTTGCAACCGGTGCAAAGGTCTCTGTGTAATCAACACCATGGACATAGACCTTAGAAAGTAATATTTATTTGTATTTGAAATCTGAACCATCAAAAACAATTTTGGTTTGTAATATCAACTTGCATTGAACAAGCTTCCTCTTGGGAGGAAGGGGAACCAAATCCCATGTCTCATTCTCTTGGAGATAATGGAACTCTTCTTATTTCATTGGTGTTTTCCATATTGGATCATTAAAAGATTTCTGATATGTCTATGGATCATATACAATCGGCATATAACAGTGCTCAGAAGGAGCACTATCGCTTGCAAATTAAGCATTACTAGTTTGAGATCTAGTCTTCCTAGGCTCTTGCGGATTGCCAGCCAATTCCCCTATAGCTTGTATTATTTTTTCAGCCCACTTAGGACTTGATGGTGACTCATATAAAAAAATATAATCTTCATCCATATTATTATCAGACATATCATAAAAAAAAATAGCATGAATCATCACTTACATCATCGAATGCTTGAGGAGAAGAACATTCCCCCAGTGCAAGCTCAAAATATGGTATTGGTTCTTCAAATTGCACGCTTCTTTAAAAAAATGTCTTGAGTGTGGAAGTGTCAAAGATTTTGTAACATTTTTTTTCTTCACCATACCTAACCATGATGCATTCCTTTCTTTGTGTCTGCAAGGCCTTCCTCTTTTCGGAAGGGATTCGAGCCCATGCTCTAGTTCCAAAAATCACGAAATTTGAGACATTTGGTTTATGGCCAAACGATGCCTCGTAGGGAGTATTTAATTTTAATGATTTTTGGAAGGCTCTATTTTGTATGTGTGTAGTACAGCTCATGGCCTCAGCCCATAGCTTGGGACTTATATCCCTTGCTTCAATCACGCAACTGGCCATCTCCTTAAGAGATCTATTCTTCCTCACTGTCACACCATTTTGTTGTGGTGTGTAGGGACTTGAGTGTTGCATCTGGATGCCACACTCCTCAGAAAGGTGATGTAGGTTATTTTTTACATATTCCTTCCCATTATAAGTACTAAGGACCTTAAACTTATTCCCACTCTGATTTTATACCAATTCCTTCGAAATCTTCAATTGTTCAAAAACTTCAAACTTCAATTTGAGGAGATACACTCCAAGAGAATATAGAGTAATCATCGATAAATGTAAGTACATATATTGATCCACCATATGATGGAGTGGGAAAAATACCAATAAGATATGAATGTACCAACCCTAATGGTTGCGTATCTCTCCTTGTAGTGCAGGAAGGTCCAAGAGCGGTGACCACAAAGATTATTGAACATCCACTTAAAAAGGATGTCGTAGGATGCATGTGGATCAAGGATGGGATGAAGGAGAATGTATAAGAAGTAAAAAAACAACATGAGGACTTCAATATCAAAATAAATGACTATACTATTTCTAGTTGACCTGCCTCGAGGGTGAGCCACAATATTGTGTTGGGGGGGCTATTGGTAGGAGGTTTTGAGGAAGTAAGCTACGCAGCACTGAGTAAGTTGCACAACACCAAGGATGATGCTCAAGACCAAATATGGCGTGTAAGGTGCAAAATTCGAAAAAGAGTTGGCTTGGTCATGATTTTGTAGTAATTTGTCATATTTTTGTAGTTTTTGGTCCAAATTAGCTAGGAAGTTGATAAAAGTGGACCATCTTGTAAAAGGAAAAAGCCTATAAATAGAGATAGGAATGTAATGTTTCCAATATCATATACATTGATTGATCATATGTGGAGTTATCCTATTTGAGTGAATCAAATTCTAAACATGATCTCTGTTTTATCACAACCGTGGCGATGTTTTACAAAAAATTGTTTTGATGCGGAAGTAATATGACGTGATGAATATTGATGGAAATACTTTGTTTTGTGCATTTTTTCTTCTCTCTATTGAAAAATGTGATATGGATGAATTAATGTTGTAGTATGTCTGTTATTTTTAAATGATGCAATTTTTCTATGTTTTGAATAATTTCATGCTAATCGATTTGTTCACAAATAAATATAATGGCAGGGATAATTTTAGGGGCGAATTTTCACCTAGTGGGCTATTTTTCCATGTTTTTATCGCCAAAAAGAATAGCCATCTTACATTTTTTGAAGCCCCATTTTGCCCAATTTTGATGGGGTAAAATTTTTTCACCCAAAAAATTGCCAAATGATTATATAAACAATATAAAATCCTTGGAAATTAAAATATTTTTTGAAAAATATCGCCAATCATTTTATAGTTGCCGTTTAAAGAATTGGTAATATTCGTCAACATTTATACACTTTGAAATAAGTATGGTTCATTAAAATCATCCGTGTATAATGGTGCAAGTTGATGTGATATGATGGTTTTTTGTATGAATCCATGATAGTAAACCCATGTATGTATCTCTGAAGTAATGTCGTGATACATAGACAGTAGATGCACAAACCATCCTTCTTACTATGGAACTGTGGTTCTAACAGTTCTCCCTCAAACATCTCGGGTGAGATTTCATATGCTTCAAAGGTGTTGCTAGATAGGGTAAAACCTGTCTGGGCTGGTGCTTAGAGATATCTCCGAGTTAAGGATGTCAACAGAGTTTCAACCCATGTCACGAGATCTGTGTCAACACCACATTTTTTGAATTATCAGAAGTTAGCTAGGGACATGACAAATTAATTTGAGGCTTTTAATATCCAATATGTCCCTAGTTCACAAACTTTCAATGTAGATATTTTGGTAAAAACTACATCTAAGATCATTCCACTAGAAAGCATGTCCCTCGATACATTCTTTATTGAATTAATGTGCATACCTCCCATACCAGACAATGTAACTAGTTGGAAAATATTTGATGATAATGTTTATATTTTAGACTTCCTAACAACCAAGGACACTTTTAAAGACTTTGCTATAGATGAGGTTGAACATGATAAGCATATTTCTAATCATAATTTTCCCTCCAAGTTGATCTCTAAATAATTAATTAATTTAGAGAAATACTATGAGCTAAAAGATAAGTTTAAAGAAAATACTAATTGAAAAATACATAGTTCTACTCTTAATTATAATATTGTTAACCTTGGTAATGATCAAAATCCTCAATTTATTAATATATGGCTTACTTGTTCTCCGGAAGAGTAGAAAGCTATAGTGAAACTATGTAAAGAATTTAAGGATTTTTTTGCGTGGAATTATGATGATCTAAAAACCTTTGATTTTTCTATCAGGTAGCATAAAAGACCCCTAAGTTCTGATATAAGGCCTTACCAACAAAAGTTGAAAAATATGCATGCTAGTCTCGATCCATCCATCAAGAAAGAGTTTGAGAAACCCATAAAAGAGAGAATCGTATTCCCAGTTAGACACACATACTGGATCTATAACCTGGTCTTTGTCTAAAAAAAGAGTTGAGAGATCATATTGTGTGTAGACTTCCACAATTTAAGTAGAGAATCCAAAAAAGGAAAACTTCCCTATTCCTTCAATCGAAGAGATTTTGCAATGAGTTTCGGGTGCATAAATGTTTTCCTTGCTTGATGGATTTTCAGGTTATAATCAAGTTTTGGTCACAACCTCCAACCAACAGTAGTTTAAAAGGAGAGATTAGTGACAAAAAAAACGACCAAAATCACCATATCAATGACCACTTTTGGTTTGGAAATCACTGGTGGCTAATTTACAGTTGTTTATTACGCAAACAAACCTGGTCATTTTTATTTTCGTTATTTATAGCTTGTGAGTTAATCATTAATTTGGTCATATATGTGTTCATTAATTTGGTCATATATTTGAATCAGTGACGAAATATATGACCACATTTATGACCAAATTAATGACCACATGGAAAACTAGAATATGACCAAATTTTGTCACGTAATAGAAGACCATAAATTAGCCACCAAAACTGCTTTTTGGTCATTGACATGCGAATTTTGGTCATTTTTTGTCATTTATATCTCATTGTTTGGTCACGTATGTCTCAATTTTTTGTCATTTTATATGCAATTTTTTGTCATTAATCTTATTTATTTGTCACTAATTTAGTCATTTTTAGTTGTTTTATGTCTGGTTATTATATTTTACTAGTATTAATGGTGTCCATTATTAATCAATATAAATTTTTCATATGATATTATGTATAATTAAAAAAAGAATCATACATTATTTATCATCATCTAATACACGTGAATTACGAAATTCCACATTAATTAGTTAATTACAACACTTATAAATAATATAAAGTACAACCATATAAGTTTTAAACCACACAAATTATATTATATGAAATGTCAAGTATTACAATAAATATGAGTTTACTCAAAACTTATCTCCATATAACTTTACATAAAAATAATCTATTACATCAATGAATTTTCAAAATATTACAATGGCTAAAGCATCTCACTTGTACTTAGCTGGTAAGCCATACTTAGATCCCATGGAATATTCAAAACCATACTTATCATCTCGAAACCCTCCGTAGTAGGCCCTTCATACTCAATGGAAAACCCTCAGCAACAAGCTCTTGATACTCAATGGCCCACTTTTTGAACTTTCTATCTGTGCACGTTTTTAATCCCGGTTTTGTCATCATTTTTCGGCTAATAATTTACATGTTTGACATATTTTTTGTCACCTTTCGGCATGTTTTCTATCATGCAATTCACTATTCAGCTCCATGTACGACTATATTTTGGGTTTATGTAAGTTATGATTTATTTCTATTATTTCATGATTTTATTGGTTAAATCCGATGATATTTGATGATAGGCTAACATATGAAATCATGTTTGCAAATCATGGTATTCAACGAACACACAAGCTGGCAACACATCCATCCTAAATATGCATAGAGCATATCCAACGCACTATCCAACTCACTATTCAAACCGTCAAGCCAACCACGTGTTGTTGATGATAGATTCCTGAGTGTTAAAGCATGAAATGGTCTGCAAATTTCCTAATTTACACATTCTTGGGTGAGAGCATGATCCTCATTCTAGAAGGATTTCTAGTGCGCTGCCTCTATTTAACACCTTGACACCAACCACACCAAAGCAGAGCCTATATGCCACATCACGTGCCATAGAAGAACCATTTTGCAAGGAAGGAGGAAAGCATTATGTGTTGGCCATTTGATCAATTATTTACTATAATGGTTGACTTATCTTAAGAGTATTTGACCACTAAAAGGGTCAACTTGCTTGCTCATTGTAAAACACTATATATATAAAAATGCTTCTATGTGAGAGTTAGTTAATTAGCTAGTTTATAAATGTGATCATTCTGATTCAAGAAACTCTGTAATAATTTTCTTCAATTTAATAAAAGTAATGATTATGTCATGCATGATCGTGTCTTAGTAGCATTTAGAAAGTCATCACTCTGATTGCTGGGAGGAACCCTCATAAACCAGAGATTTCTATTCCTATGTATTTCCATTATTCCCTTTTTGAAATTAGAGTATTTTTATTTGTAATTTGTTTATGTAATTTGGTTAATGTGATCGTTCATGTCATTTTTTTCCTGTAGCATAGATTATACTTTGATATTATGTTGTTAATGTAGTTTCACTTTGTGAGTTAAGCAATTGGTTGCACACAGATTTTCTTTCAATTTTCTTTTCAAGTCTTTCTAGTTTATTGCTTAGTTTTATGTTGATAGAATAGATTGCATTGATATTATAGGACCCAATTACAGTAGGTTCAATTCTATTCCTTTCCATTTTGTTATGAATTCATTTAGTTATATTCCAGCTTGTTTAATAATGCAATAGATACTGATGTATTTTAATTGTGAATTTAGTTTAAGTTATTTTATATATTGAATTTAATAATTAGGAAGGTTTAATTCATGTCCTTTATATTTTGTTATCATGTGCATCGATCAACTGATCTCAAAATCATTTCGATTAACTATTCCTCAACATTTTAGTGCTTATTGTGTGCAGTCTTTCATTCAAACAACCTGCTCTACCTTCCATTTAGAACTTTGCTCCAGTCTGTTATCCATCCTTTCATTCAGCCCTTAGCATTTTCATTATGTTTTAAGCTTGTTTCTTTATTTTTTCGATTATGTTTTGATAGTGTTAGTTAGACAATGGTTTTGTTTCTTCTTAAATATTTAGGTTAGACTATTTAAAATACTTATTAAGGTTTATTCTTATTTCTTCCTTCTTTTCACCCTATGTTTAGAATTATTTCATGCATTTTGGTTTATCATATTGCTTTGTAATTATATCTTTGGCTTGAATTGATTTAATCCTTTTATATATACTTTAGATTTAGATATGTCAATATTAGAGAAATATGTTAGTACCTTGTAAATTGATCATAAGAAGTGGGATATGTCCCTTTCAATTAGGTGGTTACCAAAAAAACCTATAGAATAGGATTTTAATTCACCTTTATTAAGTTTTCTACTTGCTCCTCTTTATTAATTTTTCTACTTGTTTATAAGTTAGGTATACCTTCTTGTAGTCTTGTTCCATATTTTGCAGTTAGGAGTTATTTGCTTATGAAATAAATCATCATGTTTACTATCACTTGCAATTGGACGTTTCTTACTCTACACATCTTTGTAGAAGTTAAGTTAGATTTGATTCCATTTAGTTTCTTCACTTCCTTTGAAAGTCGCTTTGACACTTCTCCTACTTCTACTTCAACCACGTTGAATCTTTATCCTCAAAACAACCAAGGAGAGTGGAACTAGATAGTTCAGTTTAAACCATTATGTACATCCATTAGTTACATGTATAGTTTTTCTTATAAGCATATCCAGTTGTTGTAATTTTGTGTAGTTAGTCTCCAAAGTTGTTTAGCAGTAAAATAGATCTTCTTATAGAGAGTAGTTTATTGTCATAGAATAACATCGTCTATATATTTATCATATAGTAATTGTTTACAGAGTATAGTAGTATAACTTGATACCACTCTGGTCTAGTACTCTGTTCTATTTCAATTACCTTGATAGTTGAAGTCTTAGGAGTTTGACTCGGTTTTTCATTTTGAAAGATATTTCGATCTTTTGTTTCTTAAAATATTCCTACGACACCCTAGGAACCCCTCTTCCTTCGCATATACTTGATGTCAACTCTAAGATTACCAACCCTGGTCGATAATTAAATATTAGATAAATTAATCAAAATGATATTTTACCCAACACGCGTGCTTCTGTATCAGCACTCCACGTGCTTTCGAGATTTCCAAGCTTTATATTTGTGCACGTGCTTCTATATATGCACTCCAGCAGCGTCCCTCCTCATGTTGTTATAAAGATTGTGAGTAAGCTTACCTACAAACAACACATGTTAAGCAATAAATTTTGTTGCTCGCTAAAAAAAGAAAAAAAAATTTAAAAAATGTACATAGTAATTTCACAAGATTTAACATGGAAAAAAGAAACAATTCCAACAAACATAAGGTGTACTCAAAATTCATAAACATTTAGAACCAGCAGAACTACAAAGACATGAACATGACACACCTCTCCATAAGGCATGAATATGAATGGAAGCATTGTGCAAAGCAAAAAATTCTTCCGAATAAATATATGAACAAACTTTTCACTCGATATTTTTTGTCATATTTCCCAATACCTAAGTTCTTCTAACATCTAATTCAGCCAGTTTACCCACTTTGAGGAAATCTTGGTTTTCCTTATCTGAATACTAAAGGAAATTTTAGGTTGTTTTTATTAGCATTTTAACTAAATAAAACATTGGTGGAAGAATCCACAAGATTAGAACATATACACTTCAATTCTATTTTGAATCACACTAAAAAAGATGCAATCTTAAACCTAACAAAGGCACACAATTGAAGGGAATATAGAAAATTCGATGTGGAGTGAACATAAGAGTGGCCGTAATCATTTTCAAGATAGCTTACCGAGATATGGGAAAAAAAGCGTTCCATTAGTGTCGACCTCTCAAGTCAAGGAAAACAAAGGTGGCTACTAAGCATAGACTTATGCTTGAGCCCTTAACTTTACAAGCTCAAAATAAAAATCAAAAGGGAAGCTATTCCACTTTGAGAAAAGAAAAAAGTGGTTCAACCTACTTGAAAAGGGGATCACCTTCCTCCCAATGAATTCTGTGTCTTGCAAGATGAGGTTTTATTCTGATATTAGGTGAGGCGTACACACAAAGTATGATAGGTGAAAGAGAGAACTTTTTTATACTGTGTAAATTGGAGTATGTCAAAAACTATTGTGTTTTTATTCACCAGGGAATATGATCTGAGGTCATCAGGAAAAGGCATTAAAAATCAACAACCAAATACTGTACATCTAAAATAATCCTAATTATATATACGATTTATAATGTAATATCAGCGATAGAATGTAAAATGAAGTGGATTGTATATTTCTCATGTGTTGTATGCATTTTTCCATTGGAATTCAAATTTTAATCTGAGGCATAACATTTTCCACATATATTCCAAAGGACCAAGCATAGGTGAAGGAGACTCATTTATACCTTGCAGATTTGACCTACTTGATAATTAGTAACCTGAATAAGGAACTTTTAACATTCAACTGGAGCCTCCTTTTGAGCTGCTTGAAAATCATTTTGTTGTAGAAGTTAACATCTGATACATTACAATACAACAAAAGCTCTTCCATTAGAAAAATTGAGTAAAAAATTTGAAAATGATTAGGGATGATAAAAAGCACAGGAGTAAAACACCCATTTTGAGTGAAAGACATAGAAAATGAAGAAAAACTATTATATTTCTACTACAAACCAACACACGAACTATTTTTCTGCAAATATAAAGAGAAATAGCTCGGCTGAGTTTGGAGGTTGCTCCTGTCAAGAAAATCTCCTTGACATCAGGGTGGATTTCATTAATAATGACTATTATTGTCAAGGTGTTTTCGTGTACAACCTGCACTCTCAAACTTTGATTGTTTCAAACAAACAGAGTACTTCCCCCATTTAGAGATTTATTCTACTCACAATATGAAAGAGACCATTTAGTGATGAAGAAAAATCCTAGCCATAGTATTTCCACTATTAATTATGGAGGAGAATGTTATGTAAATTTCATGATTCTACAATGTTAAAACAACCCTTGACTCTACAACTAGCATAATACACCAGAATACAATATACTTAATATAACCAACGAGGAAGATGTCCCTTTACTTTCAAAATTAAATAAAGAGAAAGGTGACAGAAGGCATGATCCACCTTGTTCAGAGCTACAATACTTATGACCTTGACACCCAATTTATCAACACTCAGAAATGCATCCTCAATGAAATTATTGATTCATTCCTGGGTTTTATCTTCCACCTTTCTTGATTTTCAGATTCTCTCTATATCTTGTTAAAAGTCCGTCTTACCTCCGTATATTTTGTCCTCTTTAACATACTTCTTAACCAACATCACTTGACACTAGTAGTTTGTTTTGGGTGTATTTTTATAGAAAATTATTTTTTTCTTCTATAGCCAAGATTCAATATTTTCTATTTAAATAGTGGCCCCAAGACACAGATACAACTTTCAAACGAATCATTAATATTCATTATTTTTTTAATAGGACCCTTATTTACTCCTCCTTGCTCCAATCATTAGCTAATGAAGTGCTGTGTAAGATCCATCTCATAATTTTGGTGGCTTGCAAGAAATCAAAGAAATTAGGTCCTAAACAATACTAAACTTGAGTATTTTCCCAATACATGGCTCACCTCCAGAAGCACCCAATTCGATAAATACAAATATAGCTTCAAGATTTATTCTATTCATGTCAAATAATATATGTTGTAGCTGTTTTGCTAAATACTTTACAAGGGAAGTTTGCAAAATCATCTCACTAATTTTGGGTATGTATGCCTTTTTTTTCCAGCCTTCGCCAATATCATTAACGTTTTCAATAAGCTATCAGGTAAACTCCTCAATGTATGGAACTACCAAATGCACTAGCTTGTTCATCATAATTTTCCTCAGCACTTCATTTGTGATATCATCATTTCCAGATTAAAAAAGTCTTGAAACTGCCATGGCAACATCAGTTTGGACCATTGTATTTTCACACACTTCTAGAATATTTGTAAGTTTCTCCGTTATTTCGGATTGCAAAAGTGCATTAATTGCAGTGATTTCAGATCTAGTTTATCCATAAAAAGATTGTTCTAAAGGGAAGAAACTTGTTGACATATATTTGGGATATTCTCTCTTGGGTTTCCTAGTATAATGGGGTTAATGTGAAGTGAAAAAATATCTTCTGTTAGTTTCCATAATTATATTTGAGTTCATTCCCAAGGCTGAGAATTCACAGGGATAAGATCTAGAGAACCTCTAAGAGATGAAGTTTCTGAAAAAAAAGAACCCATAATTCATGAAATTTGTACAAGAAAACCAATCATATATATATATATATATAGAAAGCATCCCCTGATCTTGAGATTCAAGAATCTCCATGTAATAAAATTTTAACAAGGACAAGAAGAAAATCAAATTACATCCAACTAGACTTATCAATTATTAAGAAAATAAGAGAAGATTATGGTATCTTTTCACTTGGAGGTTACTTTCCAAAAGTAAAATCCTAATACCGTGTTGAAATCCATAGGAAAAGAACTAAAATACAATTAAACCAAGATAGAAGAAAATAATATATTATAAAGTGTCAAGACTCGGTGGAATTGTATAGGTCGAGACTCTAGATTTTATAGTTGTTTATGGATTTTGTTATGGATGATTATAACAAGTCTGTTTGGGTGGAAGAGAAGCACACCTAGGATCCTCCATGGGTGGCTATTCATTCTCCTATGGCTACTACCTATCAAATATCGATGTAACCATTGTCTCAGAATCATTAACAAGGGATTTACTTCCAAAAATTTAAGGATGTTTTTTTTCCTACTACAGGATCATGGATTTATGGATGTCACCATGCCCAAGGGACTATCATATAATCAGAAATGAATAATACTTGTTTGTACAAAGATAAGACCTAAAAATTAGAAACATTGTGTACTTGAATTGAATAGTATACCATTGAAGAAAATGTTGGATGCTATCACAAAAATTTCCAAACAGGATTTCATGTTGACTGTTATATTCTTAGAATATTCCATTAAGATACCTATATCAAACACTTGGTCCTTATTTCTTCCTCATGGATATTGGTGACTTCTATGTTCCCATACTTGGAACTAAGACCATTCAATGTTGTTCTTTGACTGCCTACAGGGCTGCCACATGCTCAGGATATTAGTTCTATTCCAGAATCCTTAGAACAACCCTTTTATTTATAATTAGGGAAAACCCAGTTGAGACCGGTGAGAGATGTAAGGTTAACTGGAAGAATACAATTTTTTGATGGGAGGAATCTGACTAGATAAAACCTGAGCATAGTCCGAGAAAGGCTTAGAGCTTCTCTAGCACTTTTTGTGCATTCACATGACCACTATAGAATTTCACTCACTAGGATGAAAACATAATGATGCATGTTCCTACCTTAGTGACCAGGCTTCAGCTTAATAAACTGCAACTTACCCTCATTAGTGAATTCTACAAAAGTGAAAGGAAGAACTAAATTTGGATCCCCAAAAACAAGACAATCAACAACCTACAACTAAACAAAAAAAAGTCAGTTTTTCAACCATTTATTCCATTGTATGCATACAAGGAAATGAGAAAATGAGAAAAGAGAAAATGTTACATGGAACTAAATGGAGAAAATCACCTGTCCACAATTTATAAACAGAGCTGCAAGTTTCTCTTCGTTCATCTTCATTAGGAAATCAAAATACAACATACAAAATATAAGGAATGGAAAACAAAATGTGTCAACGAACATTGCATTTTTTGCAGAACTGCAACTGACTGCTTCCATACAGTATATGTGAGGATTTATAGCAACAACATATTTTAACTCCAAAAACAATTTTGCACTCTCCTTTATTTTGTATTTTGAGATTTTTTATGAGGTTCCCATCTCAGCACTCCCTATAGATGTTAAATCTGATAATTTATTTATATATTGATAAGATTATTCAACTATAGAAATAATGCACTAACCATCTGATCTATAACTAAGACATAGACAGTTCGCCTGATTCTTTCTTTTCGTTGTTCCCTGCTGATTCTGGAGTTTGTTCACCGTCTCAGCTGATTGTAGCCATTCCTTTTATAAGGGGTGTGTGGAACATCTTAAGTCAGTAAAAAAATGAAACAATCAAGTATCATTGCTAAACTTAGACAAAATAGACAACTCTTTGAAACTTATATCCTCTCATTGGCCAATTGAGCATAGGTTAATGAATCCCATTCTACTTTTGTTAAATTACATTAGGAATTATGTTCAGTGATGTAAACACTAAATACACAATTGTAGAGTGTACATAGCGAATAAATCCAACTGCAGAGAGCCCAAATTTTTAGGCTTCCTAGGACACTTGGGAATTTCAAGCTCTACTTGTGTACTCTCCACGTATATACATCTTTCTATATATCAATGATAAGAGAAGCTATTTCTCCCATTTTGTGTTGTGCAAAAACTCCATTTCAAATCACTACAGAACAAGGTTTCTTCTTGCTATAATTTTTCTCTTTCTGCATTTGTATCTTTATTTATGCAATTATCCTTTATCCTGTAAATGCCCAAGTGATCTTTGCTGGTGTTGCTTTGTATGCTCGGCTTTCTTAAACTTTGTAGTAATGTCGAGTGAGGACTGACTGATTGTAAATGTCCTTAAATCACCTCAACCATAGACTTCAAAATTTCCTATTTGTATGATATCCAATAACTCTTGCATCAAGTTCACATAACTTGATTCCTTTTCCACAAGAAATAGAAAGCGGAGTTTTTCATAGGAAAAAGTGATTAGATAAATTCGTCTTCTTCAATTTTTTGAACTATTTAAACATTTGTGTTTCTCCAATATGACTACATGAGAAATATGATATAATGAAGGAAGAATCTTCATAACTAAAAAACAAGTCATTTTCTCTTTCTATCCAATCTTTTACCCAAAATCTTTGGGTTTTGATGTTTCCAACATCTTGGAAAGTATTTCAGATATCCTTCACATTTTGTCACATATTGACATGCATCTCTCAATGTTCTCTCTAACTATTTGATCAGATACAACTTCATGATAGTATGATCAATGTTTAATGTAATTGACACCTTTTGGGAAACTTGATTGGACTATCATGTAGAGAATAATCATCAGATCAAAAATTTTGTGGTGGAGTGGCTGTGTAATATGGACAATGGGTGATGATTCTTAAACCTATAAAGATAGAGTTAAAACAATATGTGGAACTCCATTGAACTTATTGTGTGCTTGCACTAGGGTGGTTGGTTACAAGGAAAGATAATTAGAAATCTAGTATGAAGTAGTATACCATACAAATAATGTATTTTATGCATATATGTTGGTACTCAGGTATGCGAATATGTTAAATGTTTTATAACCAATAATGACCTTTTTATACTTGTACCTATTGTATTCCATGACTTTTATAATTGCAAAGCTTTACAGTGTCTATGACTAATTGAAATATGGTAATGTCCTAAAGAACATTAGTTAAAGTGGTTTTCCTTGCGCTGGTGAGTTTATTGCATTTGCATATCACTTAAGGAAATGATGATGTCATAGGAACTCAAAACAAAACGATTAGGTTTGGTGCAATCCTAATGATGATCAAACAATATTTGTAGAGAAGAAGAAATCCTTTGGTGATTGTGAAATACTTTGGAATATATAGAAATGAAAAAAACTACAACTTGACTTATTTGGAAGAAAAGATCGAGTGTTGCTCAGAATCAAAGAATAAATTTAGACAAGGATTCGTTGCTATAGAAAATAAGAATGAAATTATTAAAAAAAAAATTAAGAATAAAATTACCCATGCCATGATTAAATGAGAAGGTGGAGCATTGAATATAATGTCTTTTGGCATATTCGTCTGACTATGTCACTTGTATGAAACACAATAAAGGGATTTGCATAACTCAACCGCTTAGTAATTTCTTAGAGATGAAAGAACTATCAATATTATCATTATTTCCCCTTTCAAGAAAGGGATCTCTAGAACTATCTATACTTAGACACATTCATTTCATGAAACTTTAACCTTGCGCATAAAATACACATAGAGACACATTCAAAGTTTTTACTATAAAATTGTGCCTATTGTGGTTCTAACCATTCTCTGGCGTCAAAATGGAAGATAATTTAAGTAAGTATAGATTCATCATTGCATTCATATTTTCATGGTAAAAATGATGGTGTCAAAATAAATCAACTATTTACCATCCATTCAATTGAAAAAAACCAGCCAGCGTGAAACATTACATAAGTAGGCCAAGACCAACGGTGAAGAAAAATATGACCTATTATACAGATGTTATCCACAACATCTAAACATAATTTACAGAAGTATATAACATTGATATATATACGTTTTTGTACTGTACCATATCCTCTAAATTTGATACTCTGTGCCACCAGAGATCACCTTTGCTACCATTAAATTATTGGACCCAGGATATGATATAAAGCATTAAAGGATCTAATATAAACCACAATAATGCAAAGGATTCCAACTCAAGGGAATTAATTAAAAAAAAAAAGACAAAGTTAAAGACCAACTTTAGTTTTATTAATGTTTTACCAAGCATTACCAATAATCCCCACATGAACATAGGTCATCTTTGAAATGATGGAAATGATTAGCATCCCTCATAATTATTTATAGCCTGGTAATCCTGGAGATGAACTTAGTGGGAGTGTGGAAATCGCCACATACCCGAAGGTTCTTGGTGATGCAGATAGACATTCCAGGGCTTGTGTTGAGAATCCCAAAAGCAATGGCCAGCTTCTCACGGTGACTGTAGAGTGTTTCTTCTTTCAATTCTTTTTCAACATCATGCATCACAAAGTTTGTGTTAGGCACATACCTTATTGCCTCTATTTGTGTAGTCAATGAATATAACATTCCATAGAATTCCTTAGATTGTAGGTGCACCCTTTCTCCCACACGGAATGCATGAACTTTGTCATCTAACTCAATCCAGCTACATCTTAGTACCCTTTTCAACCTCTTATGTGGAATCAATTTCCTCACCTTTGCAATGTCATGTAACCTTCCCATTGTGGCATAGATGTTAGACATCAACACATAATATGTAGGATTATTAAGCCTTATCTCAAAAACCCGTGCTTCCACAAGTACAACTAGCTCAATATTCCCATGAATTCTGGAAGTACCAAGCAAGGCACCCCATAGACCAACATCAGGATTTATAGGAAACTTTCTAATAATCTCTTTTGCATTGCCAAGATGACCAGTACAACCTATAAGGTCAACTATGCATGTATAGTGTTTAACCCCTGGTGTGAGCCAATAATATCAACTCATACTATCGAAGTATTTCCTACTGTCATCAATAATGCCTACATGACTGCATGCTGAAAAAACAGAAACAAAGGTGATGTGGTTTGGATTCATGGATATATTCTACATTTCGTTAAACAGATCACGGGCATCCTTATCAAGCCCATGGATTTCATACCCTACAATCATGGTGCTACAAAATATCACATTCCTTTTAGGAATTTTTTCAAACACTTGGCGTGCAATCTCTATTCTTCCACATTTATAATATATGTCTATAATGGAAGTCCCCAAAATAAATTCAAAATAAAACCCACTTCTAACTACACAGTCATGAATCCATTTATCATTTTGAAGAGCTCCTAAATGAGCACAAGAAGAGATAACACTTACAATGGTAACTACATCTGGAACAATTCCCACAACCCGCATCTCGTGAAAGAGTCCCAAGGCTTCCTTCGTGAACCCATTCTATATACTCGCAATTTTGATGGCATTGGATATCTATATTGTAATTCAGAGAGTTAGTGAGTGGAAGCAATGTTTCTAGCATGTTGAATAGCGAGACAAAAGGAAATGCACCCATGTAATTTCTTTTTCCAAACCCCTTGCATACGTACTATAGGGTGTCCCGACGAATTCAATAAATTTGTTCCATTTTCATTTCATTTCATTAGAATAAAAATGGGGTATTCAGGATAAAGGAAAAATACTCAATCACCCAAATGTTAGAGAAAAACAAGATTTCTGAATTTACCAATGTGTGTGAATATTACGACACTCACCCATTTATTGGTAGCATTATTCTCATTATTCTTTGTCATCGTTTCAATTTCATTAGTGGCCAAATCATCGAGGCAATGCATGATGAATTCATTGGCCAAAGGATTCAACTTACATAGAAGATCCACTAATTCCTTCATATCCTTGTTAATATATCCATTCTGCTAGACATTTTCTCTTCTGATATGTTCTACATTTTCCTATGAACTCTCCTTCAAGATCTGTCTTAATTTTTCCCTATAATTCGAGTGAATCTCACCTTTCTAGTGCATGTCACTAACATTGAAGCTCCAATTCTCCTTATTCTTTTCTGGATCCTTCATATGCCCCAAAATTTCAGAAGATCCTAAATCAATCCCCAATCCATCGTAGTCTTAGTATCCACCATCGACCATTATAGCCATCATAAAAAACAAAAAAATGAAAAATAGCGAGACAAAAGGATAAACCTTCACTACAATACTCGTCGCAACTCGAACTGTACCCCACGATATTCACCTATCGACTACGAATTCTGTAAATTTTGTGATAACAAGCCCTTACCCTAGGATATGTAAACTCTCCTTCCAGTTACCACACCAATTACCGCAAAATGAGTAGAATGGACTCCATTAACCCATCGACAAGCTGTCCAATATGGAAACCACCAACTCTATATGAACCCTCCCATATTCTTCCCCACACCGCTCCTCATCATTGTGACATCGTTCAAAATTGAACCCTTTCTAGCACTTCCAAAGGGTTCCCCCTTCACATAAGTGTAAAGTTAAAATTGCCTTTCAAAAAAATTTAAAATATGAATTTAACCCTTCTAATTAAGAAGGCATAGTTTCTATCAACATTTCAAAAGAAGGGCAACACGTGAAATTACGCATCCATATAAATTTCCCAAGATGTTGAAATTCCGATGCTATGAAGTTCAACTCATCATTCAAAATATTGGAAATGTGAGAAATTATACTCACTTAGTCACTCATGTGATGCACACTACTTAATGCAAGATGACAAGTAATCACTGATGACAATGTGTTAACAACTACAACTATAATAAAAGGAACAATTACTAGTCTACTACTAGGCTTGAAACGAGCTCAAAACTTTGTGGCTACTAACTATGTGAACCTCGCTACCAATGTCCACTCTTTTTTTGTCAAAATAAAATTCAAAAGGTCAGTTTGATGAGTCCACCTCTACAATACTTCATTTCTTAGATAAATATCATGGACTTACGATACCATAAACAACACTCCATGTCATGCAAATACAAATAAGTCCATGATCATGATGTTTTTTATGCATTGCTAATATAGAGAGGTGTCATTGGGCACACGATATGGAGAAACAATGTTTATTAATCAAATTGAAAAAAACAATTGCTAGATCAAGAATACTCTTGAATTTGATAGGTGGCATGATCATGATGTAATCTCCCTCTGGGTGAGAATGCGAATTTGGGAAATAATTGTATGACAAACAGAGTGAAAAAAAGAGGGAGCACAGATGAAAATGCGAAAAAAAGTCAACCTCAAACTCTAGGTCGAGTGTTTGTGAGAGATCAAACTCTCGACCGAGAGTTTAATAAAACTCTAGGCCGAGAGTTTGAACATATAACCGCACTGTATTTCAAACAAAAATCTTGGATGAGAGTTTTAAAACTCGCGTATGATAGTTTGAACTAAACTCTTGGCTGAGAGTTTGGAGATATTTTTTCGGCCAAGAGTTCATGGTCAACAAAACCTACAAAAATATATGCCATCTTTCTGGAACCTGTAACTTCAGCAAGCCCAAACACCTACAAATTTTAAGGATTATTTGTTGAACTTGGTGTACATGGATTCATCTCTGAATCTAGTTTCCAATGATATAAAAATTGTTTCATTTCAATTTGAATTTCTATTTATTAATATTTTTTTCTAAACATTATCCCTTAAGAATTTTGTTATTTTGAAAATCACCCGAAATGAAAATTCAATATCATAACAAAGACAACACCAAAAATTTTGAAATCTTCATAGAGATCATAATTGACTTGTCCTCTTCAAAAGGGTACTTTTATTTTTTCCAATAAGTGTCACACTAAAAATAAAATTGAATCTCACCAACATGTGTCGATAATGCACCATTTTCTGAACTTATGTTGTTTTGATAAATAATAAAAAATAGTTCTAAGGTCTGAAAAACCTCAAAATATAGTGCATGCACAAGTTTAATCTGTGAATATTATGAGTATAAAATTTGTTTCCCTAAAATGAATAACTATCTCTAACAAAAATGGAGGGCACATAGGTCACTCATTATTCATATATAAAATTTTAAAGTTTATGCTGTTGGTGCCCTCCAAATTTTCTCCACTATATGTTGATACTTTTTTTTAAAATATGAGTATGGAGATAATTCAATTCTCTAAAACTTGTGTGTTTACTTCAAGGTGACATTCCTAAGGGAGATATCATTTTGAAGGGGTTGAAGTTGAAAAACATAAAATTTTGTAGTTTGTTTTATCAAAAAACAAGCAAAATTGTTTCCCAACTTCATTTTTCACTCCTCTGTCCTTCCAAACATTTGTGGTTTCTCACAACATTTTTCCTCAGTTCCACCAAAATACATATAAAAATTACTTGATACATATAAAATTACTTGTCTTTACATAATCTTCCCTTTAAATGGGCCTCATCTCATAGTCATAGCTAAGGATTATTATGTGTGCACATCCTAACCTTATAATACGGATTGGGTCAAGTTGTTGATACAACCATAAAATATTAAATGTGTCAAGACTCAAAGAGTAAGGACAACTATAAGTAAGTCTTATATTAAATTTACCATATAAGTTTTTAATTAATGCTATCAACTGAGATTTGACACGATAGATTGTTGTGATCTTCTTATCACTCCTTATGAATGTGATTACAAGGAATTCTTTGAAGGTGAATTCCATAATTTAGGTATTCTTCCTCATTATCATGCCTTTTCGTAAGACAATAAAGAGGGTAGCTCCCTGCATCAGCACAGAAAAAGGTTTCGACATAGAGGTATACACAATAATTGTTTTCATTAAATAACATAAATTCCTATATCTGACTATGAATTCACTGAATCCTGGACCGGTACATAACACGACAAATTCGAGAGCCTCAAGCACTTAATTACTCATACCTAGAGCTTTCTCAAATTTCTCCATTAATAAAATTCTTGATTTGGTATTTTGTTGAGACTGAGACATGTAGTTGAGTTGCAAGGATTCAATTGACTTAGGCTTGATTCCATTGACCCTCGATCCTATACATGTATTCTTTCAGGATAAGTGTTGAACACAAAAATTTGATTCCGTGACCCCGATTATGCTAGCCTTGCTAACTTGGTTGGTATGTGGGTAATTTTTTTTTAATATTTTATGAGTTATGTATTAATTTTTCCTAGGTTCGCAATGCTTATAATTGTTACATCTCTCAATTAGTTTTTTTGTACAATGAAGTATGCTCCAATGGAAAATAATACAATAGAATATTTGTTATGTTAGTAGACTGTAAAATTAATGATACACATATGACAACTTAATGTGTTCAACATAGGTTTTACTAAAAATATATCCATTTTTCATGTGAATATTTATGGGTGCTTAATTGTTAAAAAATTGAGAAAACAATATTTATTTTTTGCATTTTTTTGGTGAAAGGGTTTAGTTAATTTATACTTATCAATTGAAGTACAATTATTTATATTTCCCTTCATCTTTGAAGGGCTTCAACAATAAATTCCCTTCCATTTGAAATTAAGACCCACCCTTCAAATTTGATCACTGTCGGGGACTAATAATGCACAATGTCGATACATTATGGCTCCCATTTTATGCATAGTATATCACTCTAACGCGTGCTAATTATAACTTCCAAATTACGACACTACTGTTTATATCACACATGTTTTATTGCTTTGGTTTTTTCCACTAACATTCTTATTGAGCCTTATAAAAACTTATATAATTATATGCCAAGGTGCCAAGGTCCTGTCAAAATTACCCTCCAAAACTATAATTATATGCCAAGGTCATGCAAATTATCCTTATAATTAACATAATATTCCAACATTTAGTGGGTTTTTTTATATTCCGAGGTCATATCCAAATTAACATATAGTTGGATTACATTATTTCAATTTTGGTAACATAGGGGCGTTTATATATATATATATATATATATATATATATATATATATATATATATATATTAGAATTTAGTAAAATGTACAAATTTATTGTCAAATTTGAAAGTTTTTTCATTGCCGAAGTGGCAACTAAAAATGACCAAATAAATGACCAATTGTTATGTGGTCATTTTTACTCTAGATATCTCATTACCGAATTTAGTCATTTATCTTGGTCGTTTTTAGTAGTTTTTAATCACGTGATCAAAAGTGGTCATTTATCTTGGACGTTTTTAGTTAGCTCACTTAAATTTATCAATTTGGTCATTTATCCCCTGAAAAAAATTGTAGTGACCAAACCGTTTGGTCTCTAGGTCACTAATATCTCATTTTCCACTAGTGTGCATATTAAAACATCCTTCCGAACACCCTCGGGAAACTTTTCCTGTAGGAGAATGCCTTTAGGCAGATCAATGTTGTTCCAACATTGCAAAGAACTATGGATATAGATTTTAGGGGTTTGATTCAAAATTCGGTTGTTGTTTACTTAGATGATATAACTATTGTTTCAAAAAAATGACATGTTCATCTGTCTGTATTAAGGAAAGTTTTTGAAAGATTTAGGAAGTATGATATTTCTTTGAACCATAAGAAATCAATTTTTGCAGTTACAGAAGGAAAAATTATAGGCTTTATTGTTTCGAAGGATGAAATGATAATTGACCCAAATAGATCTAAAGAGATTGTAAAAATTGGGCTCCCAAGCTCAAATAAATCCATGCCATCTTTCCTTGGGAAGATTAATTTTGTTAGGAGGTTTGTACCAAAGTTTGCAGAAATTGTTAGACCACTAGAGCACATGATTATGATAGATACTTTATTTAAATGTTCTGACATCCAAAAGGATGCATCCGCCAATATTAACAACACCATAATGGATGCTCCTACATTGATTCCTCCCAAATTTTCAAAATATTTTATTTTATATACTTTCGATACTCATTTTTCTTATGTTTTTATGCTCACTCAGAAAAATGTAAAGGACACAGAGATCTTGGTGTCTTTTATGATTTTTACATTCAAGGGGGGTGAGTTGAATTATACATAGGTTGACAAGAAGGTTTACACTGTTTATAAATCTATGAATCATTTTAGGATTATTTGTTGAATTCTAAAACAAAGGTGATCATCCCATACGTAGCCATAAGAGATGTGTTGATTCAAAAGGAGCTAGGAGAAAAACGAGCTCACTAGATGATTGCACTCCAAGAGTATGATTTGGAGTTTAATCCTACAAAGATGGTTAGAGGAAAAGGATTATCTTTATTTGTATCCCAATCCAATAACCCAGAGAAAGAATAGCAATGGAATCGAGAGGAAGACAGGTCTGTTGACACTATTGACGTTATTTCTCCTCCATCATTTGAATGATATGATGATATTAAATTTTATCTCATCCGTAGGTATTCCCCTCCAACATTGCACTTTAAGAAGCATATGAAATTAATATTTAAAGAAATTCCTTATCAATTCATTGATAATTTGTTTTTTATGTAGAAATTATGATGGTGTCTTTCTCAGGTCCTTAGAAAAACCAGAAGTTGACAAACGTTTGTTTGAAATGCATGTAGGTCCTATAGGAGGACACTTTTTAGGTGAAACTATCACACATAAAGTCTGGATAGCAGGATACTATTGGCCACATTATTCAAAGATGCACATATCTTCATTAGAAAGTGTAAGGCTTGCCAAAGATGTGCTAGTAAGTTGCAAAACCAGACTCCGCCCTCCAACATGTCACTGTACAGTTTCCATTTCTAGGATGGGGACTGATTTTTTTGGTCCCATTACTCCTCCCTCTATGTTCTAGCATAATTTTTTCTTAATTGCAACAGATTATTTTACAAGGTGGGTAGAAGCAATTCACATTAAGGTTCCCAATACCAACTCACTTATATCCTTTTTGGAGTGTAACATTGTTCCTGAGTCTTTAGTTTTTTATAATGCCTTGTTGAGCCACAAAAATACCACATTTTATTCGTATTTCCTATACCATTTGACACTTTATTCCTATCTTATCCTCATAAAACCATTAATATTGACCACATTCATAACAAATATGGGTTTATATTACCATTTTCCAAATCATTTATTTTTTAGTATTTTGAGTGAATTTGTGGTTAATTATTGAGAAAAATAACATATTTTAATTATACTTTAAAGTTGGATGAGTTTGGTGATGTTTACAAGTGTATTTGAAGACTTTAACAAGCTCAAAAATGACCACCTAGCTTCAAATTCGAATTTCATCCTCAAGATGTTGTCTAACTTCAAGGAGAAGAACATGGAAATGTGGAGAGAATATCTCATCCAATATTTGGTTGAGGATTTAAAGGGATGAGTTGTAGATTTGTTGAGGATTTTGAGGGATAAGTTGAGAGAATAGTGGATCTGTAATTATGATTAGTTATCTTGAATTAATGTATAAATAGGAGAGATCTCTCATCATTTTGGTTAGAGATCTCTCTAGTGGTTTGAAAGTAGAGAATAGTTTAGAGCTAGCCATAGAATAGATTTATAATTGTAATGGAGACTATGCTTTGATGCAAATCCTATAGTCTTCCATGTTAATATAGATTTTCAACACTTTCTTTCTTATGAGTTGTTATGCTTTTCTTATGAATTGTTAGTATAGATTTACAGCGAGCTCACAAGTTAATTCTGATTTCTTTATACGAGTTTATTTCATGCAATTTCAGTCTTCTTTATCAAGTTAATTTAAGCAATTTCCTATTTTCTGCAATTAGATTTATTCTTATGTCATTTACTATTTTCATAACTTAGATACAATCTAAGTTATAGATTAAGTTCAACAACACTCTTCCCCTGCATATGTTTTGTATGTCCCTCACAAGTTTACGGTCTCTCTGGGTTGACAATTAAATCATTGGATATCTGTTATAATGCGTTTAATATTTGCACCAACATTTTGGTGTCATTGCTGGGGAGGTGCTAAAAGGGATCAGAGTTTAGATAAATAGATAGATTACTTTTACATTACATAGCAAGGGGGAGGAGAAAATAGTAAGATGCAAGGATGATTTCACTACAGAATTTACGGGATCTCTATGGTGTAACAACAAGACACATCCACCGTAGTGGGGTGCCCCAAAGCCTTGTTGTTCCTTTGTTTTTGCGAGTGTGTTTATTTTTTCTGCAAAGTATTTTCTTTTTTTGTAAATGCGAGTTTGTTTTTATGCAAGTTTCCTTTACAGTTTGTAGTATAAATTTAGGGTTGTTTTCATTTTTGGGAGCCTTTATTTCATACTAAATTGCTTCTAACTTTGTATCTATTCGTTTTTGTTTTGTACAGATTTCTATACACCTTTTTATTTATATTTTTGCACTCATTTTGTGCTACTATTTTTGTGCTTGTCATGTACTCATTTTTTTTTCTAGTACTTGATTCAATTCCAGTAAAATAATTTTAGGATGACCATAAGTCTAGATCAACACTCTCAATTCCTAGCAGAAGTAGGAATATCCTCTTCCCAAGAGAAGAAGATCTTGATAGAAGCTAAAAGAATTACTACTCCTCCTGAAGTGAAAGAAGAATCGACATTTGAAGAATCATGCATATAAGAGGAGGAACACATTTTTGAAATGAAGATTGAAAGAGAGAAATAAGGGATCTCATGTGATCAACATCCTCAACAATATCCTACAAACAGAAGCTGCTTCGAACAATGGATCCAAGTAAGTACTAGTGTAAATCAGTTTTGTTTTTGCTTTTATTTCATTAACTTACATTTTCAACACTTAGTTTTTCATATTTTTATACATCTTAGATTTCATTCTGTAAAATTAGATTTGAATTTATGTTTAGTTTTGTTAGATAGATGGTTACATTGGAAATTTCATTTTATGTAAATAATCTTTAATTTTGAATTAGAATAGGTAAGGTTTAGTTTTTATTTTTCAGTTTAAAATTAGATTTTTTTTTAATTTACTTTAATGTTTTTATTTGTTAATTTTTTTCTTTTTAAATGGCCTTAATTACTACTTTTTTAAATTTTTTTAAGAATTAAAAATAATTTTAATCTTTTAATTTAAAAATTTTATGGTCTCTTTTCATTTTCATTTTTCATTTAATGATTTTATAAGTCATCGTAGAAATAAAAAAATTGCATTAAGAATTAGTTTCTTTCAATAATTAAAAATAAAATAAATTAATTAATAAACAAATATACATATCATTTTGCATTAAGAATTATTTAGGTTATTATCCTTTGAATGCAAAAGTATTTTTTAATCTTTTATTAGGAATAGAAAGCAATGTTTATTTATTTTCAATATTAGTTTTAAGTTTCTTTAAAAAACTAGAACTATAAACATTAGAACATTTTAAAATTTAAATATTAAGCATTGAAATTAAAATATTAAAAATTAAAATATATGCCTATATAAAATAAGAAACTCAAAAAATAAAATGATGTAATTTAGACAAAGAGACTTAATATATATATAAGAAAACAAATTTTAAAAAAATAACTTAGATAAGTTAATAATAATAATAAAAAATTAACAGAGCCTTTGAGCCCTCCATGCCAAGTCTGCAAACAGCTCTCCATGCGCAACACCAACTCTTCATACAATTCATGTAATCAAAACAAATATACAAACAAGATTTCTTGGACTTGATGGCTGCAAGTTTATTGGTTGTCATCTGTTGCCTAGAATGAAGCACGCATGTATTTTTTTCCTTCCAGCCCAATCTCATGGCTGCAAAATTGATTAAAAATAAAAAATCCTAAATGGAAATGAAATATTGCATTGAGTTAATCTGAAGCTATTCATGCTGATAGCGCCCTGTAGAATAGATATTTGCTTTCTCTTCGTGATTCAGCTCATGAAGGGTTTTGGATGTTGATCAACGAGCATGTTCATCAAGACTCAATCGCCGATCAACCACGAATTTGTTCATAAATAATTTTTTAAGAGTAAAACCCTGTCTCTCGATTGATGATTATCACTGTAACCATTTGATCGTAATTGACTTGTTAAAGTTGGTAGGATTGGAAATTAACACCTATTTCTCAATTATATTTCTGAGATCCTCTGCGATTTTATGTGCATTTAACTTGGCAATCCAACAATATGTTGACAAAGCAGTCAACTTTATCCTTTAGTAACAAGAATATGTTTCTTTCCCACTAGCTGGTTGAGTTAGTTTGGTTCATCAAATCTTGGTAACCATGATAGTATCATAGCAATGGTTTTGCAAGCTTTATTCAATGCAATGAATCTCTGGCATAACAAACTAATAGGGATCACTTTCATTTTAATAGTGAATCAATTAATGGTGAAGTGGTTGCTACACTATGTGGTGTGGTTGAGCATGTCAATAAGCTCATTCTTGTTCGCACTCTCAGAGCCTGATACAAGCTAGAGAATGGCGACATTGTAGCTGGTAGAGTGGTTGAGGTTGCTTCAAAACAATGGCTAGTGGACATCAACTATAATCAGGCTGCTTTAGTGATGCTCTCTTCTATGAATTTTCCAGAGGGCATTCAGATACGTCGCACAGTAGTGGATGAGTTGAACATGTGGAGTATGTTTGAAGAACATGACGTTAAATGTGCTGAAGTTTGTGGTTTTCAGTATGGCAGAATATTGCATCTTCAATCAAGGAGTCTCAAGTATGGAAAGTTAGAAAATGGTCAGCTTATTACAGTTTTTTCTTATCTTGTCAAGCGACGAAAGCAACATTTTCATCATCTGGAGCAATATGGAGCTGATTTGATTCTAGGCCTCAACGAATATATATATGTCATTGTACATAGAAATGTGCAAAATATTGAGGGAGATGGATTAGATGGAAGATGGCTCTGATAGCCAAAACCAAGCCGACTAAACTTCGGTTTAGGGCTTAGTTAATATTAAGTTTTAATTTTCACTTTTCACGCCGACCATTTTACCTTTTTTCTAGTCGGGTTAAACTTTTCTATGTCCGACTAGACAAGTTTATATATTTTAGTCGGTCCTACACTCGATCAAAATTACTTTGACTTACTTGTCCGACCGGTTTTTACCTCGACCACTTGTCACTTTGACCAAGTCGGTTCACTTCATGTCTTCGACCAAGTCGGCTCACTACTTGCCTTCAACTAAGTTGGCTCACTACTTACCTTCGACTAAGTCGGCTGCTTCAGTCGGCTGACTCAACCGACCACTCAATTCGGCTCGATGACTCTAGTCGGCTCGACCACTCTAGTTGGCTCACTTTGGTCGAAATTTATAGAATATGTTTCTTAGTCTAAAGACTTAAGAAATTACAAATGCTTTTCACCTGTGAGTAAGATGAAGTAAAATAGACACATTTACAAATCCAAATAACTTATGAAAAACATATACCCAAATATGTAGGAAGACTTGAGTCGACCAATGTGCCGTAAAACCTGGAACTTTCACGCGGTGATATTTTTATGAGTTCTTTGATCTTTCACTTATCAGTAATTGTAAAAGACATTTACACAAGTAAATCTGGAAATATGTGCAGCGAAATAATCATGCATTTAACCACAAACTATTTCATATATTAACTATGCAGAAATAACAAAGTATTACAAACTTGTCGGTTACAAATTGGTCGGTCCAAACTCATTGGTCTACAGAGCTTCAGCTCTTCGACTCAATCACATGCACAGAATCTTGAGCTTCGACTTCTCTTTCTCACCCTAAGCTCCTCTGTTATCTAATGTCTATGTTGTCTTTATGTAAACTGATTTACAATTTGCTTCTTCTATTTATAGGCAATCTGAAAATTGCTTCAACATGGGCCGACTGACTTGCCATTAAAGACTGTAATTACTATCTACCTCACAGCTTAGCTTCAAAAATAAATTCGACTAGATTATGTTGCCTACTCGTGGACTTTTCCTTCTTGTCAGACTGACAGACAAGATCTTGACTTGTACAGACTCTGACAGAGTCGGCTGGAAGTTAAGTACAGATCTGCGAGTAATTACATTTTTCCAACACTCCCTCTTAATTATAAGCAGATGGGGTTTTTAAAACAAAAATTTACAACATGTTTCAAAGCTTAGACATGCTCTGTTTATGATAGAGTTCATTGTGGAGAACTTGTCATTCCAATATAACTACGCAGATACTGGAATGTGTCCTTTGCCAATGGCTTTGTGAAGATGTCAGCAAGTTGGTCTTCAGACCTGTAAAATTCCAAACAAATTTCCTTGTCGTTCACCAACTCTATTATAAAATGAAACCTTGTGTCGATGTGCTTGGTTCTCTTGTGAAACACATGATTCATTGATAATGCTATGGCTGAATTGTTGTCATAGAATATTGTTGTTGGTTCTTGATGGTTCTGTGACAAGTCTTTTAAGACTTTCCTCATCCAGACAGCTTGACATGCAGCACTTGTTGCTGCAACATACTTTGCTTCAGCTGAAGATAGAGTTACTATGGGTTGTTTCTTTGAAGCCCATGAAACAAAACCTGTACCAAAATAAAATGTGTACCCAAATATGTTTTTCCTGTCATCTATGCTACCTCCATTGTCACTGTTAGTGTAACCAATGAGTTTGAAATTTTCTGAGGTTGAATACATAATACCAAGGTCTTTTGTGCCACTTACATACCTCAGAATTCTTTTTCCTGCTTGCCAATGTGAGTCTTTTGTTGACTCCATGAACCTTGAGATCAGACTTACTCCATACATAATGTCTGGTCTTGTTGCTGTCAAATACATAAGGCTACCAACAAGCCTTTTGAACAACGTAGGATCTACAGTGGATCCTTCATCATCCTTGCTCAATTTTAAACTTGTTATCACTGGTGTTGGGGCTGTCTTGCAGTTAGACATGTTAAACCTTTTTAAAAATTCACTTGCATGCTTAGACTGTGGTATAAAAATACCACTTTCAGACTGCTGAACTTCAATGCCCAGAAAAAATTTCATAAGCCCCAGATCAGTCATTTCAAATTCACTTTCCATGACTGTTTTAAAATCTGCTATGCCATAATCACCAGTAAATATTAAATCATCTACATACAGGAAGACAATTAACATCTTACCTTGCTCATCGACTTTGGTGTATAAATTCGGTTCACTTTTACTTCTGTGAAATCCATTTTCAATGAGATAGGAATCAATTCGACTGTACCAAGATCTAGGAGCTTGCTTCAAACTATATAATGCCTTTTTCAGCCTGTACACTTTGTGCTCTTGACTTGGAACTTGATACCCTTGTGGCTGTTCCACATATACTTCCTCTTCTAGATAGCCATTTAAGAATTCTGACTTGACATCCATTTGATGAACATGTCATTTGTTTTGAGCAGCAATGGCCAAAACTGTTCTGACTATATCCATGCGTGCAATAGGTGCAAACGTTTCATTGAAGTCGATGCTGGGTTGCTATGTGAACCCTCTTGCTACCATTATTGCCTTGTGCTTTTGCACATTCCCATCAGCGTCTTGTTTTTTCTTATAAATCCATTTGACATTGATTACAGCCTTGTTTTGTGGTACATCGACAATTTCTCATGTCTAGTTTTTCTCAATGCATTCTATTTTTTCATCCATGGCTTGTGCCCATACTTCTTCTTCAATAGTTTCTTCAAATGTTAGTGGATCATATATAGGAGAAAATAATGCAAAGAGAGAGAATGAATTAGGTGTACCAGCTTCATATATCTCCCGCAAACTTCTTGTCTTCACCGGTTTTGTCGATGTCGACCTCGAAGAAATGCTTGATGGACTCTGTTGTCCTCTTGGTGTACTTGTCAGTGTATCTTGAGCTACTACTTGTGTCGATGGTCCCTGTGTTGAACCATGTCTTGGTGTCATGGGAGTCGACAGTGCTATAACCGGTTGACTTACATGTCGTATTTGAACCACTTCCTCTTTCATATCATCATTGTCTACGTTTGACACAATCTTGACATTTATGCCAATAGTTCCATCCCATGATTCATTCTCAACAAATTCAACATCCCGACTGATTATCACTTTCCTTGTGATGGGGTCATACAACTTGTATGGTTTTGTGTCTTCTGAATAGCCGACAAAAATACATTTCTATCCATTCTTTTCTAGCTTCCTTCTCAGTTGATCTAGAATATGATCATATGCAACACAACCAAAAACTTTTAAATGGGAAACACTATGATTCATACCTATCCATGCTTCTTGGGGAACTTTGTTCTTCACACTCTTTGTCGAACACCAGTTCATAATGTAAACAGCAGTTGCGACTGCTTCACCCCAATACTCATTTGGCAAATGCTTGGCTGCCAACATGCTACGTGCCATCTCCGTGATTGTTCGATTCTTCCTTTTAGCAATACTGTTCTACTAATGTGTATACCGTGCAGTGAATTGTTTCTGTATGCCATGGGTCTTGCAAAAATTCAGAAATTCATTTGAAACATATTCACCTCTTTTGTCGGTCCTTAAGATCTTGATACGGTGACCACTTTGGTTCTCCACAAGTGCCTTGAACTGCTGAAAAATAACCAAATGCATCAGATTTGTGTTTCAAGAAATATACCCATGTCTTTCTTGACTAATCATCAATAAAGGTTAGAAAATAGTTGCATCCACCAATGGATGATGTCTGCATTGGACCACAGATGTCAGAGTGCACAATTTCAAGTGGTGTGCATGCTCTATAAGACTTTCCAACTGGAAATGTCTCTCTGTGCTGCTTGCCAAAAATGCAGCCTTCACAAACCCTCTCTGGTCTGTCGATCAATGGTAATCCCTTCACCATATTCTTTGTATGTAGTAGCTTCAGCCCACCAAAATTCAGATGTCCAAATCTGAAATGCCACAACCAGGATTCATCCTAAACTTCTGTCTGAAATGCAGCTTGCAAATTAGCGCTGCAATTTTCTCTCTTGTCGAGGAGCTCGACTATTTCTTCACTTTCTTCCTTAAATGCGGTTCCTGTCTTTGTCTTCTCTTTTATGTCGGGAACTATCCTCAATGGAAACCAGCGGTTGCTTGTCATTGGCACTTTTGCTATCAGTTGGTCGCTTGGACACTTGTCTTTGATCACACAGTGTTCATCTTCCATGTAGACTCTGTAGCCTTTTTGTAACAACTATCCAATGCTTAACAAATTATGTTTCAGACCTTCGACATGATAGATATCAGGGATATACTTACTGTCCCCCTATTTGGTTAGAATATCAACAGTGCATTTTCCTAAGATAGTAACTTGGACATTATTTCCAAGTGTAACATCAGTTTTAACTGAAGTGTCTAGACTGGAAAACAGATTTAAATTACCAGTCACGTGGTTGCTGCATCCTGAATCTAAGTACCATATGTCATGTGGACTTTCTTGAACAGCATTTCATTCAAGTGGAGATGTCGATGCCATTATCATTGCACTTGTCCAAGTGTTGGTGTTGGTCGACTAACTTGGGCTTTGCCTTCCTTGGTCATATTGCTTCTTCCTGCATTCATATGCATAATGACCAAACTTTTTACAGTAATGACATTGAATTTTTTATTTATCAAACCTCTGGCCATTTGGCTGACTTGGGTTCTGGTTATCTTCTCTACCACCGACATTTGCAAGACTTCTGCCTCGTCCTCCTCTTGAAGAACTTCTTCCTCTGCCTCTAAAGTTGTCTCTCCCCCTGCCTCTACCACGGCTTATGTATGATTGTGCTGTAAATGCACCTTCCAATGATGTCCGTGATCTGTTGATTCTGTGTTCATGATTGATGAGTGAATCTTGCAGCTCATCAATGGTAAATGTCAACATGTTTGTGTGTTCCTCTAAGGTCACAACCAAGTTTTCAAATCTTCGGGGAAGACTTCTGAGAATTTTTTCAACAACACTTTGGTCTGATACGAGTTCTCCATGAGATTTCAGTTAGTTTATCAACACAACAACTCTTGTGTAGAATGTGTCTACATTCTCTGAATCTTTCATGGACAGAGATTCAAAATATTTTCTCAGAATCTGCAGCTTGGATGTCTTTACCTTATCCAAACCTTGATAGGCAGTCTCCAATGTATCCCATGCTTCCTTAGCATTTGTCTTGGCTGCTATTCTTGGGAGTATGCTCTCATGCATAGCTTGATGTATGAAAAACAGAGCTTTTCCATCTTTCTTCCTCTGTTCTCTCAAGACATCTTTCTCAGCCTGTGTGAGATTGTTATATGCTGCAATGTCTGCTAGTTTTGCATAACCATGCTTGACTATCTCCCAGAGAGTCTTGACCTCTGAATAAAGACTTCATTGTTAAAGACCCATATTCATAATTATTTCCTGTAAAACTTGGAGGTTGCAATGAACCAGAAGTGGAAGCCATTTTAATTTTTAATTAACTTTCCTTAGAAGATTAATTTCCACTTTTTAAGACAATTTCTTTCATAAAATCTTGGGCTGATATAAACCTTGCTCTGATACCAGATAGCCAAAACCAAGCCGACTAAACTTGTGTTTAGGGATTAGTCAATATTAAGTTTTAATTTTCATTTTTCACGCCGACCATTTTACCTTTTTTCTAGTCAAGTGAAACTTGTCTATGTCCGACTAGACAAGTTTATAAATTTTAGTCGGTCCTACACTCGACCAAAATTACTTCGAATTACTTGTCTGACCGGTTTTTACCTCGACCACTTGTCACTTCGACCAACTCTGTTCACTTAATGTCTTCAACTAAGTCGGCTCACTACTTACCTTCGACTAAGTCGGCTGCTTCAGTCGGCTGACTCAACCGACCACTCTAGTCGGCTCACTTTGGTCGAAATTTACAGAATATGTTTCTTAGTCTAAAGACTTAAGAAATTACAAATGCTTTTCACCTGTGAGTAAGATGAAGTAAAATATACACATTTACAAATCCAAATAACTTATGAAAAACATATACCCAAATATGTAGGAAGACTTGAGTCGACCAATGTGCCGTAAAACTTGGAACTTTCATGCGGTGAGATTTTTATGGGTTCTTTGATCTTTCACTTATCAGTAATTGTAAAAGACATTTACACAAGTAAATCTGGAAATATGTGCAGCGAAATAATCATGCATTCAACCACAAACTATTTCATATATTAACTATGCAGAAATAACAAAGTATTACAAACTTGTCGGTTACAAACTGGTCGGTCCAGACTTGTCGTTCCAGACTCGTTGGTCTACAGAGCTTCAGCTCTTCAACTAAATCACATGCACAGAAGCTTGAGCTTCGACTTCTCTTTCTCACCCTGAGTTCCTCTGCTATCTAATGTCTATGTTTCTCTGTGTAAACTGATTTACAATTTGTTTCTTCTATTTATAGGCAATCTGAAAATTGCTTCAGCATGGGCCAACTGACTTGCCATTAAAGACTGTAATTACTATCTACCTAACAACTTAGCTTCAGAAATAAATTCAACTGGATTATGTTGCCTACTCGTGGACTTTTCCTTCTTGTCAGACTGACAGACAAGATCTTGACTTGTACAGGCTCTGACAGAGTCGGCTGAAAATTAAGTACAGATCTGTGAGTAATTACATTTTTCCAACAGGCTCAGAGGAATATGGCTCAAATAGAAGATGGCTCAGACCAAAAAGGAATCCCAATCAACTAAAATCATAGTTAAAAGTTCAGGAGACACAAATGATTTAAAAGAAAATCGAGTGTTCGTTGAGGGTGAGGGAAAACATTTTTCGGCTTGCCAATGCAATCCGTGTACTTTCTGCATTTGGTTTTACCCTACCCTTGGAGTTGGTCCTTGATACGTTTCAAGCCGGCATTGACTGGAATATTGACATAAAAGATATGCTTGCTGGCGAATTTTATGTGAGAATAGCTGGGAGGGAAGCTGAACACAGAAGTTCAAAATCAAATGTGTAATTTTCGTAATATTTTGTCTGCTGTTGTCGTTTACATGGTGCAACAAAGATTCTCGCAACGCTGAAAAAATTTGTCTTTGTCCTGAAGCAATTAAACAACACGGTTCGTTGATTATGGGTTTTACCAAGGGCTGGGTCTAATTGTCGAGTGATTTGGACGAAAATATTTTTTGTGTTAGAGATTTATCAAGCTTAAGGAGTGTAACTATTAGGCTTTAATTAAATTGCTTTTTGGACGGTAGCTCCTATATCCAAAAACTCCATCGCCAGACTGCCTGAAGCAGTCTATATCCCACATGGGCGCGTGCTAACCAAGTACATTAAAAATACTGCAGAATTTATAAAAAAAAATGTTCATTTCTTTTAATGTTATATGTGTATATATAATTGTTTACTAAACTACCATTGCAAATGTTTTAGAAGGAAAATATCCTTGATAATAGCCGGGGCAATACCAATAAAAACTTTAACATAATAAAACTTGTATTATTTTATATTTTTATAACTTTATTAAAACTAGAAAACATATATGGTTTTATTTTATTGTTTATCTGAAATAATTCAAGAACAATAACACATATGTTATAATAATAATAAAAACACTTAGCAAATATATATAGTTGTTATCTTATTAAAAACACAAAAAATATTAATTATAATAATAATAATAACTTTATTCATAACATAATTTGTTTTTATTTTATATATAGTATAATTTATTTTAATTTTTTATTAATATATATATAATAATAATTAAAATATACAAAAACAACTAAAAATAGAATTTTTAGGTCTAACATGAAATAATAAAATTAATATGCATCTTTGAAATAGAAGGCTTAGCAGTTGTCGCAGCCAAGTCTTCCTCTAAATTTTTATTTTTGCACAGTCGGACATGGCACCTCTTTCATATGGGGGGTAAGGTAGGTGGTTGTTTCAAGGTACTAAACTCACCATAAAGTTAATCTTAGATCATTAAGTTAGCCTACTTTTAGAAGGGTCGACCGTCTCTCTTCCTATTGAGCAAGCATTACGTAAAGACTCATATTCATATCTATATACATAAAATCCTATTGAATTTTGATTTTGTAAATAAATCAAATTAAAAAAAACAATATATATATATATATATATATACAAAAACACTTTAGAAATAATAATAATAAAATTAAATTAAAAACTAAAAATATATAAATAAATAAAAAGTATTAGGTAATAAATAAAATCATAAAATTTTAAATTTTAAATCAGCTTGGAATCTTCTCAAAATTTTATGATTATTGTGCTAACTTGTTTTTGCAAATCACTTAGAAACAGGTTTCGACAAGAAGGGTTGTTACTTCCAGGTATAAGAGCATTTTTATTCACTTTAACTTTTGATTAAGCACATGATTTCATGTATTTTCAATGCTCTAACAAGTTTGTTGCAAGAAAATGCTAACCTTTTGCAGATTTAAAGATAAACGAATGGTGTGCAAAATTGATTTCTAGAATCGCAGAAACTTTTTTAGAAAAATCCTCCAATGAAAACTTGAAGAAACTGAGTTTCCACTATGTATGTCATGACATTTTACTACAATAAAGAATCCTTTTAGAAATCGATGATGCCATTTCATTCCGCCATCCATGTCAGATTCTAAATTTTATCTTCCTTATACATCATGGCTTCCCGCATGTCTATCTTTCTGAGTCGCACACAGTTTATCTTTTTCCTTCTGAACAAAATCATTCATCTTCCTTTCCATAACTACATTTGCTTTGTTATCCTTGCCATAGAAACTGTTTGGCCATGATATCTTTCATCTATAGTCCTACCACTCATTATGTACAACTTGTGTTGACTGATGTGGTATTCCTTAAGGACCACCTTTCAACAAGTATCCCTATCGACCTCAGCACCTTATCTGGTATAGAGACTAAAGTTCATTTTCAGTACCTTGATGCTTGCATGCCTTAATGGCAAGTTCTCTCGCTAACAATCATGGGAATACATCAATGTCCCTTGATCATTAGATATTGTAAGTGGCTCGACATTAGCTCATTTATTTGCACTTTGCACGATGTACTTAGGTACATTGGCACTCATTGACATCAATGGTGAGATTTCCTTGCATTAGTTAATCACATTCATCAATGGACGGTAATCCAATTACTTCTTTCCATGTTCGACATCGACACATTTATTCACATGGTAAGAGTTGTACCATCGGGTTTTGTAGCAGGTGAAGACTATATATTTTTCATGATTGTCATTAGGATTTTTACAGCGGCATACTTTTGCCATATGACAGTACCATAGTTCTACTTTCAGCTCTCATCTTCTACTTCATCCAACCAAGCAGTAGTTCAGATTTCTTCACTTCACACTGTATGATCCAGTAGTATCAACTACATTCTAATCGCATAGTTCATCAACTTTTTGGGTAAGTGTAGGTATGTTGTTTTCTAATATTTAATCATGTAATTTCTTAAATTCTAGAAAATGAATGAATTTGGAAAAAAAACCTCACCGCATTTTCTTTCTCCTTTTCAAAAACTTAATCCATCTTAAGTTGGGGGGGACTATTCATTATCATTTTACACATTCATCATCTCGTTTACCCTTAATCAACATGTCTTTCCCAAACTATACTATATATTGGTGGGCGTGTGCAAGAAGTTAAGGGTCTCTTTTGGTGCGCTAGATGCAATACAAGACTGAGAAAAAAAATATTCATCATCATCTTCATCATCATCGTCATCATCACCATCGTCCTCATCAACATCAACATCATCATCATCATCATCATCCTCATCATCAGCATCACCTTCCTCATCATCATTATCATCACCATCG
>LPNX010578114.1:289927-381358 GCA_001517045.1 Pseudotsuga menziesii
CATCAGCATCACCTTCCTCATCATTATCATCATCATCACCATCGTTGTCATCGTCAAGAACATCATCATTATCATCATCATCATCATCATCATCATCATCATTATCATCACCACCTTCCTCATCTTCCTCCTCCTCATCATCATCATCAACATGATCATCATCATCACCATAAACATCATGAAAATCATCATCACCATCATCGTCATCATCATCACCATCAACATCATCATCATCATCCTCATCATCCTCCTCATCATCATCACCTTCATCATCATCACCTTCATCATCATCATCATCACCATCTGCATCGCCATCATCACCATGATCATTGGTCATCGATCATCCTCACCATCCTCATCCTCATCATCACCATGATCATTGGTCATCGATCATCATCACCATCCTCATCCTCATCATCACCATGATCATTGGTCATCGATCATCATCACCATCCTCATCCTCATCATCACCATGATCATTGATCATCGATCATCATCACCATCTTCATGCTCATCATCACCATGATCACTGATCATCGATCATCATCTTCAACATCGCCATGATCATCACCATCATCATCATCATCATCATCACCATGATCATCATCATCATCATGATCAACATTGCCATGATCATCATCATCATCATCTTCATCATCGCCATCATCATCATCATCATCACCATCAACATCATGAACATCATCATCACCAACATCGTCATCATCATCATCATCATCATCATCATCAACATCAGTGTCATCATCCTGATCATCATCATCATCATCAACATGATCATCCTCATCCTCATCATCATCATCAACATCATCGTCATCATCATCAACATCATTGTCATCGGCATCATTATTACTGTCGTCACTATCCTCCTCTTGGTCATCATCATCATCATAAACATCTTCATCATCATCATCATCATCATCACATCATCACCATCCTCATCTTCATCATCATGCTCATACTCATCCTCCTCCTCCTCATCATCATAAACATCTTCGTCATCATTAACATCACCATCATCACCATCCTCATCCTCATCATCACCATCATGATCAACATGACTACCATCATCATCATCAACATCAACATCATCATCATCATCATCATCATCATCAACATCAACATCATCATCAACATCATCAACATGATCATCGTCGTCATCATCATCAGCAGCATCATCACCTTCATCATCAACAACAACATGATCATCATCATCACCATCAACATCATGAACATCATCATCACCAGCGTCGTCGTCATCGTCATTATCATCATCGTCATCATCATCAACATCATCGTCATCGTCCTCATCCTCATCATCATCATCATCATCATCATCACCTTCATCATCATTATCAACATGATCATCATCATCACCATCAACATCTAGAACATCATCATCACCAGCATCGTCGTCATCATCATCATCATCCTCATCGTCATCTTCATCAACATCATCATCATCATCCTCATCATCCTCATCATCATCATCATCCTCATCATCACCATCAACATCATGAAAATCATCATCACTGTTGTCGTCATCATCATCATCATCAACATGATCATCCTCAACATCATCATCATCACCACTATCATCGTCATCATCATCAACATCATCTTCATCGCCATCATCATCGCCATGGTCACCATCCTCATCCTCCTCCTCATCATCATCATAAACATCTTCATCATCATCATCATCATCACCATCATCACCGTCCTCGTCCTCATCATCACCATCATCATCACCATCATCATTGATCATCGATCATCATCAACAAAAGAAGCACGATCATCATGTTCATCATCATCTCCATCTTCATCATCATCATCATCTTCATCACCATCGTCATCAGCAACATCAACATGATCAACATCATCATCACCATCATCATTATCAACATCAACATCATCATCATCATCCTCATCATCAACATCACCTTCCTCATCATCATTATCATCACCGTCGTCATCATCAACATCAACATCATCATCACCAATGTCATCATCATCATCATTATCATCCTCATCATCAGCATCACCTTCCTCATCATCATCATCATCGTGAACATCATCATCACCATCGTCATCTTCATGAACAGCATGATCATCACCATCATCAACATCATCATCATCTTCATCATCATCATCATCCTCATCATCATCATCACCTTCCTCATCGTCATCATCATCATCATCATCATCATCAACATGATCATCATCATCACCATCAACATCATGAACATCATCATCACCATTGTCGTCATCATCATCATTATCAACATCAACATCATCATCATCATATCCTCCTCATCATCATAACCTTCATTATCATCATCATCACCATCCTCATCCTCATCATCACCATGATCATTGGTCATCGATCATTCTCACCATCCTCATCGTCATCATCACCATGATCATTGGTCATTGATCATCATCACCATCCTTATCCTCATCATCACCATGATCATTGATCATCGATCATCATCATCAACATCGCCATGATCATCATCATCATCGTCGTCGCCGTCATCATCATCATCAACATCATCAACATCGCCATGATCATCATCATCATCATCATCATCATCAACATGATCATCATCATCACAATCAACATCGTGAACATCATCATCACCAGCGTTGTCGTCATCATCATCATCAACATCATCGCCATCCTCCTCCTCCTCCTCATCATCATCATCATCACCTTCATCATCATCATCAACACGATCATCTGCATCCTCATCATCATCATCAACATCATCGTCATCACCATCATCATCCTCCTCATCATAATCATCATAAACATCTTCCTCATCATCATCACCATCATTACCATCCTCATCCTGATCATCATCCTCATCCTCATCCTCCTCCTCATCCTCCTCATAAACATCTTCATGATCATCATCACCATCATTACCATCCTCATCCTCATCATCACCATCATTATCACCATGATCATTGATCATCGATCATCATCATCAAAAGAGGCATGATCATCATGTTCATCAGCATCTCCATCTTCATCATCTTCAACACCATTGTCATCATCAACATCAACATCATCAACATCATCATCATCATCATCGTCATCATCATCATCATCATCCTCATCATCAGCATCACCTTCCTCATCATCATCATCATCATCCTCATCATCAGCATCACCTTCCTCATCATCATCATCGTTGTCATCATCATGAACAACATCATCATCATCATCATCATCATCCTCATAATCATCACCTTCCTCGTCATCGTCGTCATCATCATCATCATCATCATCCTCACCATCAACATCATGAACATTATCATCACCATTGTTGTCGTCATCATCAACATCAACACTATCATCATCATCATCATCATCCTCATCATCATCATCACCTTCATCATCATCATCATCACCATCCTCATCCTCATCATCACCATGATCATTGGTTATCAATCATCCTCACCATTTTGATCCTCGTCATCACCATGATCATTTGTCATCGATCATCATCACCATCCTCATCCTCATCATCATTGTTATAACTAGATCTTGTTCTTAGTTTATTTGTTCTTTTTCTCCTAATTTTCAACCGTTGGTTTAAAATGATTTTACATTTATGTTGATTTTAAGAATTTTGGAGAATCAGTAATTTTGGTTGGATTTAATGGTTTTAATGGTTAAATTATTTCATTATTTTAGTTTTAAGGTTTGTCTTTTGGTCTTATTAGGTAATATGTACATCTTTAAGCTTTCAAAAACTTATTGTAAAATTTTATTCCAAGTTTTGATTTATAATCTAACTCTCATTTTTGAGTTCTTTGTCAAATATTTTCATGACAAGATTCCTGTAGCAGCTCTGTTTTTCCTATTTTTGTCATTGTCATTGGGAGCAGATTATAAGGAGATGGAAATGAATTCAGGAAAACCAAAAGAGGTGTCATGGATCAAGAGATATGAAGGCGTCTTTGAGACCAAAATTTCCAGAAATTCACCAAATTTCCCCAAATCCGATTTGCTTTTTTTGGGTTAATTATCTTTAAAGATTTTGAGTTATCATGTAACTAATTGATGTAACTGTTTCAAATTTCAACCTAGAAGGTAGTTATGGAACTACTTTACTTTTGTAATGATAAAAGGAAGACAAACATATAGTTTTGGGGTGGGATTTTTCACTCAAGGTGAGGCTTTTGGAGCTTTGATTTCTCAAGATAGCACTTATAACTCTTATGTAAGTGGATGATTGTTATTGATTATATATAAACTGATAAGCCCTTTTACCTGTCATGCTTTTTCATTTCTGATCCGGTTGATTGCTCAGTCTACAATTTCATTTCCTGTTTAAAGGTTTATTCATGTAAATGCTTGTAGCCTATGGGTGGAATTAGTATTTCATGTGTAATGTTTATGGCTTATTGGGATGTGTTTGATCCCCAGTTTATCCAACTTGTATGATTCAGTTCTGTATTATCTTGTGGATGTTTATTTCCTCCTTGTTAATGAAGTTTTCAACCAAAACCATAAACCAAAACCCTAAAAACCTATTTTACTTAATTTTATTTTATGAGATTGTGTTGGCTTGTTCTTTAGTAGTCTGAGAACAATTTCTAGCACTAACATCTTTGGCGTCATTGCCGAGGATGAAGCTGAAGTATATCTTCCCTGGGATATCATTATTCATCTTGTTTTGAGAGGTGAACAAACTCAAAAAAATATTTTAGACTACAAATTTTCATTGGCGACTCCACGATTAAAGATTCCACTGCAAGGAGAATTTTGTTGACAGAAAAATGAAGAAGCCAAATGGAAAGATTGGGTATCAGCTTGTTACTTTCCTCCATGAGGTTTTGTTCTTATTCATTAGTTCTTTCTTGTCTTTCTCATTGCATGTCAAAAGAATTATTTTTTGTTTTGTCTATTCTGATGATCATAAACCCTCAAGTACATATCCCTCTTTTGAAGAAGAAAATCTGCATTCTTCTTGTTTTATTGATGTTGATCCTATTCCTTCATTTGAAATACATGTGCAGCATGATATACATATACCCATATGTCTTCAAGCTGATTATTCTGGTCATCTTGTAGAGAATAAAGCTAATCTATTACCTTCTACCATCACTACTGAAACTTGCGAACATCTTGTTGAACCTCATTTTCAACTAATTTCCATACGAACAAGGATATAAATAATGCTTATGTTGATCCTTCATATCAGTTTGCTAATTTTTTCAATGATAATATACTTTCAATGGATTATAGTAGAAATTTCTTAGTTCCTGCTATGAGATTATCATGTTATGAAGAAGAAGTTGTTGCTCTTCAACTTCTTACTATTAATATAAGAAATAAGTTGCCATTCTTGACTTATGGTCACTTTCAGAATTTTATTTGTTCATGTTTTGATGAAGGGTTTTATTTAAAGGTCGAGAAGTAGTTTGAAAAGCCCTTGGTTTCCATTCTTGATCCAAAGTTTAAAAGGAACAACAATAGAGAGGAAGAGAATGCTGCACTTTATGATGAATACAATAAAAACATTGAATTTTTCAATTAGAAATTTCATGATCTCGTAGCTTCTTGGATGGATTTGTATTTTTCAAAGGTTTATAATGCTCCAGCATTCGACATACTTCCTATTTTCAGTCATAAGGATCAGTTTCCTACATACTCTTTATTGCATTTATCACATCTTTTGTGGGTTTTCTCAAACACTAGCATGCATGGAATTATGATTCTCAATCAAACGGTTTCTTGGCTTCACTGGAAGTATGATTACACTTTATTGGGCTGTTTCCTCTAATTAGAAGTAGGAGTAAATAGCAAAATAAGCTCACTATACGAGCATGTAGATTTTTTTCAGTATGCTGGTTTGTAGTAGTATTTTGTCATTTCTAAGGTATGTGTTCAGAGTTTTAGAAAGTTGCAGAGATTTGGTAAATGACACCATCACCCAATGAATAAGACACAAGGTCTACAGGTTCTTGAAGCCTCACAAGAAGGACTTCATCCCGTAGCAAGAGCAAGATGTTATAACTAGATCTTGTTCTTAGTTTATCTGTTCTTTTTCTCCTAATTTTCAACTGTTGTTTTAAAATGATTTTACATTCTATGTTGATTTTAAGAATTTTGGACAATCAATAATTTTGGTTGGATTTAATGGTTTTAATGGTTGTCATATTTCATTATTTTAGTTTTATGGTTTGTCTTTTGGGCTTATTAGTTAATATGTACATCTTTAAGCTTTCAAAAACTTATAATAAAAGTTTATTTCAAGTTTTGATTTATAATCCAACTCTCATTGTTGAGTTCTTTGTCAAATATTTTCATGAGGAGATTCCCGTGGCAGCTCTGCTTTTCCTATTTTTGTCATTGTCATTCAGAGCAGGTTACGAGGAGATGGAAATGAATTCAAGAAAACCAAAAGAGGTGTCATGGATCGAGAGATATGAAGGCATCTTTGAGACTAAAATTTCCAGAAATTAACAAAATTTCCCCAAATCCAATTTGCTATTTTTGGGTTAATTATCTTTAAATATTTTGAGTTATCATGTAACTAATTGATGTAACTATTTCAAATTTCAACCTAGAATGTAGTTATGGAACTACTTTACTTTTATAATGATAAAAGGAAGACAAACATATAGTTTTAGGGTGGGATTTTTCACTCAAGGAGAGGCTTTTGGATATTTGATTTCTCAAGCTAGCACTTATAACTCTGATATAAGTGGATGATTGTTATCAATTATATATAAACTAACAATCCCTTTTACCTATCATGCTTTTTCATTTCTGATCTGGTTGATTGCTCAGTTTAGAATTTCATTTCCTGTTTAAATGTTTATTCATGTAAATGTTTGTAGCCTGTGGTTGGAATTTGTATTTTATGTGTAATGTTTATGGCTTATTGGGATGTGTTTGATCCCCAGTTTATCCAACTTGCATGATTCAGTTTTGTATTAGCTTGTGGATGTTTATTTCCTCCTTGTTGATGAAGTTTTCAACCAAAACCATAAACCAAAACCCTAAAACACTATTTTACTTAATTTTATTTTATGAGATTGTATTAGCTTGTTCTTTAGTAGTCTGAGAACAATTTCTGGCACTAACAATCACCATGCTCATTGGTCATCGATCGTCATCACCATCCTCATCCTCATCATCACCATGATCATTGATCATCGATCATCATCATCAACATCACTGTGATCATCATCATCATCATCTTCATCATCATCATCATCATCGTCGTCGTCGTCATCAACAACAACATCAACATCATCATCACTAGCGTCATCATCATCATCCTCATCATCATCATCATCGTCATCATCGTCATCATCACCTTCATCATCATCATCATCATCAACATCACCATGATCATCATCATCATCATCTTCATCATCATCATAATCATCATCATCATCAACATCAACATCATCATCAACATCATCAACATGATCATCATCATCACCATCAACACCATGAACATCATCATCACTAGTGTCGTCGTCGTTATCGACATCATCATCATCATCATCAACAACAACAACATCGTCATCATCATCATCATCATCACCTTCATCATCATCAACAACATGATCATCGTCATCATAATCATCATCATCATCAACATCATCGTCATCACATCATGTTCATCTTCATCATCATCTTCATCATCATCATCATCAGCAGCAGCATCACCTTCTTCATCATCATCATCATCACCTTCATGATCATCATCATCAACATCAACATCATCATCATCATCATCATCATCATCATCATCACCATGATCATTGGCCATTGGTCATTGATCGTCATCATCATCATCTTCATCTTCATCATCATCATCACCATCATCAACATCAACATCATCATCAACATCATCAACATGATCATCACCATCACCGTCAACATCATGAACATCATCATCACCAACATTGTCATCGTCATCATCGTCATCATCGTCATCATCATCACCTTAATCAACATGGTCATCCTCATCCTCATCATCATCATCATCAACATCATCATCATCACATCATCTTCATCTTCATCTTCATCATCATCATCAGCAGCAGCATCATCACCATCACCTTCCTAATCATCATCATCATCACCTTCATCATCATCACCATCGTCGTCATCATCATCATCATCATCACCTTCACCATGATCATCATCAACATGATCATCGTCATCACCATCAACATCATGAACATCATCATCACCATTGTCATTATCATTATCATCATCATCATCGTTACCATCATGATAATCATCATCGTCTTCATCACCATCAGTATGGAGGGATGAAGGGAGAAAAAGAAACATATAAGGAGGGATGCAGAGAGAATGAGGGAGGTATATTTAGAAAAAGATAGGGATATGTAGGGATTGTTGGTGCTATAGAGAGAAACATTTATATGCATGAAAATAAGGGAACACTAAAAACATTTGTTTTGTTGCTAGCCATAGAAAACATTTGGGAAGTTATGATCTTATTCGTTGCCCTAGCCATGCACCCACTTTATTAATTGTGCTTAACCATATCGCGTGCACGTTGTACTCATACAAATCGCGTGTGCATTTTGATTCTATATAATGCATGCACATTTTGGGACTGTAAAAACAGTGGATTTTTTTTGTCCGAGAGCAACTTCACTCTATTTTTATGAATTTATCCGATTACCGCACGTTTTTTTTCAAGAGCATGAGCCCGCCTGTGGAAATACTCACAATTTACACATTCTCCATCATTATTTTTGTTATGTAGGTGCAACATTGAGGATATCTTTCATGGTTGAGGAGCATAGAGGATAAGATATCAAGCTTCAATGTCATTTCATGGTGATGGTGGATATACACAATTGTACAAGAGAATAAGCTTGAGGAACAATTTATGATTTAACTTTCATTTGCTTATTATTCAAGAGAACCGAAGGTAAATTTTCACATTCATTATTGTTTTGATGGGAAAGATGAACAATTGGGAAGGAAGATTAAAGCACCTTGAAGGATCAATAGTTATACAACAAGTTAAAGGTTTGAAAGCTTGTAATTGAGGAGTAACAAAAACAAACTATATTGACATTGATCATTGTGGTGATGGGGAATGTATGTAACCAAGGAAGAAAATCAGCAAGGAAGAAGAGACCTCAAGAAGTCATTGAAGAAGAGAAAGAAAAGAAAAGAATAGACACGATGAATCGGAGGCTTTATTTGGAAACTAATCCAAATCCAATTATAGAGGATACGACGGTTCGTCCTATTAATCCAGCATAAGAAAAAATGAAGCATTCACTAGAGGGACCTTCAGTTTCCAGAATAGTTGTTGAACAAGCACCCCATGGAAGTATTCAAGAAACAAAACATAGGTGCTCATTAGGGGATGTTTCAAATCCCACATCAATTCAAAGTGATAAGTTACCATCTCAATATGAAGTTCATGAAGAGGCATTGTACATGGAGCCTACTATTGAAGAGGCATTGGAAATGGAGCCTACTGTTGAAGAAGAAAATATTATCCAGACCATCGATGAGGATGTTGGACTTCCACCATCCAACTACCAAGAAGAGAATGAAGAAGAACAAGTTTCTACTGAAACACCAGAGCTTATTGTTGATGCACTAGATGATAGAAATCCAACCCCCTTACCTCCATTAGAAAGCACACATCAAAGAAATCCGAAGCGTATACAAGTTGATGAAGGACTCCTCAATTCCATCGAAGGTACACTATCTAAATGTAGTATTTCTTATCAAACTCAATAGATGCTAACTAAATATTTTGTTTCTAAACATGATGGAGCTAAATGTAGATTATTTGTATCATTGTTAAAATCTAGGGGCATGAATATTGATAGGAAATCGTTAGTGATAAATATGATAAAGACTTCTGGAGAAAGTTCTCATATATTTAAAAGCTTAGTAGATGCCTTTGGTAAAATTGGTAAGAACACACGGTCAAAGGACATCAATGCGGCTCATCGTGTGTTGTCACAAGCAATTGTAAATAAGAACACCAAGGTCCTTCGTTTTCTCAAGCCTACATCAAAACTAGTTAATTTGAATGTAAAAACCCTCCATAGGTATTCTATTAGAAGAGAAAATCTAGACATAATTGCCTAGACATATTTTTTGGCATTTATTGGTCGGTTGCCACGTTGTGACATGAAGCTAGTTGATGCAGTAAAGGGACTAGTGCAAAGTTTTAGGAATGATCATACAAGGCCTTCTTCAAACCGAAAGGATGTACTAAAACTGAGAAGGGGTTCAAAGGACCTTGAACCACATATTAAGCATCTTCTTGATATAACACAGACAAAACTATATGAGAAATTTAGGAATGAACATAGACAATTGAATTTGGGGCAAAGATCTTTTGAGAAATGTAAGCCCTAGTATGTTAGAATAAATACTCTTCATAACACTTGCTGTTGTAGATACCATGTAAAATATGAATATTACTATGAAACATTTTTGTACATTCATCGTGTGTTGCATACTAACCATGTGCATGATTTCTCCTTGACAATACCACCGACCTCATCAAGAGAATTCATTCATAGTATCATGTGCAATAGGCCTGAGGGGAAAACTTACTATGCAAAATCCTGTTTGGATGGAACTTGCTCCAACTGTCCTAGAATGGTATTATTGAGCCAATGTATGCATGAGACTGGAGACAATGAATTTGGGAATATGGTTACAGACATGAAAAGTTTCAAATATATTAGCTATGAAATAGTCCTAGGGAAGGAAAGCAAAAAAATACAATTGGTGACATCTCAGGTACATGCATTTATCTATAAATTTATGTTTGAATAGTTGCATTTCATTCTTTATTAAAAAAAAAAACCTGATATTGAGATCATTTTGTGTCAACAGGTACAAGTTAGTGTCTTCATCAAGGAATTTATTGAAAATACATGTCAATATGTTCAGCATGTCCACTTGGCACGATGGCAGGATGAGAAGTTTAGAATATGCAAAGATAGATTTCCTCATGGTACTATACTTTTAGTTTTTTATTTTTCCGAGAACTACACTCTACAACCTCAAAATGAGATCCAAAGTTAGTATTATCACTCTGAGTAGGTTTTCTTGATGGTGCATATCACAAATAGGCATGGCCCAAATAGCAGTGAAGAGAAAAGAGAAATTCTAAAGGAATATCACTTCTACATATGTGATGATAGGTGCCATGACTTCCACTATGTACGTCATTGTTTCATCATGTTCTATGACCATTTGAAGGGCAAGAACATACAGATGGATCGACACTGGATTTGGTCTGATGGATGTGCTGGTCAATTCAAAAATGCACACATATTTCAATGGTTGTGTTCATTGCATAAAAACTACAAAGTTCCACATATGTGGAACTATTTTGAGACTGGTCATGGTAAAGGAAAGCATGATGGAGCTGGATCATGTGTCAAAACAGCCCTACGAAGAGAGGAATTAAAATTATCTACAATATCTACTGTTCGAAATGCTCAATCTATAGTCAGGTGGTGCACATCAGTAATGGGAGAGGAATCAGCTATGTGAGTAGAATCCACAAGAAAGAGACACGTGGAGAGAATTTTTTGGGAGGTGGTAGACATAGATCGTTCACATGCATGGGAATGCAGGACTGTTCCTAGGACTCACGGCTTTCATTCAGTTCGAAGCTCTGATAACCTAGTATTTGAAATTTGGACCAGAAAACTAACTTGTTTTTGTCTTCCTTGTTGTGATGGTGACTGGGATGTGTGTGAATCATTGGATTGGGTTGATGGATGGGATCGCATATCACTTCCACTTGATCAGTGTGCAATTGCTGAGTTAACTCCGTTGGAAGAAGACCAATTGTCTATTTCTATAGATTTTGATCATGTATCAGACCTTGTACAACCTGGTATGATGTATTCCCTTACCATGTTTTTATAAAATTTACGTAGTCTTGAAACTCACATTAATGGCCTTGTATCACATGAAAAATATGTGCTCATATACCTATAATCATACTATGTAGGACACATATACACAGTGGTTGCCTCAAAATATAGTGAATGGGGTGGTGATTACTGGTTGGCACGTTGCATAGAGGAAAATAAAACCCTCATTATGTCGATGACTGATTATGAAAACAACCACTTCCCCGTCGGGTCTATGGTTGTTAAAGTTGAATACCTTACACATGACAATAATGCAAGAAAGAAGGGTGGATATGTTTATAGGGATTACAAACTAGGTGCAAGTATGCATCACTTTACCAACTTAATCATTGGTACAAACCTCCAGGTATGAACAATGGCTAATCGAAATTCATCGAAGGTACGCTACTTTTTACCAGATACAGAGCACGAGATACTAATGGAGACCATCATTATAAGAGATGATCCGTAGGGCTTGGTTGTATGATAATAGGTGGGATATAGCATGATGAGGTATGTGTCATAATTTTAATTCTCCCATGTATGTTTCTTATGAATATTTCAATTTTGTATTCTTGTATGCTACTTCTTACCGGATACATAGCACAAGAGACTAATGGAGACCATCATTATAAGAGATAATATGGATGCCTCAGTTGTATGATAATAGGTGGGATCTAGCATGATGAGGTATGTATCATAATTTTAATTTTCCCATGTATGTTTCTTATGAATATGTCAATTTTGTGTTCTTGATATGCAAAATTTTCCATAATGTTGTTTATAAATATGCCAAACATTCTCTTGTATGTCAAGTTAATGAACATGCCAAATTTTACATATGATCAATAAACCATATATATCAATCATATGAACATTTCAAGATCTCATTCACATGATATACATAACATTAGAATACATACATGTACCTCTATAGGTCATACCTATCAAAATTCTTTGTAGGCTCTCTTACAAGACTAAAACTGTAATTTTTCAAGTAGGTAATATTGTCAATGTTTTCATCCGATATATACAACTAGGATGATGGAAAAAAGATTCCGCAATGATACATTTATGTTTTAAGGCTTGTATAATTTCCTTCTTGACAACTCACCTCTTATACCCGCATGTCCATTACCAAAGGGGTAGTACCTAGTATTGTTGGAATTTCATCTCATTTTTTTTATTGAGAAGTTTAATTTATACTTAAAATATAATAAAAGATAATAAGAGATTTGGGCCAAAGACGGACAATGCATTTCATGTCAACGAAGGCCAAACTTGGAAAATCCTATCCCTAACTAGGGTTTATTGTTTAACATGCATGGCCCATAACCATAACCCTTCCAAGGAAACCCTAATCCTAACCCTAATCTTATCTTACTGTCACAACTCAATTTAGAATCAATCTAATGTCCAACTCAACTTTTTCAAATCCGGTGGACTTATGCTTCAAATCATGTTGATTCAAGACATCAAGATAGTGCTTGGTTGGCTCATTTCTCAGATCAAAAAACTGCTAGCTCTGTTGGATTCAGGACATCAGGATAGTACTAGGGTGACTCTGTAATCCAGTTCCATGGAGAAGAGACCATTATTTTATTCAATTTTGGAAACTAGGGTTTTGCTCAATAAGTGAATGTGAAATTTTTGCGTGTGGGGGTAAAATTTGCATATTTCTCGACCATGAAGGTGTGGCTAGTGTTCCCACATAACACATTCCTAAAAACGCTTGCACGACCCACCAAAATCCCTTTTTTATGTACAGTTTCCATTCTATGCCCCGGGTAGGGATTCAATAGGTGTCCTTAAAAGCCTGTAGGAGGTGGGATTCAATGTGCCACATAATCATGAGCATTGCTTAGATCGATTAAACATTTTCTCCATTGGACTCAAGACATCGGGATAGTGCTAGGGTGGCCCTCTAATCTGGTTCCATGGAGAAAATACCATTATTTTAGTCAATTTTGGAAACTAGGGTTTTGCTCAGTAAGTGAATGTGAAATTTATGCACATGGGGGTCAAATTCGCATATTGCTTGACCGTGAAGGTGTGGCTAGCATTAACACATAAAACATGCCTGAACATGCTTTCAAGGCCCACCGGAAGCCCTTTTTCATGCATACTTTCAATTCTATGCCCCGGGTAGGGATTCAACAGGTGTCTTTGAAAGCTTGTAGGAGGTGGGATTCAACATGCCACAGAATCATGACCGTTGCTCGGATCGATGAACCATTGGCTCTGCTGGATTCAGGACATCGAGATAGTCCTAAGGTGTCCCTCTAGTCTAGTTCCTTGTTGAAGATACCATTATTTTGGTCAATTTTGGAAACTAGGGTTTTGTTTAGTAAGTGAATGTGAAATTTTTGCACATGGGGGTCAAATTCGCATATTGCTCAACCGTGAAGGTGTGGCTAGAATTCCCACATAACACATGCCTAAAAACACTTGCATGACCCACCGAAATCCCTTTTTTATGCATGGTTTCCATTCTATGCTCCGGGTAGGGATTCAATAGGTGTCCTTGAAAGCCTGTAGGAGGTGGGATTCAACATGCCATAGAATCATGACCATTGCTCGGATCGACAAACCGTCGGCTCTGTTGGATTCATGGCATCGATATAGTTCTAGGGTGGCCCTCTAATCTAGTTCCATGGACAAGGGACAATTTTTCTGGTCAATTTTGGAAACTAGGGTTTTGCTCAGTCAGTGAATGTCCAATTTCTGCACATTGGGGTCAAATTCACATATTTCTTGACCGTGAATATGTGGCTAGCATTCCCACATAATACATGCCTAAACAAGCTTTTACGAACCACCAAAATCCCTTTTTGATGCACGGTTTCCATTCTATGCCCCGGGTAGGGATTCAAAAGGTGTCCCTGAAAGTCTACAGGAGCTGGGATTCAACGTGCCATAGAATCATGACCGTTGCTCAGATCAACAAACCGTTAGCTCCATTGGATTTCAGACTTCGAGGTATTGCTAGGGTGGCCCTCTAATATAGTTCCATGGAGAAGAGACCATTATTTTGGTCAATTTTGGAAACTAAGGTTTTGTGCAGTAAGTGAATGTCCAATTTCTACACATATGGGTCAGCTTTGCGAATTCCTTGACCATGAACATGTGGCTAGTGTTCCCACATGGAAACTACCTAAAAACACTTGCATGACCCACTGAAAGCCATTTTTGATGCACGGTTTCCACTCTATTCCCCAGTTATGGATTTAACGGGTGTCCCTAAAAGCCTATAGGAGGTGGGATTCAACGCTCCATAGATTGATGACTGTTGCTCGAATCGATGACCCATTTGCTTTGTTGGATTCAATACATCGCGATAGTGCTAGAGTGGCCCTCTACTCTCGGTCCATGGACAAGGGATCATTTTTTTTTGTCAATTTTGGAAACTAGGGTTTTGCTTAGTAAGTGAATGTGAAAGTTTTGCACATAAAGGTTAGCTTGAAGGAGATTGTAGATCTTCCCCTCATACGATAGATGTGAGCATTTGTACAATGAAATGTAGGAGGGGACAATGCCATTACGTCAGTAACCATGTAATGGAACATGTTTATGTTTAGAAACAAGTGGCCATTCTATTACACAATTATTACAAAATATATATATCTTCATGCTACAGATGCTTCGAATAATACTTCATAAACATGAATTTATAAAACAATATTCGGAATAGTAATTCTCTAATCAATTTAAACTATAATAAAATCACACATAACTTTCATCTCTTTCATAGTTTTAACTCGAGGCCATTCATCAAATGCCATGTACATTAACAAAATGATAAAATAATGTGCAGGACATACATAATGTGTAGGATATAGTCATAACCATTATTTTGAATCAACCTTATAATACTCAGATACTTTTAGGTTTGATGTGTATCCCATGTATTCATCAAATGAAAGACATCATGCCAAACAATAATTTTATTTATGTAGACCACACTGGTGTATCAATTAAGTGTGTCAACTTCATGCATCCTTTAAATGTTTGTTAGGTTGTTATGTGGGTAAGGTGCTTTTGTATTCCACCAAGTTGGATCAGTTACTTAGCTGTGCTGGGTGCTTAAATGTGTATTAGACCTATGTTCCATCTTTTTGAAAACAATTTGACATTGTTAATATAACATTGTATATGCAATTGGATCATGGTAAAAAACAATTAAAATGTACATATTTGGCATTATGTAATATTGTAATTGTGCATTGTTCTCAAATTTAAAACTTATATCTCCATGCAATCGTAAAATATATAAAAAAAATTGGGAACATTACACATAGAAACATTCTTCACCGCACATGTATAATCCCACTTAAAAGACTGAACCATGAATATCTCAAGAGCCTTAATATGAAATATTTTTTATATCATGAAAGTTATAATACAAAAATAGAAGGCCTACCTATGGCCTGTCAATGTACATGCATAAAAAAGATATTTGATGTACTTGTGCAAACAAAAGTACATCTTTCCTGGATTGCGACCCTATACTCTAACTCCGGATTATACATAAAAATACATATTTGTCCTGGACTGACACATAAAAAATCTAACTTTCTCTTGTTTTTCTCAGACCCTGATGCTTTTTGGCTCTGTCTATGACCACTCTGCATCTTTGGCGACTGTAAATCAATGACAATATTTCTTGGTTAGGTAACTGAACTAGTATTGTCCATCAATAACAAAGTTTGAAAATTTAAAATATGACTCAATTGTAAATAAAACAAAGACTCACTGCATCCTTCGAGGGTATAGGTGCCTCTATTATCCTCTGCCTTGCAGAGAGCCTCTTTGCTATGCTTCTCTGTGAAAAAAAAAATGTCAATTATCTTAATAATTATCGACATGTACATGAATGAGAAAGTACTAATCAATTATGTAAAAAATGAACATCTCACTGAAAAAACCATTTCTAGGGGATTATGCTGGGACTCTTCATTAGTAAGAGGAGCTATAGGTTGAACATCAACCTCAATTGCATGCACTAATGGACCAGGGTGTGGCTACATTCACCAAATGATTAAATAGTTAGACATCATGCATGTCCCTAAACAATACAAATTAAATGTACAATTACAAATATTCAAGTAGATGTACCTCACTATGACTTATCCCTATTGTAGATGCGGCATTGACAGCAACATCAACAATCCTACTAAGGTCTGGCATGGATGACTCTACATCCTGATGCTATAAACATGCGAAAATAACATTAAGAAAACCCACTTATGAAGTGAAATCATAGCCATCCAACTACTGCCATTGGAAGTGTGTACATTACCGTGGGATGAGTAAGGTGATCCTCATGCACACCCGCTCTGTTAAAGGAAGAGGGACCTTGTCTAGTGTAAACAACATCCTTATCTATGTTTGGACTACAGGGAGATCCAAACCAAAGAGGCGGTACAGGGATCTGTGATGACGTCTACATTCATAAAGTGTTACCATAGTTAGACATGGATTTGAATCAATGGAATAATATGTACTGAAAAAATAATATGTTGTAATATGCTTACCCCTTTTTGGGACATAGCTCCACCATGGGAGTGACTGCTTCCATCAATTTCTTGCCCCTCTTCAGATTCTAATAGCATCTGCAAGTTTAAAAATTATATTTACATTAGCGATCTATAAAGGAGTGCACAGTAACAAATTTAAATAATTCAAACAAGATTCAATCATAACCCATGTACTTACATTCTTCAAGTAATCGTAAATTCCACCTTGGACTATGTCGTTGATATCAATGTCTCCAGCATCGCGTTCTAAGTGGGGTTCTTGCAACTTCAAAAATTGTAAATATTAGACAATTTACTAAATTAATCAAGACTAACACATGCATTAAAAAAATTAAATGTAATAACAAAATGACAAGTGTTTAAATATTACCTCAATGGTGGTTCTTTGGGCCTTGGGTACAACCACATCAGGTGCAATACCACCCCCATGAGAGGCATCAATCTCCTGCAAGAGTAAATATTGCATATATATTATGAATCTTTTAATATGTTACATATAGTATGGAACAATTAAAAATTGAACAATAACATAGTTTTAAAACAATGTCCTTACCTGACCACCAATCATCGTAGTGGTACCATGTCTTGGTCCTGGACCATAACAGGGTCCCCCACATGATGTGCAAACATGTGGCTCACTTTGAGGCACATGGGATGTCAGTCTATCCCCACCAATAGATGTCCCTCCACCACCAGAAGCTGTTGGTTGTACACCAGTAAAGGAAGAGGGCGCTCTCTGGTCAATAGTGATCATGTGTTGAGAGACCATCTCATCTAGAGTAAAAAATGCATCCTATGTCTGGGCAACCATGTCATGTGCAGGAGGGATGTCTGTCCTTGGCAGCTAGGCACGAGGTGCAGGTATCTGTGAATTGGCATCTCTATGCCTAGCATGGGGTCGGTGTTGGGGAATCCCCCTACCAACTCCCTGGAATCCCAACATGTCAAAATAGTTGATATGTTTCCCCATCACAAACTCTGCATACAATTTTCAGAGGAAGTACATCGGTACTTCCCTATTGTTGTGAGGGGTAATGTCAAAAACCATGTACCACCTATCCATCCAATTGTATCTGATGGGTGGCAAAGTGCACCACTTAATAGAAATAGGTGGCCTGCTGATCTCTGGAATGTCATCCATCCCAGGCAGTCTAAATAATGAATAGATGGCTTGTTTTGTTATTTTCATCTTTTTTACCTCGTTGTAACTTAACCCATCAGCATATTGTTGTATTTTCCTCTCCTTCTAAGATGCGATGCTATACAAAGCATCATTCGATCTTGCGATCTTATCAAGAATAGACAATAATGAATCTAACATCGAGCAGTGGAGCTCGTCTCCAGCCCTCCAAGCTGAACCAATCTCTCTCAAATGGACAATAAACCTCAGTATCTCCGCATTGTTATTGTCCATAGTAGCCATTGCAACCATAAATACAAATAAATTATCATTAGAAATATAAACGCATGATATAATGACATATCTAAGAACTGAAAACTGTATAACTAATGACATATAAACTAAATCTATCATGTAAATTTAAAAATTGATCTTGAATTTTACAGTAAAGAATAAACATTTAACATTTTTTCATTTCATATTTATGTCCTAAATTCAAGTATTAATTCCAATTTTTAAGTACATGCATGTGTACATAAAGTGTCTTGATTGCATATGTTGATTGCAAAGCTCCTCTAGCTTATTTTAAGGCTTGGATTATGAAGTTTCGTCAAAATTGTGAGGTGTTGATTATTGCCTTTCCAAAACCAGCACCAAGATTGTGGGTAGAGGCAACAACTAGACCTTATAATAGGCGGCATAATGTGCTGTTGATGAATAAAATCCCAGTATAGGCAACTATTTTGTTAGATATGTAATTATTTGTTGTAGTGTGATGTTTTTTGCACTCCAAAGGCTATTTAGCAGAACTTTATGGGTTTTATGGTTGCAAGGGTTCCACTGGATTAAATATCATGTAACATCTAGTATGTGATTGGCATGTTTAGTCAAATACATCAACCTACATATGTATCTTCACATTCATAGAGTCTATTGTTGAACTTTGTTGTCTTGACCTTAACCAAAAAGTACCCTTTGTTCAAGACGAAATATTTGTTAAAAGCAAGGGAAGCTTCTATACCTTGTTTTGACACTTGGATTGGGAATTTTCATCAAAACTATAAGGTGTTTATTGATGTTCTTGGAAGAGAAACTTCGAAAAGTTTCATCAAAATTATAAGGTGTTTATTGATGTTCTTGGAAGAGTGACTTTGATATTTCGGATAGAAGCAAGGGATTTACCATGTTTGTTTATGTATTTGAGGGGAATAGATGAATTCTACTTGATTTTTTTTTAGTTGTATATGCAAGCTCGCAACATAATTGACAAACTTTGTGTATTTGTTAATTTTGGATTGGATTCACAATAGTGAAGTTCGTTTGTTTTTCATGAGTTAATTGGGGTTTTGGTTTAAACTGGGCATGTAAATTACTTATGCAAACTTGCAATGTGCTTGAAAAACTTTGCATATTTGTGGATTTTGGTATGGATTCACAAGGATCCTTGTGAATATGCATATGGAAATAGTGAAATTCATTTTTTTTAAGTTAATTGTGGTTTTGGTTTCCATTAGGCATGGAAATTTTGGGTATGAATTTTGTTAAATAATTAAAAATTATTTAATTTTTATCATTAAATTGGGGAATTGGTTTCAATTAGCCAATTACATTGGGCTTCTTGTTTCCATTGGGCAATTCCATTGGGTTTTTGTTTCAGTTGGCCATAATTTAATTTAATATGGTTTAATTTTTTAATCTAGGTCAAATAAATTGATGAAGAAAGAGAAAAAAACATGAAAAGAAATGAGAAAATTACCTCACAAAGAGGAGATTTATCTAAAGGTGAAGATGGAGGGCTTTGATACACCCAAAATCGCGTTCGCCCAGTCGATATTTGCTCCTCCTTGGTCCAGTAGCCATGAGGTGAGGAGAAAAAGATGGTCGCAACCTATTTAAAAAAAAAACAAACTTTGCAAATCGTGCCTCCGTTTTAGTGAATGAAATCGCGCATGCAATTTCATTCACTAAAACGAAGGTGTGATTTGTTTTACTATCCTAGTTGGCATGCCTGTTGGAATCCTTGAGACTAGGATTGGCAGGTTCAGGATTGCTTGGGATGATTTCTTTTTTTGGATTAAGAGTGATTGACTTCACTCCACCGTTGCATCTAAAAGGTCCCTCCCTCAGTGTGTGTGTGTGTGTGTGTCCCTCCCTCAGTCACCATCTCTCAAAACTGTTGTCCACCTTATTTATACCTCCCTCACTATCCCGTCGTACATCACTCTCTCTTTATTGTTCCCCCCTCCCCCATTCTTTATCCAACACAATCTCTCTCTCTCTCTATATATGCGTGTGTTTATGTATATGTGTGTGTGTGTCCCTCCCTCATTCACCCTCTCTCATAAAATATCTCCACCTTCACTATACCTCCCTCCACCACTCTCTCTCTATCACTCACCCCTCCCCCCCTCTCTCTGTCACTTAGCTCCCCTTCTCTCTCCATGTTTCTCTCTTTTACAACCTCCCTCTCTCTCCATCTCTAAACCCTTAATCATTTATCTTTGACACCATCTCTCTCTCTCTTTACATGTGTGAACCTGCCCCTTTCTCTCCTTGTGTCTATCCCCCTATCACCCCTCATACACACACACACCTTCTATCGCTACCTCAATATCTCTTTCCTTCACTCTATCTCCATCCCTCCCTTACCCCCCCTCCTCCCTCTCTATCTTATTCTCTCTCACACTCTCTCCACATCATTCTCTCTCTCTCTCTCTCTCTCTCTCTCTCTCTCTCTCTCTTTTCTTCTATGTTTTCAAGGTATCCCTTCTCCTCAACCCCCTACCTCGTTATGAACCCTATTCTCTATTTTATCACATCGCATTCCCATCTCTTCAATTTTCCCCTCCTTTTCCTATCTCCTCCAACACATCCTATTCCTCCTCTAATATTCCATATCCACCTTTCTATTCAATAATCCTTTCTCTCATAAAACCATCACCCACTTACTCCCCTCCACCTTATCCCCCTTTGTCAGTCAAGTTTCATGTACTGCTGCTAATCCTATACGTCTTCAACACCTCTTATCCTCCTAATAATTCTCTCGATCTCCACTCTCCTTCACCTTTGTAACCCATAATGTCCCCATTCCATTCATCTTTCTCCGCTTGAATTTATAACATCCTCCGAGGATCTTGACCCTTCCCCAACCACTCTCAACTATTAACCATCTCCACTTGAACTTTCAACATCTTCCTAGGCCCTTGACCCTTTCCCACCCTCTCTCAAATATTAGTCATCCCCATCTCAACTTCCAACATCCTCCTAAGCCATTTACCCTTCCACACCCCCTCTAAACTATCATCTATACATTTTATATATTACATATAGTGCTATACTTTTAGCTCTACAAAATGTGTGCATGTTATATAACTACAAAATCCATGCGCATTTTGTAGTTCTATAACGTGCATGCATTTTCCATTTCTACAAGGGTGGGAAAAGCAATTTGAATTTAAACATCCCAATTCACTTGTTCGCATGTCACCAAAATTCCTATGTGTATGGTCCATAGTTTGCTTCGGTAATACCAAAATTATACTATGGTATATCATAAACCATAGCTAATTGGGCATTTTTTCCATTTTATGAAGAACTCATTGTTTACGCACGCGTTACAATATGCTACACACGATAATTTTTGACAAAATATTAAACATAAATAACATTTTTTCTGTAGATTCTAAATATGTAATTTTTATTAAAAAATATTATATTTTCCTTTTTTTTTCAATTTCTATTGTCTCCTAACCCCTTAACTCCAAAAGCATGTTGCTAGTGTTTTTTCGATAAATTTTTCAATTCTTAAATGTTTTAAAAATGAATTATATGGGGCACTAGAAGACACTAACCTCTACATTCTATAAAAACCCCATTTCATGATTATTTCATTAAGACCTTCTAAGGCTGCACCCACAAAAGACGTACCATTTTCGATGAATGATCACTTAGATAATTATAAAAAAAAAAATACTAATTTTATTTTTAAAAAATAGTGTTGCACTAGCACTATATGTTCTGTACATGACTGAAATTTTTTGTATCTCGAAAGCATCATTTAGGTCCTCAAAGGCTACACCTACAAAAACATATACCTTATCATTTGCCTAAAAAATAAAAAAATGAGTGTTAGAAAAAATTAAATTTGACATAGTTGTAAAAAATTCCAATACATAAACCTTATATATTTGGAAATGTGATTCAATTTCCTACATTTAATTTTTTTTACTCAAAGCAATGTATTTTGTGTAAGTATCTAAAAACATACAATTAAATTGAGAGATGCCTCTAACGTGCCAAAAGTAATCCTCATTATCTTGCACTCACCCATTTACATAAATTCCACAGTTAAAATTTTAAGGAATTAGTTTGGAAATCTATATAAAAAACAATACTCTAGTGTAGAACAAGAAGTGAGTATACCTATCAAAATGATAATTGAAAATTTCATTAGACAACATGGTAAGTAAAGCTTTCGTGTTTTATGGGACAACATCCCCAAATAGGTAAATATATACATATCTTCTAAAGAAACAAAATGACTATGACCAAGTTAATAATTTCATCAAACCAAACCGCACGATGCATATGATATAAAACATAAAAGAGATATCATTACTCTTACACGTACATATAGATTTCTAAGATGTACAACTTAAAATTCAAATCATGCTCAAGGTAAGAATTACAAAACGGATAAATTCGAAATGACATTACAACAATGGAAGGACACTCAAATCTACGAACGTTTTAAAAGATGAAAGAATATTATATTTTTTCAGTGCTGAAGATTAAAAATATTGGTACTTTTACATTAAAAAAAAATATGGTGCATTAAACATTTAGAGGTTAAAAGAAAACTATGATATTATAAAGAGATGGGTAATCTGTTTAAGCTTTTTGAAAATATGAATAATATTTTAAAACAAATGAAATGATTTATTTATTATTGTTTCTTTTAAGGTCTAATAGATCAAATTTGGTCTTAGTGGATGTTAAAGATCATCATCGTCACTATATATTAAAAAAATAATTTTTATTAATTGTCAAACTAACAACTACAAAGACATTTTATTTCAAATAAAATTACAATGAACAAAATGAGAATGTAGTCTGTTTTTTTTCCAAATTATCAATCTTTATCAAGTGAAAAATAAATTCTATGTGAACCTTTACAAAGTATAAAATAAATCCTATTGTATTGTATGAGACTACCATTGCAAAACTTAAGAGTACTAAGTGTTGGACAAAATATATTTTAATTGTAATATTAGAGTTAAGAAAGGTTCCACCATCTCCCCTACCATTTTTGGCATATACATTGATAAGATAAAAGGTTGTTTAGAGGAAGAAGCTTCACCTTCATGACATTAGCTACAATAGTCGTCATCCTCCTTCTCTAGGTAGATGTTATAGTTGTTATGGAAAGGTATCTCATTGATCTCGTAAACATTTAAGAATTCTCAAATATTCCTACTCTAATACGGGTGTGAAATTTTGGGTTGCAACATCTCTCGAGAGGCATAGAGAAAGATAGGATAAATCTTGAAGTGTTTTATAACCTATAATGTCAAAATTAAAAGAAATACTCCCTACCCTATTCCACTAATAGAAGTACATATTCCCCTTATCTAGAGCATTATTATAACTAGATAAGTGATGTACAAGTACATGATAAATAACTTGGGATACTAGATGCTTCCTCAAATTTCTCTAAATTCAAGTCAATGCCACCTATGGCTAAAGAGATGATGGTATGAAGGCTCAATAGCTTGGTTAAAAAATTGTGCGTTTGACCAAAATGTTCTCTCAAAAAATATCAATAGCATTAAAAATATTATATAAAATTAAGATACTATAGTGTAGTCATCAACCCTACTTTTGATGATGAAAGGTTTCTCTCTATTTTAACTAGTTTGAAGAAGAAAATTAATATAACTTAGATAAGAACCAATTCTCATTAGCTTCATAGTAAAACATGACAATTACAATTTCTAAAACACCATATGTGGAATGAATTTCCTATCTTTGTGAGACTATAAACATTGAGGATGAAAGTCACTTTCCATTAGATTGCCTTGAATACAGGCATACAATGTGAGAGCCATTTTACTTAGTAGTTTCATAATCTTTTCTACAATACAAAGCTCTATAACATTTTAGCATGTAAAAAATATATAGACCTAGGAACTCTTCTTTCTAAGCTCTATGACCATAGAAATTAAATTTTACACCAAACAAAATAATAACTTTATTTTGTTTTATCTCAAGGTCTCTAAATCAAATATAATTTTTTATTTTCTTGATTATATAAATATAATCAATAAAATAAATAGTTTTAAAACTATATTGTAATCAATATTTCCGATATTTTAAATCAATTTTTAGATTCTTTTCCTTTACAAAAAAGAGTATGTCAAAATAAAGACATTCACATTAATAATATTTAGTGGAAAATATTATATTATTCTTTTCTCCAAAAAAGAATAAACCAAGTTTTGGAGAGACTCCTCTTTATATATATATATTACTGATTATCATTGTATATATCATTTGCCAACTCACAAAAATTTAGGAGGTCATCCAAAGAAGGAAAAGAGCATCTATTGGGTTTCCTGAGTCTTGGGAGGAAAAAACTTTCTTCTAAAAGCGTTCCAAAGCCACAAAAGGGCACTCATTAATCTGTGTAACCAGAATCTATTTCCAGAGTCCTGAGGGGAAAGGGGAGTCTTGCTGGGAGGACTCTTTGATGATGTATCAGGAGACCTTGCACAATTGCTGTATTCTTTGTTATTCATCGTATCCTTTGTTATTTTTTCATGAATTATATCTTCAATTTGTAGTTTGGCAGTTTGGAAAATATTTCCCAGAGTCTCTAAACCCTTTGCACGAGCTCGAAGATCTTCTTTCCTTACACTTTTATCTTGCAAGACGATCTGGCACACATGTGAGAGGGTGCCTTCAATATCAGGTACAGTTAGTTTCCAAAGTGAGTCAGCCATCAATTCTTTGTTGGAATGTAGAAATGCTATCAAATCATCTTCAGAATAATTCTTATATGTACTTATCTTCCATCTCAAATCTTCTACTAACTGCAGTAGTGCAAAAGCACCTGTTGCTGCTGTGGCTTGAGATTTTACAAAATGAGCTTTGTTTCTGAGCCATTCAACTATAAATGGCACACCCAAATACATGGCTTTCTTTCCAAGTTCCTTTGCCCCTTGCCTTGCATATATGTAACCAATTGTTTGCAACATATTGCGTCCATAAGCTGCACTATTGAGCAGTTCAACCTCAGATTTAGCTTGTTGTATAAATTCTTCTTTGTCACCTTCTACATACCGATTAAGCCGATCTTTTAAAATGGTTGCAAGTTTTTCTTCTCTTTCCTTTTGGACAGCATTCATTTTCTCTTGTAGTTTCCTAATGTCGAACTGTCTACTTTCAGTAAACATCTCCAAAGAAACCATTGAAGCCATTGCGAGCTGGCCTATATAGTCTTCAAATAATTCGCTTCCAAACAGAATTGCAAAGACTGCCGCTGGGTCTATTATTGTTTCCATTGATACACCTGCTCTTCCATGTGCAGAATATGATGCCCGCTGTGCTGGATCGACCAGAATTTGGTAAGCTTCTCCCAATACCTTAAAATTTTCTGCAGCTTGAGGATCATTTGGATTTTTATCAGGATGAACTTGCCGAGCTTTCATGTAATATGCTTTCCTGATCTCTGCTTCAGTGGCGGTGGGACTGACTCCGAGCACGTCGTAGTAACTGGTTTCCTTAACCATCTCAACAAATGGTCCGTCGGATTTAAGAATTACGGCGGAACCAGGAGCTAAATCGATGTCCTCTGAGAGCTCTGCTTGGTTTAAAAATCATGAATGGGTGGAATCAGTCAGAAGAAATTTGCAACCCAAATTTGGTTTCATAATTCTTGTAATTATGTTGAGTTGAAGTTTAAAAACGTTCCAACAAAAGTCTCAACGTTTCAATGCGTCCACATATCATGGAATTCAATAGCGATTATAACTAACACAACAGTTTCAAATTAATTTTACCTTGGTTGGGTCAAAGAGTGGGTACTTTAAGGAAAGCAATAGGGTTCAAACTTTTAGTTGAGAGGAGACATCTATAAATCTAGTTATATTAAGGGTTGATAAGATCTAGATCAAGGTTATCCCTAGATATTTTGACAACTTAAATGATGCCCATAATAAAAAACATTTCTTAACAAACAAACAAAAAATATTAAAATATGTATGATATTTTATTATGATTTATGATTAACTAGTATTGATTATATTAAAATATGTATGATATTTTATTATGGTTTAAGAATAATAATTATTGATCATTATTTGATTATAATCATGATTGACTATATTTAACTATGATTCAACACAGACAAAATTTGTAGTATCTAAAATTTTCCTAAACTTTTTTATTAATTATTAATTTTTCAATTATAATATAGAAAATAGAAAATATTATTTAATTATTATTAATAAGTAGTAAGTAAAATTAATAATGTTTAATTATAAAAATTTATGCACTATAACAATTTCCAAAATAAATACCTATTTTAAAGTTAAATAATAAAATTATTAAAAGTTAAATAAGAAAATAAATATAACAACTAAAATTTTGATTAAAAAAAAAACTCATTATGTACTTACCCCCATATTTATTTACTTAGTTTATTTCATTTTTCTTTACTCGCATAAATCCTTTAACTTTTTGCATGACATAAGGACCACCCTAAAGGAATATATTTTACGGTGAGTGAATATATTTTTTTGACTTATTGGTCACTTTCTTCCAGGATGAATTTCATTGGAGTAAAATTTCTACTCGATCATTTGGTCGTGAGATCGGTGCAAATGGTTGGGTAGAAAGGTTACTCCAATTTCATTCATGGCGAATTTACTCCATAGATAACCTTCGTGATCGGTACAAATGGTTGGGTAGAAAGGTTACTCCAATTTCATTCATGGCGAATTTACTCCATGGATAACCTTCGTGAATGGTAGTTTCAAAACTTTAAAGACCCTTGGCTCTTTTATTAGGATATAAAGTTTCAACCCACAATGAAATTTTGACAAACGAAACTCTCAAAACCCTTGATGCCCACTTCCTTTATTAGTCCATGCCTTGGGGCTTGGTGGGACTTGTGAAAGGCCTTTCCGTGATTTATATTTCTTTCCACAAAAACCAAAATAGGGTTAACTTATTTATTGTAAGTTTTGTATTACAATTTATGAACAACACTTTTTATTAACTAATCAATATACTCTACGTTTTTTTAACCAATCACTTATTTCAACTTTTTATTTGGCACGTTAAAATTGTTGGTTAAGAAAATTAGGTTAAATTACTCAAGGTTGAATACTTTTTTATGAAACATGATAATGCCAAAAATCACTCTAGCATACATTAAATGTTGAGATGTTGAGAAATAAGATGAATACTTGTAGTATGTTGTGATTGCATTTTTGCACTGCCTTGGTCCTGCTATGTGGAAGTATAGCAGTGTTTTTTTTTCCAAGCTGCCACACGTCTTCAACGCTACTGATACAAGTAGCAAATCAAACAGGTATCAGTAGCAACTCAAATAACGATGAATGTTAGAGTATCAACTTATAACAAGATTAATGTTGGCCTTGCTACTACTCCTTTGAAATGGGATCCCACAAATGTTTCATACAACTTGCTACTACTCCTTTGAAATGGGATCCCAGCACATAGGACACCATAGACTGATGGATCAAGGTAGCTACTTGACTTGCCAACAGCGGCTGTTGGTCTTGGTCCTGGTCCTGCTTCTACTCGCTTTTCTCCTGGTCTTGCTTCTACTGGCTTTGCTCCTAGTGTTGATTTTCTCTATCACTGATGATCAAGGTTTTCTCTTTGTCCTTACTCCTGGTGCTGTTTTTCTCAATCACTGATGATCAAGGTTCTTCTCTTTGTCCCTCCTCAGTGCCTGGTTGCAGTCACATATCATCTTCTCAACAAGTTCTTTTGTTATAGCTGTGAGGAATAAAGGTGAGATGATCCGGCCAGGCTAGCCTCTTACAAAAAATACTCTCCCACGCAGTGCCTTGGCCCAAAGCCAGCCAACAATTGCATCCATCAGAGCAAATGACGGCTATGGTTTGTCGTCCCTCCCCCCCTACTATGGGATTCGTATGGCTTCCAAACCAAAGCATCTTGAGTGGAAGATGGTTCAAATAAGGTGGAGCGAAGAGCGAATAGGGGAGGTTCCATACCAGAATAAAATTAGCTTTATGCCTTGTGATAGTTTCTAGTTTGTGGGCCTCCGCTGCAATGGGCCCTTTCTGTCAAATTCTTTTCTTTGAAGTTATTAAAACATAAAGAATGGTCTGTATAGGAATACCTTGAGCTCTATCTCCGCAACTTTGATCATGACTAGCTGGACATGGACATTGGAGAGGCATTGATTCTATAAGGATTGGCTTTCTCCACCCGATTTGCAGGCATTTATATTTGAATCTATACCTAACCAAATATGTAGGAATTTATGTTGATTCTTCCTTGAAGCTTGTCTGGAAAGCTTTACTCCCAAAGTCGGTACAATTCATTGTTGAATTTGGTACAATGGAGTTGCCATTCAAAATTCTCCATAAGTGATCTGCAAAGGAAGGAAGGGAGATGGAACCTCAGAGGAAGCATACTTTGAAAGGATGACCCATACCGCGTAGGCAACCACCGTATAGTCTGCCCCTGGGGTTGTGTGACACTGTAGGTGTAGGTCCAGGAGGAGCCTCAGAGCATTAACTAGGCCGAGCTCATATGACACTACTATGGGAAAATTCAACATTTCACTCACTTTTTCTAAACGAAGAAGTCGAACCTGCAAGAATGACTGGATTTTGCTAGGATCAGTAGTGGATTGGTCTTATTGCGTGTCGTAGGAGCTTCTCTTTTTCTGTGTTTGTAGTGACCACTACTAGCTTAAACCAAAGGAGAGCAGTAATACAATTATTCTCACTCCGAGCGAACTCACCAAGTACTCTGTTGGAATAACAAGCCACATAACAAGAAATTGAAGGACTATTTGGCAAGGTGATGGTTCCAACAGCGCCAATCCTTTATATGTTACATAAGCTTCAGCTTTAGCATCAATGTGATACAGTGCATCCTTGGCTCTTTGATAATATCCAATCAACTTCTCCACCTTATTCCCAAAACGGAGATGAAGTCTGGTTAAACTGCAATCAAGGATAACAATACTCGCTAACCACCAACACTGATGTTTGAGCATCAGAAAGCAGCTCATAAGCTCTTGAACATAGTATGACAAAATCTACCAACAACATAACATTCCATGAAAGTTTAAAGATCACAGTAGCTCAAATGCACAATGGCCACATTTTCATGCTAGGACCTTTATCCCTCCTAGGTTACCTACACATTGCTTATCCACTGCATGCATCTTGTACATATGTCTTTGTAAATTGTTTCATGTAGATAGTGCTATAGTGACTAGTCAACTTCACTATATTTCAAGAAGGATTTAGATGTGCCTTATCAAACCGTGTGCCTAGAAGTTAACATGGCAGGCCATATCCTAACCAAGATAAAATGTAAAGTTTGTAATCTCAAACAACTAGAATCACTTCAAATTGGTGCATTACCAGTCATGGGATTATCAGGGATTATCATTGTCAGATCAACTTCAATCTCTGCTAGGTGGATGGAAATGTGATCATCTATAAGGCACCTCAGATTTCTAAGCAAGATTGAAGAGATTCCACCTAAAGTAGCACCTTGTTACGACATCATCCCATTGTGAAAAGGGAGATATTTTTTTTATCTTTCTCATTCATTATACCCTTCCCACTTACTTCAAGTTAATTTAAAATTTTGATGTTATTTATTCATTCTCAGATGTAATTTACGTAAATATATTCATTTTAAGGCGTCAAATGTGCGATGAGATGGTATTTACCAAAAGATTGACCTTTACTATTTCAAAAACAAATACCATCTCAATTTTAATTTTTTTGCCAATAAAAACATTGATATTACATCATAATAATGATTAATTAATCATATATTTATTCATCTTTTTTTCCCTCCGAAAAAAGTCATATATTTATAGGAAATTACTACAAAATTAACAAATTAAAAACTAACTTATTATGATAAGATTACTTTAATTTATTTCAAAAGAAAACAATTACAATATATTAAGTTTAATAAGATAAGTAATTAATTGATTTCAGAAATATACCTTCCGTCTCAAATTATGAAATACACTTCTCCATAATAAGTAACATTACAGGTACAAAAATGTATCAACATATTTTTAATTTCAAATTGTCAAATGAACTTCACGACATTATAAATAAACCACCAATTACATATCCTCCACTAGCAAATTAAGACCGAGAGCTACCGCTAGCATCCAAGTAAGTACTCAAGCCAATTGGAGTTTCACCGGTTGATTGGAAACCAGTAAAAGAAACAATTTTTTAAGCAATAGATGCAAATGCAAATAGAGTAGGATCGAGTTGACTAAGAAGAAAAAGGTTGTTCTTGTGCATGTGTTGTTTTTTCAAGTCTGCATGGGCTTGCATTTATTCAACTTCCAATTCCATGGCTTCCATTAATGGTGCTTAGCTTGTGGGGATTATGGTGAAACAACGCATTGATCCTGCATATCAGGAAACCCTAATCCGGTGCGTCTTGATACTCTTGAACATGAGAAACACTAATCTGGTGTGTGTTGATACTCTTGAAGATGAGAAACCATAATCTCACATATCTGAGATGTGTGTTGAGTTGCTTAACCTCATTGCTGCATGTCTATCTATTGTTTCTTATTGCAGCATTGTCATTTTTCCTCCATGTGTGTCTTGAATGCATGAGTATATCATTTGTGGAGTCGTTACGAATTGAACTGATATATTGCACTCGGATTCGCCATATTGAAGCTCAGTACTACATTGGACTGGTGCCATTGTAAAGCTCGGTACCATTTTCTTTCATGAAATTTCATTAAGGCTCCTCTCCAAATTGTCTTTGTTGGGATGGATGGAAATTGCGCCATTCTATCCAACTCTTTTGGCACAATAATTTATTCCTAGTTCTTCATACTACACAAAGAGGCTATGAGTAATACTATAAATATCTCTCATGTGTAGCTTGGCAGTGACAACAAGAACAACATAGCAGAGCTGGTATTTGAATGTCTCATTCGATACATACTATGGGTCACTAGTTGGAGTTCTGCACAACTAGGTTTGGGAAGGTGAACATAATATATATAGCCTCTACAAGATATATAGACAAGGACTGAGAAAGCAAGAGAATTGGGATGGTATAAAAAATTGTTACGACACAACTTGTGTAGATCTCTTACTTTTATATTATTGTTATGTCTGGTTCACAAGGATACCGTTACAATGTGTGGTCACAAGGCCTCAACTAGACTGAGGCTACAGTTAAAATGCGTTGTCACAAGGCTACAATTAAATTGCATGGTCACAAGGCCTCAATTAAACTGAGGCTACAATTAGGCTACAATTAAACTGCGTGGTCACAAGGCTGCAATTAAAGTGCCTGGCCACAATGCCTCAATTAAAATGAGGCTATAGTTAATTTGCCTAGTCACAAGGCTGCAATTAAGCTACATTGCATCTAAAATGCATGGTACTCTTTGCAATCCCTTAGGCAGGGACTTAGTTGCTTTGCAACTTATACTTATCTAACAAGAAGAGGAGGTCCTTTACTGGCATACTTCATGTAATATCTCAAATTTTGGACGTAACACTTATAGGCATGTACCTATTGATTATGATGATTATCTTGATGTTTTATTTTTATATTGGGTCAAAGACCCCACTGCATATGAACATGATGATTTGTTTTATATATTGGGTGTAAGCCAATTATTGATGATATATGTATACGATTGTTGTGTTGGGCGTGGACCCTGAAGCACATGATTAATGAGATGTTTTGTATTGAACAAGGAGCTCTGGAGCACTTGAGTGACTGATGATTTGTGTTGAGCAACAAGCTCTAGAGCACATGAGTACTTACCTTTTTGTTGAGTGAGAAGCTCTAGAACACATGAAAATATAATTGGATGTGTTGGGCATAATCCCTGGATCCTTCCATATTGATGTTGAGCATAAGCTATGGGCCATCATATCCTTTGCCTTTGTATCCCTAGGTGTATCATATAGTACATTCTAGCACTAGTGTTGAGCGAGGAGCTCTGGAATTGCACTGAATTGTAACTCCGTGTTAAAGTGTTGAGTGTGGCCTCTGGTAAGTGCTAGGGGTTTCTGAAAAGAATTTAATAACTTCCGAGTGAAAATGACACGAGAAAAATATTTATCTCATCATACTTATTTATAAGTGATTGAAATTTCAAATTTCTATATTCTCATCAAAGTACTGATGAGCTACCACGTTATACAAGGGAAATCCAACATGCAAGGATGTTTAGAGTTTCCTATCCTAGTAGACCTAAGCCATCTACTTACTTGACCTTAATAAAGAAGTGTCATTAAGTCTAGGGATCAAGGTATATGATGCCCAAACAAAAATGTTAACAAAGTGTTATATTATTATATACTTTATACATGTTATGTATAAAGAATTAAATATATTAATAATATAAATAAATGAAAGAAAGAAGAGAAGCTCCATCAATTATTATTTATTATTAAATATTAATAAATAGTATATTGTCCATGAAAATACACCTAGGAACTACTATAAAGTTCCTAAGTTAAAATATTAATAATTACCCAGAGTAATTAAAAAGGGTTAAACCAAGAAACCAAGGTTTCTTGATTTAAGTGTCCCTTTGAGTGAAAAGTCTGTCTATAAAGACTGAAGCCAAGGAAAAGCTTGGGGTTCTGATATATCATTAGAGGAGTCATTTTCTTCCTGTTTGCTCTCAAGTAAATTCTTGAAGAAACATTTTCCTCGAAGGAAAAAGGAGAACTGATCCATATCTGATACACCAGATAGGAAACCTTACCTTAGGAGGTCTAAGCTACTTGCATGTTGGAGTCCAACTCGGGGGGATTTAGATTAAAACTAGGAACGGTTCCAGTTCATGGTTGGAAGGAACGTGGTAGTTCCCAAGTGATTTGGTCATCAAAACCAGAGGTCATATCTGTCTTAAATTGTTAATGCTAGTTAGTTAAAAGTGTGTAGGTTCATCCATTAAAGGAGCTTCAGAAAAATACAGGTATGAGTTCTTAGTATGTCAAGTTCATTTCTAGCATAAATGTTGGATGTTTATGTAAAGGTTCATTAGATATTTCTAACCCTAGAAGTGATTGTTCTAACTATATATTATAGGGTTTACATTTCCTAAATTGTAACCCTAGGTTGCAAATGATACCTCGTGTTGTATTCCCTGGGTTTGTGCAAATAAGTTAGTTTCTGTATTTTTCTTCACTACTTAAACTAGGTGTAATGTCCTACGTCTGGTGTGAAAATATGAACACTTTAATTGTGTAATTTTTCTTAAATAATTCTGAAATTTAAGGGGTTCACATAGAGCCTTCTCGGATTGGCAAAAACAAGGGTTTATTCTGGGAGATTTTGTAGAGGAAAAGAGTGATCAGTGGGAAGAAAACAAAGAGATGTTGGACATTGAATTTCCTCTCCTATAACACATTTATATATATATTGTCATTTAGGTTTCATAATCCACACTACGGAAACCTACTACCACGCTTCCGGGCAGTCAAACCGTGTAACTAAGGAGAGTAATTCTGCCCATTTCAACGAGCGGCTTCTAGAAACTTGAAAAGGGTTTTTAAATCCTTAATATAGCATAAATAAAGTTTTTATACAGTTTTCAAAGATTCTGGAAGGTTCTGAGAAGTTTTGGGTGAATTTGAGGTTTTACGACAGTTTTGGCAAAGGAAAACCCTACGCAGAGGAGGATCCAAAAAGGTGGTACATACCAAAATAAAAATGTTTTTGGAGTTTTATATGGGAATTTGAGCCTGTTAGTGACCCACATGAGCTGACAGAGTTTATATTGAGTTAACAGAAATGGTTTTACATCGATTTTACCAAAACTAGTTATTAAAAGCTAGTAATCTAACTAGGGTCTAAAAAAACAGTTAAATCACCTCAAATGCATTTATTTAAAACGGGAGAAATATAAAAGGGGTAAATTTAATTTCATTGAATATTTAAAATCCCTTAAATTACTTCCTCAACTTGACATATTCCTTATAGCACTCATTTTTATTCAATTTGCCCCATACATTGCTAAAATAGGCCTTTTAGGAAAAACTGAAGACAATACTCTTTATGGGCAGAGATGTTTCGACCTAATACATGTAATTTGCAGAATATTATGAAACTACAGAACATAAATTACATCATTTACTTACCATTACAAGATGCTCCAAAAACAATGGGCAGGAGGCCCAAATCATGACTAGCAAGGGATGTGAGCATAACTAAAGCTAGGGTTTCACTAGATATGGACCTTGACTTTATGGAGGCTGAAAATAACTCTTTAAATCCTTCAATTCCTGAAATATAGCGCTGCACACCTGCAATGGAATAAAAGGGGATGGAAGGAGAGGGTAATGGAAGGTTGGGGCTCATCTCCCAGTAGTATGAGGCACAACACTCAGAAGTAATGCTCACATAAGCATTCAGCAATCAAATCATCAACCAAAATGAAGAAATGAGTTTGAATTTATCTTTTATAGACTTATGGATGACCTTCTTAGTAAGTTGAGGCCAATGGTGACCTATGAGAGCAAGTCAACCCCGTGGGTGACCTAACCCTAGCCACAAAAGCGCCCCCTTTGGGAAATTAGGCAAGTAGGACCATGTGGAATTGTTTCCCATTCCAATTCATCCTTCACAATTAGAAACCACACCCTCCCTTAGTCAAAAACTGCCTCTTTTGAGTTATGATAGCTTTCTTCTTTTCCTAATTCATAAGGAAATTCTTTCTTTCCTTAAAAAACTTTCCTTCTTTTTTGAGCTCCTGAAGATGAAACTGCGCCCTCCCCTTTGAAATAATTTCCTACTTTTACCTCTGTCTACTTTTTCTGCTTTTAGGAAACTTCCCTTTATTCTATTACTTGCTTTTGTCATGGACTTTCTTATTTTTACCAAGGAAAGTTGATTAGCTTTCCCCAATGCACCCTCCTAACATCGCAGCCTTAATTCCACATCATTATTTTGTATAATAAATAAAATTGATGAAATAAAATTAAATACATACCTTAAAAAAATTATTAGTAAAAATTTATCCTAGAAGGAATAATTAATAACAACTTGAGCCCCTAGGAACTTAGCATGGTCAACACTTTTAATGGTCAATTTGAGGGAACATGACAGTCCTCCCCCCCCAAATCTGCTTGTCCTCAAGTAGAAGCACCAAAGAGTGTTGTAAATTTTTCCACCATGTTTTTGTTGCACCACTCTAATCATAGACATTTTTATGATGCCACTTCCTTTAGCAAAATTTCCAACCCAGTTAAAGTAACTGAGTAGAATTCCCGGATCCCACTACCTCCTCTGCAAGGACCCAAATTTTTCTAGCACCTTTTCAACTTTGTCATTCCTAAGAATGCCTACATCCCATGGTTTTATCTGCCTCCTTCCACCCAATAATAAAAACAACAAAATTTTATCATTGTAGAGGAGGAAAATGAGGTTATGAAAATCATACCACCATACTGGGAGCTCATCTCTCCCCATGCCAAACTGAACATTTTTTAAACTCTCCCAGTAGACATGGAATTCTTTAATGCAGGACCAAATCATCTTCAGCCTCTCTAAAGTATGAAAATCCATGTGCAAGCTAGCACTGGAACTCACGTCACTATTGTTATGAATACACAAGAGGTTATACTATGCACCTCCATGTATACTGAAAGCATCATATAGCAGCCATACATGCTCATTCCATTGTTCATATGATTTCTTTGATGTTTCCAATGTATCTCCATTGATGCAAGCAATATTTTTACCCTCCAGTGCACACATATCAATCATGTGTCTAGCCACGCAATCAATGGATGGAAAAAATTTCATGCTAAATGATTCAGGTGGGAATAATTCAGCTACTACTAATGCACTTGTCAAACCACATGGTTTGACAATCAATACCTCAGTTGGAAGAGTGAAGGTATCACACTCCTCTTGTGGCATCAACATAAAAAATCCTTTCACCCAATTTTCATCCCCACATGATGTGGCTGAAATAGAAGTGTGGGGTGAAGAATTGTGAGCCAAATCCCTACAATGCTCATCAATCAAGATAATGGATCCACAAATTCCTCCATTAGTTTTTTGAGTGACAGTGTGATCATGTGCCTCCTCCAAAATTGTACAACATTTTCCTAGAGGCAACTCAAAATCTCTTAGGAACCATGCAAGTGCTTGATCTTCATATTGCTTGACTTCAAACTCCTCAAGCACATGCAAATCGGAATGCACCTCATGTGCATGTGTATGGGAGGTATATAAAAGATGAAAATAAAGTCTTTGTTTCTGTTCACATGTCAAGACAATGTCAGTCACAACAAAAGAATTATTGCAAAAATAAAAAAATTTCCTTCCCAAGGTCTTCATTCCAAATATGTCACTATAGAACTCAACAGGTGCTCACCTCTTCATCCAAAGGCTCAACTCTCTTCAATTGATCCAAGAGTGCAAAAATCCATCAATTGACCCACACATTGAAAATATGTGTAGATCTAATGCCTTATTTTCAAAAGTGGCTGCACACACATGCCTTTTCTACTGCTTGTAAATCATAGAAAAATCAGCAATATTAAAAACATTTTTCTTGCAACAAGACATAAAAATTTTACCTTCCATATTTTCCTCTTTATTGATTCCTCTATCCAACCATCTAGTGGATGAATCAGAGATATTCCTTGCTAATTTATATGATCTATAATGATCCATCTCTTCTGCAATAGGATCTATCTCCCATGGGGACAAATCACGATCCCCCTGTTGTGCATGTGACACAAACCAGAAAAATTTCTTCACCCACTGTTCATTCCCCACTGGTGTTTCTGAATCTAGGACATGTGGGAAAGAACTGTGAACCTTTTTTGCATGTTTGCAACCTTCAGTAATCATAATTATGGTTGCAAATTTTTCATTATTGGCTGGCCCAAATTGAGTGCTCTCATCCCACTCTTCCATGGGAGAGTGTATGTCTTCAAGGAACAACTCATCTTTCCTTGGAAAGAAATCAAGTGCTTGGTTCTTATAAAACTATTCTGCACACTTTTTAAGTGCATACCAAATAGAATGCTCCTCATGGTCCACCCAATCATGAGGTTCCTCCATTCCATTTACTCAAAAGGGATTGAATCTCAGGAAAGATTGAGGATTAAGTCAATTCTTTCCACTCTTGTTGGAATTGTTCTATCTTCATTTGTGATTCTAAGAGGGCACTTTGAGTGTATCTCAAAGAATCTTGGGTGGCCAACAAATCACCTTTGAGCTTGTATTTCTCTTCTTCATATATGCAAATACTTTCTTCATCATGCAGTGATGCTTCCCTCAATAACTCAACAAGCTCAAACATGTCATTTTTATCTGAAAGCAATTGTGAGAAATTACCTTGGATTGTGGACATTTCTTTCTGGATATTCTCCATGGCTTCAAAGGAAGATTGGTATTCCATTAAAGCAGCTTTCCAACACATATTTGACACTGAAGCATGAGTGTCATGCATAATTTTTAGGGCCTCTTGGATCTTCTGTTCATCCATCTTCAATGACCCTGCAAGAAGATGAGGTTCTTGTAGATGTTCCTCCTCTTCATTTTCCATCATCGGATCAATTTCATGCAATGCACTCGAGGTTTTGAAATCTGATACATATGTTGTTTCTGCAATATATTCATATTTTAAGTCCCCAAAAACATAATTTGTGTTGCAACTTAAGTGCTCATTCATCCTTGGTGTACCAGAAAGATATTCTCTCAAAGTTTCATCCTTCATATTGCATTCATTTTTTACACCGGAATTTTGAACCTCGTGACTAGGGGGCTCAAATCAACCACAAAGAGAAACAAACTTATCTTGAAATCAACCAAAATATATCTCTCCATCATCAATCTTCCCCATCTCTTCCGCACTTATCTTGAAATCAACCACAAACAAATTTGGAGTCATTTCACCTTCCACGTTACCAACAACTAGATGTTGGATTGTTAGATCTTTAGTTGTGCATGGATATTCTCCATCTCCTTCTGACGAAGGATTTGTTGACTAATCATCCTCATGGATGTTGCAAATAGGCTGATCTCTCTTTGGGGAAAACCCAAATAATCTCTCAAAGAAACCATGTACAGATGGCTCTAATGAATCTTCACTTTTGGTCCTCTTTTCTTCTCCTTTACTTTGAGAAGTGGAACAACTTAGTTCCTTTCTTGATGGATTATTGGTATTCAAAGAACCTACATGTGTTAATTTTTTTTAAAACATAGACTCTCCATATTTATTTCCTTCATGCTAAGAGACACTACTACTCCCTTTTCCATGTTTGCTTGCCAACTGCTTGGCAAGGAATTCTCTAGTCTCTTGATCTGACTGAATGATGCTTTGGGATACATATTTCAGCGCTTTCAACGTTCTTTGCATCAAAATTCTTAAATATTATTGGTAATCCATTTTTGAATGCTCTTCTTCATACAACTCAAATTCTAAATCTCCCATGAATGGAACTAAGTCCACAACTGCAACTTGAAGATATTATTGAGCTACTTTTCAACTGAGATTTATGTTCCACAGGATGAGCCAAGGAAAGTGATCTGATACCACTGTAATGTCCTAAGTATAGTGTGTAGACCTGAACACTTTAATTATGTATTTTTTCTTAAATAATTATGAAATTTAAGGGGCTTACACATAGCCTTCTCGGATTGGAAAAAACAAGGGTTTCTTCTGGGAGATTTTGTAGAGGACAAGAGTGATCAGTGGGAAGCAAACAAATATATTTCAGACATTCAAATTTCCTCTCCCCTAACACATTTATATCTGGTTCCATTTAGGTTTCATAATCTACGCTGCAGAAACCTACTACCATGCTTCTCGACAGCCACACCGTGCAACTAACAAGAGTAGTTCTTCCTGTTTCAACCAGGGGCTTTTGGAAACTTGAAAATGGTTTTTCCAACCTTAATATAGAATAAATAAAAATTTTATATAGTTTTCATAGATTCTAGGAGGTTCTGAGAAGTTTTGGATGAATTTGGGGTTTTACGACAGTTTTGGCCAAGGAAAATCCTGCGCATAGGAGGATCCAAAAATGTGGTACAAACCCAAATAAAAATGGTCCTGAACTTTTATATGGGAATTTGGGCCTTTTAGTGACCCACATGAACTGACAGAACTCATATTGAGTTAACATAAATGGTTTTACATCAATTTTACCAAAACTAGTTATTAAAAGCTAGTAATCTAGTTAAGGTCTAAAAAAACAATTAAATCATCTCAAATGCATTTATGTAAAATAGAAGAACTATAACAGGGGTAATTATTATTTCATTGAATATGTAAACTCCATTCAATTACTTCCTTATAGCACTCATTTTTATTCAATTTCCCCCATACATTGCTAAAATAGGCCTTTTAGGAAAAAGTGAAGACAAGAATATTTATGGGCGGAGATGTTTCAACCTGATACATGTAATTTGAAAAATATTATTAACCTATAGAATATAAATTACATCATTCACTGACCATTACAAGAATTCTCCAAAAACAAGGGGCGAGAGGCCTCGATCATGACTAGCAAGGGTTGTGAGCATAAGTTAAGCTAGGGCTTCACTGGATATGGACCTGAACTTGATGGAGGCTACACATAACTCTTTAAATCCTTCAATTCCTGCAATAAAATGCTCCACACCTGCAATGGAAGAAAAGGGGATGGAAGGAGAGGGGAATGGAAGGTTGGGGCTCATCTTCGAGTAGTCTGAGGCACAACACTCAAAAGTAATGCTCACATAAGAATTCAAAAATCAAATCATCAACCAAACTAAATAAATGGGTTTGAATTTATCTTTTATATACTTATGGATAACCTGATTAGTAAGTTGAGGCCAATGGTGACGTCTGAAAGCAATTCAACCCCATGGGTGACCTAACCCTAGCCACAAAAGAGCCCCTTTTGGGAAATTAGGCAAGTAGGACCATGTGGAATTGTTTCCAATTCCAAATCATCCATCACAATTAGAAATTGCACCCTCCCTTAGTAAAAAAAGGCCTCTTTTGAGTTATGACAGCTTTCTGCTTTTCCTGGGTCATAAGGAAACTCTTTTATTCCTTGAAAAACTTTCCTGCTTTTCTCTTACAAATTTTTTGAGCTTCATAAGAGGAAATTGCGCCCTTCCCTTTGAAATACTTTCCTACTTTTACCTCTGTCTACTTTTTCTACTTTTAGGAAACTTCCCTTTATTCTCTTACTTGCTTTTGTCATGGACTTTCTTATTTTTACCAAGGAAAGTTAACTAGCTTTCCCTAATGCACCCTCCTGACATGGAAGCCTTAATTCCACATCAATATTATGCATAATAAATTAAATTGATGAAATAAAATTAAATACATGGCTTAGAACAATTATTAGTAAAAATTTATCCTAGGAGGAATAATTAATAACAACTTGAGCCCCTAGGAACTTAGCATGGTCAACACTTTTAATGGTCAATTTGAGGGAACATGACACTAGGTTTAATAAAAACTAGGTTTGTTTCAGATTACCATATAGTTGTATTTGGTACCGTGCTTACTCTACTGACATATTCCATTTGTCAGTAGAGACATGTTTAGATTAAAATAGATCAATCTCAAAACAAGATTTAAATAAATAAATATGCAAACTAGATAATCTAAGGTACTACTTATAAACTGAACTATATATATATAAACAGATAAAGTCATCATGCATAAACAAATCTGAAAGCTATCTTTACATGTAATGCCAAGATAAATAAACCATTAAGACCTTGAAAGGTCTGTCCCATTAACTATAAACTAAATAGCAACATCATTCCATTAATTAACAAAACCATAACTATATGAACAAGAATGCCGAACGACCATCCTTTTGGTCCAAAGATTCACATCTCTATTCACATCTAAATATACATTCCTAGAAACTAAAGTAGATAACATTACATATAACTTAACCAAGTAAAACATTTAAAATAATTAAAGAATTATGCCATTTTAAACGGAGTTCATGATAGGAGTTCACGATACGACCCTGTGGGCTCACAAACCCAAGTCATAGGCCACTATAAACAACCATCTCATAAAGTTTGTAAACATTAAACAAAATTACGTAACTCATTAACCATTCCATATAACGAATTAAACAATACATCATACATAGGATTGGTATCATGTATTAAACTATATCAAAATCGTATTATAAACCCAAGTATTACAAATAGGGACATGAATCAAATCCCGTGGGCATATAAGTGCTTCCCTCATTCAAACAAAATATAACGTATTACAATTATCCATGCACATGATTCAAACCCTGTGGCTATCAATTCACCAAGGCCACACTATACAACAACCATGTTGGATAAATTCTTATAAACAACACTATTACAATCATCAAACCATTACACTATAGCGTGGTCGTAAGACCCTGGGTTCTGCCCAATGCTGTAACCATAGCCTCAGCCTTCACCATCTTATATTACACAGATTCCATTTAAAATTCTAATCAAATTGACGAGGTCCATCGTGGGATTGCAACCCCTGGCTTATAGGTAATCCACATTATAAATGAAACCCACGAATCATAACAGTAACCAACCATTTAAAACCATGCACATCATTCACCCAAGCCATGGCATGAAAAATGAAAATGCACAGTATGGTTATAATTAGAAAACTAACTCTGTTAACGATTTCATCCCAACTCTAATCAACAAAATATAAACAGTAACGAAATCTATTATAGTTATCGCAACTATTACGGAGAAGGCTTAAGCCACACACGGCTTGGTCTTCAACCCACGCTATTAACCTTTCAACCAAATATAAATACTCCACACACAGACCTCAAAGAAGGCGTATGCTTGTTCATAAAACCCTGATAATAAAACTTTAACACAGCATACATTTCCATACACACACAGTAAGCAAAATAACCATGGCTATCTTATAAAACGTGGGATTTACATTGCATAGTATTTCCATCATCGTAGTCTTTCCACACAGTCACCATTAAAATCCAAAATGAAGTCCACACAGGCATGCCGATGGGCTATGGCACCATTGCAAGCAATGGTGCAGCCCATGGCTCAAAAGCCCAAATCCATCTACAATTTACATAACCCAAAAATTAATTACACAAAGCCATGAGAAACGCGATCTTGCTCCACGACCAAAACCTACACCATTAAATTAAAAACCCAAGTCTATGCATTACAAATCCCAAAGGAAAATTCAAACCCCACATAGAACCCCAACATCCAACAACAAAACACAATGCAGACATACTGAGAGAGAACAAGCGCAAGCTTGTTGTCAAGGCTTACCTTGCATTTCACTCATAGTCGAAAGCACAACAAAGCTGGAGTTAAGCTACTCTTCACCATTCCCTTGGCACCTGAAACCAAACAATGAAACCTTGCATTAGAAGTATGGCAATGATCAAGCTTCAAAGAAACACGATTTTGTAGGCACAAAAACACCAAATCAAAGCTCACCTTCAAGGTCTGAAGCTCACCTCCATAACCCCTGCGCTGAGAACAAAAAACACCAAATGACAAAAGAAATGACCAAGCCATCGTGAGCCAAGCCTAAGGGAGGGCTTCCACGAAAACCAAGGTTCATTAATGGCACCAGCTGGAACCCACTTTCAAAGCTATAAACCCACTTTTCCATAGTTAAAATCGTTGCCAAATCAATAGTCTCCACCCACCATGCAATCATTAAACCCCAATGTATATGGGGCCAAGTCATATGTTATGTCTCCACCCCAAACCATATCATAATATTAACACATTACAAAGTTTATGTTATAGAAAGGTTTAATTAATTGCATAGTTAAGTTCAGTGCAAAGTCAAAATTATGGTATGCGCTAGTCCTAAGTCAAGCCTCAAGGCTTAAAACATAATAACTTATAAACCATAGGCATAAAGCCTTAACTTAATACAATGCAAATGAGCCCTAAGTTTATGCTTAGTTAACATGGCATATGTAATATGCCATGTTAAACATTTGACCCTCATAAAAATAAAAGATCCATCCTTAATCCAAGATAATAACCTACAGTACGAGATACATAGGAAATGTTAATAGATTTAATAAAATAAACATAGAACAAATTTAATACTAATATGTAAAACGACGAATTACAAAACCATAATGAAGCATAAGTAATGTACAAGAAATTTAGCGGTGATAACTAAATTGACAAAAATAGTATTATACTTGGTTATAATTCTGAGTCGCTAAAGAACCAAAGTCAACCAGCAGTATGCTCTTTTAGATCAAGACTTCCAGTACTCTTCAAACAAGACCCCATTGCAAAGTATGAACTGCATGTAAAGTAAAATAGGTGCCTTAGTTCAGAGAACTAAGTAAGCCTGCGAACAAGTAAACACCTTTACCTTTCAAACCGTCATGGGAAAACGAGTCCCGCCACTCCACCCACTTTGTTACCCTAAAAAGAGTTAAGTTACAACTTTATAATTAACAAGTGCGACTATGTAGAAAGGACGAAGCATTTGATCCAGTGACAGCACATAAGTGACAAAAGTATAAACATAATAATAAGTAGTAAATAGTAGTACGACATCGTAAGTAAAATACAATAAAAATAATGACTGAAAGTAAAAGACACAACGTAAGAACAACTCATGAATAAACAATGGTACATGAAGTGTACGATATAGTTCCAAAAGTGAATAATGTTCTGTCTAGGTAGTGTTTACTAGCCTATAAAAAAAATCGATTTTTGGGGACATTAGAAGTGGTATCAAAGCCCAGTTTCAATACTAAGAGACCTATGGGTGCACCAAGAAATCACCGCAGAGAAAATAAAGTATAATATTAAATTTTGGTTTCTAACAGAAATTTTTCCTGTCATTAAATTTTTTTGCAGTTACAGGAATTTTTACAAGAACAGTTCAGATTATGAACACTGAGGGAGATAACAGCTGGCGCGGAAGAATAAACACCCCGACCCTAGAAGGAGAACTGGTGGTGGAGATAAATTCTAATATTTTGAAGACTATACACAATCTTCAAGCAGAATTGCGAAGTCTCAAAGAAGACAGCCTGAATGAAAGAAAATATCAACAAGCTATAAACGAAGCATTACTAAGAAATATAATGGGAGGAAACTTGCAGGGTAAAGATACCCGGTCCACAAACCGTTCCAAAAGAGAACCGTACCATAAATGGGCCAGCAGCCCTAGACAAGGATAAAAAGAGGAATGGACCCCTGAAGCACCGAAAGGAGATCATCTCAGTACTTCCAGTGATGACTCTCTTTCTCCCTGAATAAAGAAGCAAAGAAGCAATGACAGTCTTCAGGGGGAGTTTCGAAAAATAAGAGCCCCGTCTGATGAAGGTGAAGTAAACACCTAGGAGAAGGCTGAAGAGTGGCTGCTGGGCATGACTAAGTATTTCCAGGTTCATAACTCTTCAAGTTAGATGAAGGCTTGGATTTCCATCTATAACTTAAACGCTAAGGCAACAAGATGGTGGAGGGATTTAAAACGCACCAAGAAAGATGAGCTATGGGAAATACATTGTGATACTTTTCAAAATATTTTCCAAGAAAAATATATGTCGGAAAGGTTCTTTGACTGAAAAGTGAAATAGTTTCATAAACTACGCATGGGATCCATGGCTATGGATGCGTTTATTAACAAATTTCTAGATCTATTGCATTTTGTACCATACATCAAAGAAAAAAAGGTAAAGATCCAGTAGTTCCTAGGATGTCTTCCTCCCAGTTTTCGGGACAGGATTGAATTCGACATGCCTAAGACTTTGGATACTATTGTCACCTTACACACACCTGGGTCACGTGGTATAAATATTCAAGCCACTCGGTGTGTCCTTGGGGGAAAGTCTCAAGTCAAGGCTGTCACCTTGTTCTTGACTCCTCCGTTTAGGCTCAACTCCTAACGAAGCCAAGGGGGTAGACCCTATTAAGTTACTAAGGCTAATTACTTAGTATGGTGATGTTAAACTAAATGAATTACTTAGGAGTTTGAATTTAACCAAAAACAACCATAGATGACAAGATACAAAATGAGCGCACGAAAGCACAATGCTGAGGTGAAAATATATATATATATATATATATATATATAGCAAGAAAATAACCAGTTCCTTAAAATGGAGTCAAAAGAAAATCAATGTAATTGCATGTGCTTAGAGTCAATGTTTTACAATTGCCTCTTGGTACGTTTTAATTAAATGTGAAAATATGAGTTGATTAAAATTAGCCGAAGGGGTGGACTCCAAATATACGTGAGAGTACTTGGAGTATGTCCAAAACTAAACCTTCACGGCTATACGCAAGGAATATGTGGGATAAATGGAGTCTCTGGGGCTATTGTTCATAACGCACTCATTAGGGTGTGACAGAGATCGGCGCCCCGATGTCACTTTTCAGATGTTTCCACTTCCTTTGGGTATTTTTCCACCGTAATGGTTTGATCTAGATGTTGGATTTTCACCAGATGGTTTGTCAATTTGGGAGAGTGAATCCTAATTATACTAGTCACTCAAATGATTTTGATATAGCTTTACTGATCAGACGAACCGTAGCCAAGTGCAGAGCATACACACCGTATTCTTGTCAATTTTAGCAAATTCTGAGATGGATGTTCTTGTTAAAAAAGAAAACCCTCCAGGAACCTCTTTCGGTCCAAGTGGACCTCAATAAGGGAAAAAAGGAGGGGTTGATTTTATTATGGTTACTAAAAAAAATGATGATAGAAAATGAAACATAAAAAGATGAGCAAACCACAATTTTCTAATTAGACTACCACAAACCTTTCTTCACCTTTCGGCTCAAAAGGAGGCTCGTGGGGTAAGTATTAAAGTTACTTTGAAACCAATAGAAATGGAATATGAAATTGATTTTAAAACAAAGTATACTACCCTGCATATTAATACTACACTAGATTGAAAAAAGATGAACGAAAGAAAAAAATGACACAGACGCAAATCCCCCCAAGGGGGATGGGGAATGAGCTCGAAAGAGCCTATTCATAATTATTTTTATTACCAGCGGTTATGATATCAGAAAAATGACATGATTCCTCTTGATTCTTATATATAATGAAATCAAGAGCTTACAAATTGCAAAAATTAAATATTTCAGTAAAAAAGGGAGACCCCTGGGGGGACTCAGAAGGCCCAAAAGTCACTTTCGAACATCAGCTCCTCATATTTTCTATTATACCTGCTAAAAACCAGCAATATTATTAGACTGAAATATGCCCAAAATCACTCTGAAAGTACATTTGGGTCAGCTTACTTTTAACAAAAAAATGCTAAGTAAAAACTAGTTAAAAAAGGTAAAAAAGGAACCAAGGAAAGCAAGCTTTCCTTGGGATCTTGCCTTGCCTTTTAGGCAGCCAATATGATGTGCATTGATTTCTAAATTTATCTTTTATAACAGAAAACAAAAATCTATTGCATGCAAGCTACAAATTTTCTTTAAAATTCCATGCAAAAAGGACGATTTCCCTAAAGCTAGATCTAGAATGCTTATGAAACCTTTTAAGGGAAAGATCTAGATTATAGGCTTTGAGAAGATAGATATATGTTAAATTTACTTTTAAGATGATATATATAAAGAATATCAGAGCTATGAACAAAGTAACCAGGTAAAAGAGTTGATTTTGAGGGAGGAAGAGGATGAGAGAAATGCTGGTAGCCTTGAAGATCCACAGTGGAGCTTTTAGGTGGAATGTCGACAGACTATGCCTTTGGAGGGTTTTGGAGAGAGTGAAGAAGCAAACTAGATCAGCATCCTCTCCAATATAGGAACTTATAGCTCAGCTGAAATAAAAAAACTTAACGAAAAACTTGTGAGATCCGATTAGTACATACACAGAGATTCAGAATAACACGCACATAAGCTTATAGAACATACTGAATCTAGATCTCTAAAAATGCATCAAAGGAAAGAGATGGCCAATAAACCTATTGAAAAGCACCTTTCCTATCAAGATTATAATAAGCTTATTATCAATCTTAGCAACGAATCCACAAGCAATTAGCAAATTATGAACACAGATACATGTTACCTTAGTAAAAAATTGGCAATGATCATCCACACATACAATGGCACAACATCGTCTTGCCTCCAAAGATTCTCTTTATTTCAAATGAACAATAACAACAGTACAATAGCAGCAGCACCTCAATCCCACTCCTAACTCGCTTGGAAGAGGCTGCTGTGCTTGGATATATACAAAAACAATGAGATCTAGACCAGGGGGGCGCAAATCCCAAGGAGACAGATCAAATCAGCTGATGGAGACTCAATCAATGCAGATCTGAAGCTGAACTAAGCCTACTTGTCAACCGGGGGCCTGATTGAGCTGACACGTCAACCCATAAACTGACACATCAGTCCACAGAGCATCTAGGAGAGTCCACACGTGTGGAGGAGAGAGAGAGGGTGCAATTCCACATAAAGACTGTTGAAGATCAACTCTGGATCTGATTTAATCACCTCCTTCAGTCAAGGATTTGTCAGATCCAGTCAATCTGCTTTAGATCTGACTGATTTCAATCAAATCGGCTACGAATCCACTGATCTATGATTTTGGATTTGCTCCATTATTTATCAATTTATTAATTAAAATAATCAATAATTGATTTTTTGGGGCTTTCTGACCTGAGTGATGGAAAATCACTCAAAAATAGGAAGTAGTGGGCCCATGGGTTTACATGGTGCTGTTAGCTTGAAAATGACCACCTACATGACTGAAAATGGTTATTTGGCCCACTTTTATTACAAAATCAATTTTTCCAATTAAACTATTAAAAAATAGCCTGCATTGTGGAAAAATTAAATTTTAATAAAAAACATTAAAAAAACTAAAAATTTGAAAAATTTGAAAAAACCTAAGGGGACTTAGACATGTTCATATAACTTGACCATGATGTCTAGCATGTTTATATATTGACACATAGAATCTAATAACCTCAATAGACCTAAATGCCAAGCCGACCACCCCAACTTTGGAGGTATGGAGTGAAAAAATCAGAAATTATCAGTGGTTTAGTCAACAACCAATAATAATCAAGGGAAAAAACACCCTGGGCTGATCGGATTGACAGATAAAGTCTAAGAGACCGATTCTTTTACAGAAACTATCATGCTAGAACATTTATTACAATTCCCCCATGGGGTATGAACATGTGATATAGTACAACAAGCACTTCTCAGAAGTACTTCCAAAGGTATTCTGAAGTCTAAACAAGTTATCCTCGTCCGGTTCACCAGGCTCACTTGATAAAAAACCACTAAGTACAACTTAGGTGGTAACATTCTTGTAGCCTTGAAGATCCACAGTGGACGTTTTAGGTGGAATGTCGATGGACTATGCCTTTGCAGGGTTTTGGAGAGAGTGAAGAAGGAAACTAGATCAGCATCCTCTCCAATCTAGGAACCTGCAGCTCAGCTAAAATAAAAAAAACTTTCCGAAAAACTTGTGAGATCTGATTAGTACATACATAGAGATTCAGAATAACATGCACATAAGCTTATAGAACATGCTGAATCTAGATCTCTAAAAATGCATCAAAGGAAAGAGATGACCAATAAACCTATTGAAAAGCACCTTTCCTATCAAGATTATAATAAGCTTATTATCAATCTTAGCAACGAATCCACAATCAATTAGCAAATTATGAACACAGATACAGGTTACCTCAGTAAAAAATTCGCAATGCTCATCCACACATACAATGGCACAACATCGTCTTGCCTCCAAAGCTTCTCTTTATTTCAAATGAACAATAACAACAATACAATAGCAGCAGCACCTCAATCCCACTTCTAACTCACTTGGAAGAGGCTGTTGTGATTGGATATATACAAAAACAAGGAGATCTAGACCAGGGGGCACAAATCCCAAGGAGACAGATCAAATCAGCTGATGGAGAGTCAATCAATGCAGATCTGAAGCTGAACTGAGCCTACTTGTCAACTGGGGGCCTGATTGAGCTAACACGTCTAACCATAATCCGACACATCGGTCCACAGATCATCCAGGAGAGTCCACATGTGTGGAGGAGAGAGAGAGGGTGCAATTCCCCATAAAGACTATAGAAGATCAACTCTGGATTTGATTTGATCACTTCCTTTAGTCAAGTATTTGTCAGATCCAGTCAATCCGCTTTAGATCTGACTAATTTCAATCAAATCGGCTAAGAATCCACTAATATATGATTTTGGATTTGCTCCATTATTCATCAATTTATTACTTAAAATAATCAATAATTGATTTTTTGGGGCTTTCTGTCATGAGTGATGGAAAGTCACTTAAAACTACGAAATAGTGGGTCCATGTGTTTGCATGGTGCTCTTAGCTTGAAAATGAGCACCTACATGACTGAAAATGATTATTTGGCCCACTTTTATTACAAAATCAAATTTTCCAATTAAACTATTAAAAAATAGCCTAAGTTTTGGAAAAATTAAATTTTAATAAAAAACACTGAAAAAACTAAAAAATTGAAAATTTTGAGAAAACCTAGGGGGACTTAGACATGTTCATATGAATTGACCATGATGTCTAGCATGTTTATACATTGATACATAGACTCTAATAACCTCAATAGGCCTAAATGCCAAGCCGACCACCCCAACTTTGGAGTTATGGAGTGAAAAACTCAGAAATTATCAGTGGTTTAGTCAACAACCAATAATAACCAAGGGAAAAAACACCCTGGGCTGATCGGATTGACAGATAAAGTTTAAGAGACCGAGTCTTTTACATACACTATCATGCTAGAACATTTATTACAATTCCTCCGTGGGGTATGAACATGTGATATAGTACAACAAGAACTTCCCAGAAGTACTTCCAAAGGTCTTCTGAAGTCCGAACAAGTTATCCTCGTCCGGTTCACCAGGCTCACTTGATAAAAAACCACTAAGTACAACTTAGGTGGTAACATTCTGGCTCCAACTATGGGATGTGTGCACGATATGGTCTTTAAGGAAAGGAGAGGATACGAGAACACCATAATCTTTGGTTTATATACCCTGTAAAAACATCTCAACTTGACAAAAAAACCTCAGTAGCACAAGTTTTATAAAAAACCAAATGAACCATTAAGTTGATTTATTTAAACGAAATAAATGTAACTAACTAAAAGAAGCAAATTTTTATTATAGCTAAGTGTAAAATAGAAATGTAGAAAGTAAATGCTCTCTTTCAAGGAGATTACTTTCCTACTCTAAGCATGATATAAAAAGGATTAAGTGTAATCAGAAATCCAATGTAACCACCTAAGGATACCTTGTCTTTGGTTACCAGCCAATGTAAGGATACCTTATTCAGAAATTGCGACCCTGCATGATGATTCAGAATGGGCGGGATGGATGGGAGACGATAGGCATGAATAATGTCATAAAAATTATTCCCCAACTTGTATGTGCTCATGCAGGTCACTTCTATCCTTGACTAGATAGGACTGATATACCAATCAGAATGATGAGGCAGACTGACTACATCATCATATTGATCATCGAGGCTTATCAAATGATAACTTGTTGCACAAGCCCCAAGTAGCTCCAAATCATAAGGAACCTCTATATGTGAAAAATATGGCTGAGACTGATATTCCACTAACTGCATCACATCTGACTTTTCACAATACTGTTTCTCAATGTCTTCATTACTGATACCCTTGTGCGGCTCTGCATGATATGACTTTGAATGATCATATAAGAGTTTTGAATGCTGATTTTCCATACTAGGATTTTCCAAGGTCTCCATATCCATGCTTCCCTCTATGGAAGTATAGTAGATTGGACTTCCACAAATTTCTAAATAGACACTCCCCTTGCTAGATATAGCATAGATAGGATTCTTAATAAGATATCCACAAAAATCCCAATAGTCATCACCATCATTTATGTTAGATGTGATGGATTCCCCATTGCTGATATCAAGTTCTCTTTGTCTTCATTACTGATACTGATATATGGCTCAGACTGATCACATGGATAAACTGCATGCTCCTTTTTCATATCAAAGTTTCCCAAGGCCACATGGTCCATGCTCTCTCCTTTAGATACTCCATAGACAAAAAAACCAACAAAACCATCAAATTTTTTTGGGTCATTATTTTCCTCTTTATTCATGTCATAGATTGGATTTTCCATGAATGTCCAGGACTCTCATCAACATCTTTGTCGGGGATAAGGGAGTCTTCGTCACTTGTATCATGCTCCAAGTTATACTTGTCCTGATTTTCATACTCATCTTCTTCAGAGAAAAGGTCATAAGGTAGTAAACCTTCCAGACTGTCATCATTATATGGAGAAAACATAGGAGTCCCATCATCTATATTACAGTTTTCATCATAAGTTTCACTATAAGATTCTATAATGGTTTCATCCTTAGGCTTGTACTGTTTAGATGGTGACAAAGGGTAGTCCTGGCCTACCATGTATATATGATCAAGCTTGCTTGAAGTTGTTTCCTGATTGCTGACCTCAGGATGTCCATGTTCCATGACTTTATTTGCAACATAACAAGTGCTTTCTTGGTTGAATTGTTCACAAAGTCTACACCATGGAATTACTTCTTCTACCATGTTAGCTGAGTCTAATTGGTTTGTAATCCTAGGCTCTTGTTGAGGAAACTTCTTTTGATACATCTGATTCTGCCTAGGCTGAAAGTTCTTAGGTCCATTATTTCTTTCCATTGTGATTATTCTATTCTGCATAAGATTCAATTGTGCAGACTGATTCTCCATAAGTTGGTTTTGACTAGTAGCCAAGTCTTTTATCGTGTCTGTTACCTTTTTCATGGGATCTTTAGAGGTTCCCTTTTCTTCTGATTCAATAGCTTTACCCTTGGTCTCTTTGTTGCAGGAATTGTTTCCCCTAGTGTGACCTGGAATGTTGGACTTGCCTAAATACTGCATATTATTTTCTATTTTCTCGGTGAATGCCTAAGCAGTTTTTAGATTGGGCGGCTCTTTGTCTCTTAACTGGTACCTCAAATCACCAGTGAAAGCTTCGATGTAAGATATGAGGATGGAGGCATCCTTTGGCTTGATTTCGTTAGGGAGGTCCGCAACCACATGCCTGAACTTAGTGTTAAATTTGTCCATGGTTTCATTCTCCATATTCTTAATGTTATGAAGGGAAGCAAGCAAATGTCTTGGTTCTTTCTTTTCTCCCCATTTCTTATTAAAAACCTCTAGGAATTCACTAAGAGTTTTATATGAATCATCATCTAGGTCAAAGTACCATTCTTCAGCATCATTGCAATAACTGACCAGGTGCTTTTCAAACTTTCGAAGCTGAGACTTGGTAGTGATGGTATTATTTCCTTGAAATATGGGGAGCTTCTTGATAGCATCTTTTGGAATGGCATGGGGAGCACCTGCTATCTGAGAAAAGTCAAGGGGTTTGAACAATTTCGTCATTTATTGAGATTGGTGAACATGACTCTCTACAAATATGTAATGGATATCTGAGAGGGATTGGTCTCCTAAATCTTGAAGGTTTCTACGAGAATTCTTCCTATTCAATATTTCCCTAATAAACCTTTTGGGATCAGGGAGAGGATTGAATAATTGATGGTGGTTTCTTCGGGTATAAATTCTTGGAGGGATGTTAGACAGTGGAGTCGCTAGATGGATCGAGTTTTAATTTTTATATTTTTTAAAGACTAGAGGAATCAAAAGTTTTCATCTTTTTAGTTGTTTAGAAAAAAGTTAAGCTAACTCGTACCCGAGAATCAAACGATTTATCCCCGGCAACGGCGCCAAAAAAAGTGTTGCCGCCTTACACACACCTGGGTCACGTGGTAGAAATATTTAAGCCACTCGGTGTATCCTTGGGGGCAAGTATCGAGTCAAAGATGTCACCTTGGTCTTGACTCCTCCGTTTAGGCTCAACTCCTAACGAAGCCAAGGGCGGTAGACCCTATTAAGTTACTAAGGATAATTGCTTAGTATGGTGATGTTAAACGGAATAAATTACTTAGGAGTTTGAATTTAACCAAAAACAACCATAGATGACAAGATACAAAATGAGTGCATGAAAACACAATGCTGAGACACAATATATATATATATACCAAGAAAATAACCAGTGACTTAAAATGGAGTCAAAAGAAAATCAATGTACTTGCATGTGCTTGGAGTGAATGTTTTGCAATTGCCTCTTGGTACGTTTTAAGTTAATGTGAAAATATGAGTTGATTAAAATTAGGCGAAGGGGTGGACTCCATATATACCCGAGAATACTTGGAGTATGTCCAAAACTAAACCTTCATGGCTACCCGCAAGGAATATGTGGGTTGAATGGAGTCTCTGGGGCTATTGTTCATAACATTCCCATTAGTGTGTGATAGATATCAGCACCCCGAGGTCACTTTTCAGAAGTTCCCGCTTCCTTTGGGTATTTTTCCACTGTAATAGTTTGATCTAGGTGTTGGATTTTCACCTGATGGTTTGTCAATTTGGGAGAGTGAATCCTTATTGTACTATTCAATCAAATGATTTTGATATAACTTAACTGGTCGAACAAACCGCAACCAAGTGCAGAGCATACAGACCGGATTCTTGTCAATTTTAGTAAATTTTGAGATGGATGTTCTTGTTAAAAAAGAAAACCCTCCAGGAACCTCTTTCAATCCAAGTGGACCTCAATCGAGGAATCAAGGAGGGGTTGATTTTATTATGGTTACTGAAACAAATGATGATAGCAAATGAAATATAAAAATATGATCAAACCACAATTTTCTAATTCGACTACCATAAACCTTTCTTCACCTTTCGGCTCAAAAGGAGGCTCGTGGGGTAAGTATTAAAGCTACTTTGAAACCAATAGAAATGGAATATGGAATTGATTTTAAACCAATGTATACTACCCTACATATTAATACTACGCTAGATTGAAAAAGATGAACAAAGGCAAAAAATGACACAGACACAAATCCCCCAGGGGGGATGGGGAATGAGCTCGAAAGAGCCTATTCAGAATTATTTTTATTAATAGAGGTTGTGATATGAGCAAACTGATATGATTCCTCTTGATTCTTATACAAATTGAAACCAAGAGCTTACAAAGTGCAAAAATTAAAGATTTCAGTCAAAAAGGGAGACCCCTAGGGGGATTCAGAAGGCCCAAAAGTCACTTTCGAACAGCAACTCCTCCTCTTTTTTGTTATACCTGTTAAAAACCAGCAAGATTATTAGACTGAAATATGCACAAAAGCACTCTGAAAGTACCTTTGGGTCAGCTTACTTTTAACCAAAAAATTCTAAGTAAAAACTAGTTAAAAAAGGTAAAAAAGGAACCAAGGAAAGAAAGCTTTCCTTGGGATCTTGGATTGCCTTTTAGGCATCTAATATGATGTGCATTGATTGCTAGATTTATATTTTATAACAGAAAACAAAAATCTAATGCATGCAAGCTACAAATTTTCTTTAAAATTCCATGCAAAAAGGATGATTCCCCTAAAGCTAGATCTAGAATGCTTATGAAACCTTTTAATTGAAAGATGTAGATTATAGGCTTTGAGAATATAGATATATGTTAAATTTACTTTTAAGATGATAGATCTAAACAATATCAAAGCTATGAACAAAGTAACCAGGTAAAAGAGTTGATTTTGAGGGAGGAAGAGGAGGAGAGAAATGCTGGTAGCCTTGAAGATCCACAGTAGAGATTTCACATGGAATGTCGAGGAACTATGCCTTTGGAGGGTTTTGGAGAGAGTAAAGAATCAAACTAGATCAACATCCTCTCCAATCTAGGAACCTACAGCTCAACTGAAATCAAAAAACTTGCCGAAAAACTTGTGAGATCCGATTAGTACATACACAGAGATTTAGAATAACATGTACATAAGCTTATAGAACATGTTGAATCTAGATATCTAAACATGCATCAAAGGAAAGAGATGGCCACTAAAATTATTGAAAAGCACCTTTCCTATCAAGATTATAATAAGCTTATTATCAATCTTAGCAACAAATCCACAAGCAATTAGCAAATTATGAACACAGATACAAGTTACCTCAGTAAAAAATTGGCAATGATCATCCACACATACAATGGCACAACACCGTGTTGCCTCCAAAGCTTCTCTTTATTTCAAATGAACAATAACAACAGTACAATAGCAACAGCACATCATTCCCAGTTCTAACTCACTTGGAAGAGGCTGTTGTGCTTGGATATATACAAAAACAAGGAGATCCACACCAGGGGGGCACAAATCCCAAGGATACGGATCAAATCAGCTGATGGAGAGTCAATCAATGCAGATTTGAAGCTGAACTGAGCCTACTTGTTAACCGGGGGCCTGATTGAGCTGACACATCAACCCATAAACTAACGCATCAGTCTACAGGGCATCCAGGAGAGTCCACACATGTGGGGGAGAGAGAGAGGGCACAATTCCCCATAAAGACTGCTGAAGATCAACTCTAGATCTGATTTGATGACCTCCTTCAGTCAAGGATTTGTCAGATCTAGTCATTCTGCTTCGGATCTGACTCATTTCAATCAAATCGACTGAGAATCCACTAATACATGATTTTGGATTTGCTTCATTATTCATCAATTTATTAATTAAAATAATCAATAATTGATTTTTTGGGCTTTCTAACCTGAGTGATGGAAAATCACTAAAAACTAGGAAATAGTGGATCCATGGGTTTACATGGTGCTCTTAGCTTGAAAATGAGCACCTACATGACTGAAACTGATTATTTGGCCCACTTTTATTACAAAATCAATTTTTCCAATTAAACTATTAAAAAATAGCCTAAGTTTTGGAAAAAATAAATTTTAATAAAAAACACTGAAAAAACTAAAAAAATGAAAAATTTGAAAAAACCTAGGGGGACTTAGACATGTTCATATGACTCGACCATGATGTCTAGCATGTTTATACATTGACACATAGACTCTAATAACCTCAATAGGCCTAAATGCCAAGCCAACCACCCCAACTTTGGAGGTATGGAGTGAAAAACTCAGAAATTATCAGTCGTTTAGTCAACAACCAATAATAACCATGGGAAAAAACACCCTGGGCTGATCATATTGAAAAATAGAGTCTAAGAGACCGAGTCTTTTATAGACACTATCATGCCAGAACATTTATTACAATTCCCCCATGGGGTATGAACATGTGATATAGTACAACAAGCACTTCCCAGAAGTACTTCCAAAGGTCTTCTGAAGTCTGAACAAGTTATCCTTGTCTGGTTCACCAGGCTCACTTGATAAAAAACCACTAATTACAACTTAGGTGGTAACAGATACCACAATGCACAAAGCTAGGATCTGCTATGAGCATGGACAGGTGAGGCAGCAGAACATGAACCGAAATCGAGACAATTCTAAGAACTTCTCTAATAACTGCAAACCTGGGTCTAACCCACAACCATACAGAAAATAGAATAACAACTTTCAAGCGAACAATAACTTTAATAGATCTGGTATGAATTTTTATGTACCATCTTCTAACGTTAACAAACCAGTAGCAAGTGGAGCGAATGCTACCCCGCTACAGATCAAGTGCTGGAAATGCAACAGGCCTCATTATGCTTGAGATTGTAAGAATAAGACCGATGGGGTCTTCAACAACTTACAAGAAGAGCCAACTATTGAGGACATAGCTAGAACAATGCAGATCTATGCAGCATTGGATGGCCGACCGGTAGGTCAACAAGCTACAATGGTTGAGATAGAAGGTAAGATCTTGAATGCTTCTATTTCAATACTTATAGATCTCGGTGCTTTCCAGAGCTATGTTTCTCCTAAAATTGTTGATGAATGCAAACTAGGAAAACTAAAACATGATAAACCTTGGCTAGTTCAGCTAGCCACAGGTACGAAACATAAGGTTTCAAAAATTGTTAAAGAATGTGAGGTAAAGATGAATGGTTTTCTTACGAAAGTAAACCTGAAAATCCTACCTTTAGGATTGTACGATGTACTTATCGGCATGGACTGGTTGTAACAACACCATGTCATGCTCAATTGTTTGTAAAAGTCTGTCTTGTGTATTGATAGCCTAGGGAACCAAATGAAAGTTCAGGGCAATCTAAAGAAAGTTTGTGTAAGACAAATATCTTCCTTACAAGCGAAGAAATGAGTTAGGAAAGGCTGCAAGTTGTTTGCAGTAAACATCCGAGACATAGAGTTTGATAGGGACCAACACATAGAAGACTTCCAAGTTCTTGAAGAATTCAAGGATGTGTTTCCTGAGGAAATCCCTAGATTACCTTCGAAACAAGACCTATATTTTTCGATCGAACTGACCCGAGAATCAGTTTCGGCCTCCATAGCCCCTTACGGAATGAGTGCACCTGATTTGGTGGAAATCAAACTACAGTTGCAGGATTTGATAGAGAAAGGGTATATCTGACCCAGTGTGTCTCCTTCGGGAGCATCGATATTCTTCATAAAGAAAAAAGAAGATACGATGTGGATGTGCATCGATTACCGTAATTTAAACAAAATGACTATCAACAACCGTTATCCACTCCCTAGGATCAATGACTTGTTCGATCAGGTGGGAGGAGCCATAATCATTTCAAAGGTTGACCTGTGATCCGGGTAGCATCAAGTAGGGATTCACAATGAGCATATTCACAAAACTTCCTTTCGTACAAGGTACGGGAACTACAAGTTTGTAGTGAGGTCGTTCGGTTGACCAATGCACCCACAAACTTTATGTGTATGATGGACAACATATTTAGTAGGTATCTTGATAATTTTGTCTTAGTATTTATAGATGACATACTGGTTTATTCAAATAATAAATAAGAACACAAATAACACCTTCGCATAGTACTACAAGTGTTGAGAGAACACCAGCTTTATGCTAAGTTTAGTAAATGTGATTTTTACAAACTGTATATACAGTATCTAGGTCAAATTATCTTCGAGACAGGGATAGTTGTTGACCTAGAAAATATTAAATTCATAAAGGATTGGCCTACCCCTACTAGTGTCGTTGACATTAGGTCCTTTTTGCGATTAACCAGATATTATCGAAAGTTCATTGAGAAATTCTCGAGAATCACTTGCCCCATGACTGCCTTGTAGAAGAAAGCAAGTAAGTTCTTATAGACCGCTAAGTGTGAAGAGAGTTTTCAAAATATTAAGAAGATTTTGATGACCGCACCAGTGTTACAAATTATGGATCCCGATGGGGATTTCGTTGTTTGCACGGATGCAAGAAAGGAAGGACTTGGAGGAGTCCTCTTGAAAAATGATCACGTGATCTGTTGTGACTCTTGGAAGTTAAAAGAGCATGAGCAAAATTACCCTATGCATGATCTTGAGTTAGCTGCCATCATCCATGCTTTGAGGATGTGGAGGAACTACCTCATGGGAAGGAAATTCCTTTTGAAGATAGACAATATGAGTCTGAAGTATTTATTTGATCAACCAGATCTGAATGCGAGGCAATCCAATGGTTAGCTTTCCTCAGCGATTACCATTTCAAGCTGAAGCACATTAAGGGAAAAGAGAATAAGGTTGTCAATGCTTTGAGATGAAGAAATCATATGATTTATGAGGTAACCTTAAGTCAAACCGATGCAGATTTACATGAGAGGATTAGAGCGGCCAATGGAGTTGAACCCTTCTATGTAGAAATCCTTAAGAAAGTGCAGGAGGATAGGTTGTTTCAACAACAAAAGGAATACAAGGTAGACAAATCCAGACTTTTTTGGTCCAAGGATCATTTGTATGTTCAAGAAGGAGGGGATCTTCGGTCCAGCATCCTCATAGAATTTCATTGGGCACCCTACTCAAGGAATCAAGGATATCAAAAGATGATATCCGTTGTCAAGAGACACTTTTTCTGGCCTAAGTTAAAGGCTGACATTGCAATATTTATTGCAAAATTTCAGGAATTCCAGCTAGTAAAAGCTGAGCATTGGCATACTACAGGATTGTTGCAGCCTTTTCCCATTCCAGAATGGAAGTGAGAGGTCATTAGTATGGACTTTATCATCGATTTACCAAAATTTAAGAAGTAAAATGATTCTATTTTTGTGGTCATTGACAATTTTTCAAAGGAAACACACTTCATTCCTGTGAAGTTGACCTACAAGGCCGTGAACATTGCTAATATCTTCTTGAAAGAGATATTTAGATTGCATGGGATACCCAAGGCAATTATCTCGGATTGAGATGTTAAGTTTACAAGAAACTTTTGGAGATCTTTATTCTCTATATTAGAGACACAATTGAACTTTAGCACTGCATATCACCCATAGATAGATGGAAAGACAGAAAGAGTAAACCAAATTGTTGAGGACAGGCTCCAAATGTATGTCATGAACAATCCCACAAAGTGGTAGGCTTACCTACACCTCACAGAGTTTGCATATAATAATGCTTATCGGAATTCCACCAAGGTGAGTCCCTTTGAGGTACTCTATGGACAGAATTGTAGAAAACCAGTTACTTGGGATAACCTGGTGGATCAGATCATGTTGGGACCTGATTTTTTGATGGAATTGGAATAGTTGGTTACCAAGGTCTAGGTAAACCTTAAATAAGCAGGACCTCCAGAAAAGTTATGCAAATCGAAAAGAAAAGATGGGGACTTTCAAATAGGTGATCATGCTTACTTGAAAGTAAAATCCAAATGAATCTTGTTGAGCTTGGGTAGGTGTGGTAAGTTAGCACCTAGATTTTGTGGACCTTTCGAAATACTGGCCAAGAAAGGGCCAGTGGCTTATGAACTAGCATTTCCCATGCATGTAAGTGTCCACAATGTTTTCCATGCATCTTTGTTAAATAAATATGTTTATGATACTAAAGATGTTGTTGATTGGTCCCTATTACAGGTGGAACTTGAAGGGGAGTTTTCCCCTGAGCCTACTCATATACTGGACAAGAGAGAGGTGCAGCTTCAGAAATGTGTCGTGGTCCAATTGAAAGTGCAGTGGAAGCACTTTGAGGTTGATGAGGATACTTGGGAGAACAAGGCCACCATGAGAAAGGATTACCCTTCCTTGTTTCATGATATCGTTCTGAGTCCCTAGAACACCAGGGATGGTGTTGTTCTAAGAGGGGAGGGATGTAATATCCCAAATTTTGGACCTAACACTTATAGGCATGTGCCTATTGATTATGATGATTATCTTGATGTTTTATTTTTATATTGGGTCGAAGACCCCACTTCATATGAACATGATGATTTTTTATATATATTGGGTGTAAGCAAATTATTGATGATATATGTATATGTTGTTTGTGTTGGGCATGGACCCTGAAGCAGATGATTAATGAGATGTTTTGTGTTGAGCGAGGAGCTCTGGATAACTTGAGTAATTAATGATTTATGTTGAGCAAGAATCTCTAGAGCACATGAGTACTTAACTTTGTGTTGAGCACGAAGCTCTGGAACACATGAAACAATAATTGGATGTGTTGGGCATAAGCCCTAGAGCCTTCCGTGTTTATGTTGAGCACAAGCTCTGGAGCATCATACAAATACATCCTAGTACTAGTGTTGAGCGAGGAGCTCTAGAATTGCACTGAATTGTAACTCCCTGTTAAAGCATTGAGTATGGGATCTGGTAAGCGCTAGGGATTTCTGACAAGAATTTAATAACTTCCAAGTGAAAACGACTCAAGAAAAATATTGATCTCATCATACTTATTTATAAGTGACTAAATGAAATTTCAAATTTTTGTATTCTCATCAAAATACTGAAGAGCTACTACATTATATGAAGGAAATCCAACATGCAAAGATTTTTAGAGTTTCCTAGCCTAGTAGACCTAAACCATCTACCTACTTGACCTTAATGAAGAAGTGTCATTAAGTATAGGGATCATGGTATATGATGCCCAAAGACAAATCTTAACAAAGTGTTATATTATTATATACTTTATTCATGGTATCTATAAACAATTAAATATATTAATAATATAAATAAATGAAAGAAATAAGAGAATCTCCATCAATTATTATTTATTATTAAAGATTAATAAATAGTATAATGTCTATGAAAGTCCAACTAGGAACTAGAAGAAAGTTACTAAGTTAAAATATTGATAAATACGCAATGTAATTGAAAATGGCTAAATCAACTAACCAAGGTTTCTTGATTTAACTGTCCCTTTGAGTGAAAAGTCTATATATAAAGACTCAAGCCAAAAAAAGGCTTAAGGTTCTGATCTATCATTAGAGAAGTCATTTTCTTCATGTTTTCTCTCAAGTAAATTCTTGAAGAAACGTTTTCATGGAAGGAAAAAGGAGAACTAATCCAGATATGATACACTAGATAGAAACCTTACATTAGGAGCTCTAAGCTACTTGCATATTGGATTCCAGCTCATGGGGATCCGGATTAAAATCGGGAATGGTTCCGGGTCATGGTTGGGAGGAACGTGGTAGTTCCCAAGTGATTTGGTCATCAAAACAAGAGGTCAGATCTGTCTTAAATTGTTAATGCTGGTTATTTAAAAGTGTGCAGGTTCAGCCATTAAAGGAGCTTCAAAAAATTACACGTATGGATTCTTAGTATGTCAAGTTCATTTCTAGCATAAATGCTGGTTGCTTATGGAAAGGTTCATTACATATTTCTAACCCTAAAAATAATTTTTCTCTCTATATCTTATAGGGTTTATATTTCCTAAATTGTAACCCTAGGATGCAAATGATAACTCATGGTGTATTCCCTTTGTGCAAATAAGTTAGTTTCTATATTTGTCTTCACTACTTAAATTAGGTTTAATGAAAACTAGGTTTGTTTTAGATTAGCATATAGTTGTATTGGGTACCTTGCTTACTTTACTGATATATTTCATTTGTTAGTAGAGACATGTTTAGATTAAAATAGATTAATCTCAAAAAAGGATTTAAATAAATAAATATGCAAACTAGAGAAACTAAGGTACTACTTATAAACTAAACTAATATATATATAAACAGATGAAGTCATCATACATAAACAAATATGAAAGCTATATCTACATGTAATTCCAAGATAAATAAACCATTAAGACCTTTCAAGGTCTGTCTCATTAACTATAAAGAAAATAGAAACATGATTCCATTAATTAAAAACATCATAATTAAAATGAACAAGAATGTCGTGACCATCCTTTTGGTCCAAATATTCACATCTCTGTTCACATCTAAATCTACATTCCTAGCAACAAAAGTGAATAACATTATAATTACATATAACTTCACCAAGTAAAACATTTAAAATAATTAAAGAATTCTGCCATTTTAAACAGAGTTCATGATACGAACCTGTGTGTTCACAAACCCAAGTCACAGGCCACTATAAACAACCATCTCATAAAGTTCCTAAACATTAAACAAAATTACGTAACTCATCAACCATTCCATATAATGAATTAAACAATACATCATACAAAGGAATCGTATCATGTATTAAACTATATCAAAATCATATTATGAACCCAAGTGTTACAAATAGGGACATGAATCGAATCCTACAGGCATACAAGCCCAACCCTCATTCAAACAAAATATAACCTATTACAATTATCCATGCACAGGATTCAAACCCTGTGGCTATCAATTCACCAAGGCTATGCTATACAACAAGCATGCGGGCTACATTCTTATAAACAACACTATTACAATAATCAAACCATTATGCTACAATGTGGTCGTAAGACCCTGGTTCTGCCCAATGCTGTAAGCACAGCCTTTTCCTTCACCATCTTATATTACATAGGGTCCATTCAAAAGTCCAATCACAGCGATGAAGGCCATACTGGGCTTGCAACCCCTGGCTTATACATAATCCACATTATAAATGAAACCCATGAAATCATAACAGTAATCAACCATTTAAAACCATGCTCAGCATTCACCCAAGCCACGGCATGGAAAATGAAAATGCACAATATGGTTATAATTAGCAAACTAAATCTATTAATGATTTCACACCAACTCTAATCAACAAAATACAAACAGTAACGAAACACATTAGAGTTATCCTAGCCATTAAGGAGAAGGCTTAAGCCACACACAGCTTGGTATTCAACCCATGTTGTTAACCTTTCAATGAAATATAAATAATCCACACATAGACCTCAACGAAGGCGTATTCTTGTTCATAAAACCCTGAAAATAAACCATTAACGGAGCATACATTTCCATACACACACAATAAGCAAAATAACCATGGCCATCTTATAAAACACAGGGTATTTACATTGCACAGTATTTCCATCATCGCACTCTTTCCACACAGTCACCATTAAAAGAAAAAACAAAGTCCACACAGGCATGCCAATGGGATATGGCACCATTGCAAGCAATGGTGCAGCCCATGGCTCAAAAGTCAAAATCCATATACAATTTACATAACCCAAAAGTTAATTACACAGAGCAATGAGAAACGCGAGTTTTCTCCATGACCAAAACCCACAACATTAAATTAAAAAACCAAGTTTGTGCATTACAAAGCCCAAAGGAAAATTAAAACCCCACAGAGAACCCCAACATCTGACAAAGAAACACAACGCAAACAGGCTGAGAGACAACAAGCGCAAGCTTGTTGGCAAGGCTTACCTTGCATTTTGCTCACAGTCGAAACCACGACAGAGCTGGAGTCAAGCTGCTTTGCACCATTCCATCAGCACCTGCAAACAAACAACTAAACCTTGCATAAGAAGTATGGAAATGATCAAGCTTCAAAGCAACACGATTTCGCAAGCACAAAAACTCCAAAGCAAAGCTCACCTTCTAGGTCTGAAGGTCACCACCATAACCCCTATGCTGAGAAGAAAAAACCCCAAATGACAAACGAAATGACCAAACCATCGTGTTCCAAGCCTAAGGGAGGGTTGCCAGAAAAACCAAGGTGCATTAATGGAACCAGCTAGTACCCACCTTCAAAGCCATAAACCCACCTTGTCATAGTTACAATCATTTCCAAAACAATAGTCTCCACCCACCATGCAATTGTTAAACCCCATCGTATATGGTCCAAACCATATGTTATGTCACCACCCCAAACCATATCGTAATATTAAGAGATTACAAATTTTATGTTATAGAAAGGTTTAATACATTGCGTAGTTAAGGTCAGTGCAAATTCCAAAGTATGGTATGCGCTAGTCCTAAGTCAAGCCTTAAGTCTTAAAACATAATAACTTATAAACCATAGGCTTAAAGCCTTAACTTAATACAATGAAAATGAGCCCTAATCTTATGCTTTGTGAACATGGCATATGTAATATGCCATGTTAAACATTTGACCCTCATAAAAATCAAAGGTCCGTCCTTAAGACAAGATACTAACCTGCAGTACGAGATACATAGGAAATGTTAATAGATTTAATAAAATAAACATAGAATGAAGTTAATACTAATATGTAAAACGATGAATCCGCGAGATGTAGAACAGTTGGTGGCAGGGTATGGTTAAGAGGCCCCCTAAGCTAGAATGTCGTCAGTTCTAATCCCATCGGATACCAAAAAATCCAACCATGTTAAGGGTTGGTGCGGTCCAGGCCAGGTGCGATCCTCGGGTGATTTTGATAGCTTAGATGCCCCTGGTTCGTGGTCTCTTAGCCAATGGAAACCTTTCTAGTCAGGGGGGTTCCACCACTTTGCCAACAAATATATATATATATATATATATATATGTAAAACGACGAATTACAAAACCATAATGAAGAATAAGTAATGTATAGGAAATTTAGTGATGATCACTAAATTGAAAAAAATAGTATTATACCTGGTTATAATTCTGAGTTGGTAAAGAACCAAAGTCAACCAACAGTATGTTCTTTAAGATCAATACTTTACGTACTCCTTAAACAAGACCCCGCCGCAAAGTATGAACTCCATGTGAAGTAAAATAGGTGCCTTAGTTAAGAAAACTAAGTAAGAATGCGAACAAGTAAACACCTTTATCTCTCAAACCATCATGGGAGAATGAGTCCCGCCATTCTGCCCACTTTGTTACCCTAAACAAATTTAAGTTATGAATTTATAGTTAACAAGTGCGACTATGCAGAAAGGATGAAGCATTTAATCCAGTGACGACACATAAGCGATGACGTGTATCCATGGGCTTGGTAGCAGCGTAGTAGATTATGTTATTTCTGATATTTATTTATACAATGATATAATAAATTTGGACGTTCTAAATGACCATGAGCCTGATTCAGATCATAAACCTTTAATGGTAACTCTCAACTATGCCATCCATAAAGATCCCATAGAGGATAATCCTTATAACCAAAAGAACTTGATCTTTGATAGGAATAAAAAAGATCTTTTTATAAATGAGTTAAAAATTAATTTGCTTCCTTTATCAAGTATAGACAACATTGAAGACCTTTATTATAATTTTACCACAACCCTCTCTTATTCCATTAACAAGTTCTCAATTGAAGTTTCGAGTAATAAAAGGAATAGAAAAGCCAACCCTTGGTATGATACTGATTGTAAAAATGTGAGGAGAGAGATTAAGGAAGCTCTTGATTAATCTCTTAAAATTAACAAGATAAAAAATTACAAAGCCCTTACTAAAAAGAAAAAAAGGCAGTATATTGACAAAAGGCAAGACAATCTCTTACACCTCTCTAAGACGGCCCCTAAGAAATTTTGGAGGCAGATTCTAACTAGAAAAACTAAAGATAATAATAAAATTTCTCTGCACGACTGGAATTCCTATCTTAAAAAGCTTTATGACTCCCCGAATGTCATAGACCACTTTGAAACCCTCCTCACAATGGAAGAAGTTTTCTCTTTAAAAGACATATATTTTGGGGTTAAGCGTCTGGCTAATGGAAAAGCTAAGGACATTGAAGGTTACCAGGAAAAAAACTTAAAAATTGGAGGTCCTGTCCTCATCCCTCACATCCACAAGCTTTTTGATCAAGCAGTCAAGCAAGGGTTCCCTAAACCTTGGACTTAGAGCCTCATTATCCCTATTTTTAAAGTGGGGATACAAATGACCCCTCAAATTATCGAACTATTATGATAAGCCCCCTCTTAGCCAAGTTATATGGTATTATTTTGGAAAAGAAAATCAGCATTTGGCTTGAAAGTGAAGGTAAGCAGGCTAAAGGACAAGCGGGTTTTAGAAGGCATCACTCAACAACGGACCACCTTATTACGCTTAGGATCATTATGGAGGAGTGCCGCAATGATAAATCCAATCTATTTTGCTGCTTTGTGGACTTTAGAAAGGCTTTTGATACGGTACCTAGAAATAACCTTTGGAATAGGTTAGAAGAGCTTAAGGTTCCTTTCGAGCTGAGAGCTGCTGTGATAAGGCTCTACGAGAATGTAATTGCCAAGTTTAAAAGCAATGAGGGGTGGTCGAAAGATATTAAGTGTAATATTGGAGTTAAGCAAGGTTGCCCCCTCTCCCCTACCCTTTTTGGCATTTACATTGATAAGTTAGAGGGTTGTTTAGAAGAAGCAGGTTGTGCTGGTACGATCTTAGTTGGAATAGTCATCATCCTTCTTCTTTATGCTGACGATATTGTCCTTATGGAAAGGTGTTCTTCTGATCTTGATAAGCAGCTTCGACTCCTCAAAGATTTCTGCTCTAACATGGGTATGACTATTAACAATGACAAAACAAAAGTTATGATTATCAAATCCAGGAATGATACATACGCTAATTTTATGTATGACAATAGCAACTTGGAGGAAGTGTCTTCTTACAAGTACCTAGGAATTGATATTCATCACAAGCTAAACTGGAACTATAGCATTAAGAAAAGGATTAACGGAGGGTGGAAAGCTTACTTTGGTCTTGAAAATAACTATAAAGCTGCAAACCTCATGATGTGGGATAAAAAGAAGCTCCTTTTTGAAACTCTAGTCACTCCTGTCATCTTGTATGGGTGTGAGGTTTGGGGTTGCAACATCTCTAGAGAATCCTGGAGAAAGATTAAGCAAATCCAGAAGCGTTTTATAACTTATAACCTCAAAATAAAAAACAATACACCCTATCCTATTCTCCTTATAGAAGTGGGTCTTTCCCCCATCGAGAGCCTAGCTATGACTAGACTCCTGTTATACAAGAACAAAATCAATAACACGGGAGACCATAGACTCCCTAAGATAGCTTTAAACTCCAGCCAAAAACACTTAAGGCTCAAGCGTGGGTGGTATAAGGATACCAGGTCTTGGTTAAATCAGTGGGAGATTGATGAAAATGTTGCTTTGCAGAATATTAATAACATTAAAAAAATTATTTCTTCTAAGTTTAAAGAAAAATTGTGGTATGAGAAAGATCTCGAGGCTAAAAGAAAATTAAGATACTATGAGGAGGTCATTAACCCTACTCTAGAAGATCAAAAGTATCTCTCTGTTTTGATCAGTACTAAGAAAAAAATTAACATAACTAAGATAAGAACGAACTCGCATGAGATCCATAGTTAAACTGGTCGTTGGACAGTCCCTAAAACACCATGGGTAGAAAGGATCTGCCACCTTTGTGAGAGTAAGAACATTGAAGATGAAAATCACTTCCTCTTAGAGTGCCCTGCGTACACCCACATTAGATCCCAGTTTCATAATTTTTGTTGCAATAATGACTTTCCTAGCCTTTTAGCCTGTCAAAATTATAATAAGCTCGGAACGCTTCTTTCCAAGCTCTTTGAGCATAGAAATTTAACTTTAAAGCAAACTAATTAATTCTCTTCTTTAGGTCCGATAGACCAAAGTTTGGTCTTAGGGGATGTTAACCATCATCATCATCATCATAATACTAAGCAGTAAACAACAGTACGACATCGTAAGTCAAATAAATTAAAAATAATGACTGAAAGTAAAATTCAGAACGTAAGAATATCTTATGAATAAACAGTGGTACATGAAGTGTACGATATAGTTCTGCAAGTGAATCACGGGGACTTCACTTAGTGAACCTTTTACATAGCACGTGCGATCGTGGGATATTAAAGAATACCCTTAATTTCAAGAGATATTGACCCAAACTTTTTTTGTTAAAACCCCCTCCTAATACTTAAAACCTACTCCCCACCCCTTTTTGTACCTCAATCCTTATAACCCACCCTACCCATCCCCACCTTAAACCCCTCATCCCCCCAATACTTACAATATATTGGTTCAATTTTTTATAATTTTAAAACCCACAATATGAACTAACGTGATAGGATATTGGTCAACAAGTGAATCCCCCATGAAGTGAATAATGTTCTGTCTAGGTAGCTTTTACTAGCCTATATTTTTTTTTTGATTTTTGGGGACATTACACTTCACTTCAATGCTTTTTGTTCATTTAAAATAATGTAGCCATTGTATTATGATTTTTCTTAATAGAAAACTTGAACCTCCACAATTTTTCAAAGCTAGTCAACTATTTGATTGCTGATCAATTTGATTTTTTTTATTAAAAAAAAATAGAAAATTAATAAATTAATACTTATGTAATATCTTTCAACTATTTTCTTTTCTATTTTGTTGAAAAGTTCTTCTATTAACATTTTAAAACTTTTTGAGTTTTTCCATTGCCATACCTTATCATTATCTTTAATCCATAAGTCTCCCCTTCATATTTATATGGCAAACATAATTTAAGATAAGAATTTGTTACTACCTATAATCGTTATTTCAAGTTGAGTTATGTCATTATTTTCTAGAAATGTTACTCTTCCAACATCTTATATTCTCTTCTTCTGTAGTTCATAAAGTCTTCCTAAGGTATGAGTCCATGTTAAACTCATAACATTTAAGTATGCCATAAATGTAACCAATTTTTTTCAAATTATAAACTTTTTAATAGGTGAAACATTTGAAAAAAAAAATCAATTCAATATTGGGGGTAATCAGTTTTTTGAGGTTTTGGTTCATCCATATTTTGGAATCTATATTATGAATGGTTTACATGTTTTTTTATGTAGTAAAATATTCACACAATTTGTTTGGTTGATCGCATCCTCTAACCCATTTTAGTGTGTGGGTTAAAGCTTCCATTTAGTTTTAAGGTTTGTTTAATGTTTATGTTATTGTTGTTAATAAAGATACAAGTATCAACATAAATCCTGTTCTGTAATTTACAGTGTATATATGTTTAAGAGTTTGTATTTTGTATATTGTGTTTGAGTTGATAAATATGAGTTTCTGATTCAGATTAACCTAAAAAAATCCATATATTAATATTTTTTTTTTGGAAAACCTTAAACATTAGACCAACTCTCTATAAATACAAGATGTTTTACAAATTTTAGAATATAAAAAGTTTTATATCCATATTATGAGCATAGAAAACTTCTCTGTAAATATTCTTCCAATCAATGCTATAAGAATTAAGTAAATAGAAAGAGGACAATTTTCTAATTTAAATAATTATGAACGATAATGTCCACTATAAAATATATATGTACTTTATGATATATTTTATATAAATAGTAGATAGGGTATATGTTGTGTTTTGTATCATAGTAGCTGCACTAGTGGCATTAATCCAAACATAAAGACCCGTACAATAATACAGTTTGGTGTTTGGAAAGATACGATGTAGGGGTTACCATTACTTTGGACTATATGATCCGTATGTCACATGTTTGATTTTCACATTGGTGCATATATATATATGTGTGTGTGTGTGCGCGTTTAATTTAAAATATATTAAATTCGTTAATAGGCTTGTTAGGTGATGCATTTTATGAGTTTTTGATTTAACTTCACAGTGCGCTTCATTTGTTTGGATATCTTGTTTACGAATTATGGAATTTCATCAAAATATTGGGTTTACCATTGTTAACTATTTGCAACATCTTTGTTCATACAGTGGCATCTTTCATAATAATTTACATTTTTGTTCATACAGTGGCATCTTTCATAATAATTTATAAATAAAAATATAGCTATATTTTGAGTTAATGCCTAAATATCAATCCATGGCTACAAGCTTAATACCTTCCAGTTAGAAGCTTTCATTATTCATAAGGAATTTCAATGAAAAAAGGGCATTGTTTCAACATAAATTTATTTTACACATGATCACAAATATAAATCCATATCTTTAGAGGTATGCAGCAACTGTTTAAATACTACTTTTTTCATTCTACAATAAGGATTTTGATTAAACAGAAGTCTTTGATTCAAGTGCATGTTTATATTGATAAATTGATTTTGAGCTAAATCACAAATATAATTTTATCAATTGGGAGTTTTCCAACTGAAAAAATAAAAATAAAAATTATGACAAAAGAATTTGAAGAATGAGAGGCATTAGAATCAAACAAAGATTCATATATGGATTGTAATAATTTTATAGCCCTTTTTACTCATAGGATTAGTTATAAAAGTAATACCCTTCTAAAATAAGGTCAACCACCATGTTTATTAAATGCTTAAAAAATTACTAGGTTAGTTGATCTAGTTTTATGACAAGACGAAATGAAAAAACACACACACATATATATACACATGCATAGATATATTGCAAGAAATAACAGTGAAATATTAAACTCGGATTCTATCAAATAAATGAAACAAAACAAACTATAAATACAAGTAGCTAAATGGTGGTATTTATATATGTGAGAAGAGATGTGGTGGCTACACTCATTCATGACAAGATGATTACAAAAGGATGAAGAAAGGGTCTATTTATCGTAAGTATGAGGGAACGCACACTAAAGATCAAAACTCCTAACACTAGAAGATGAACAGTGATAAAGTTTGTGTCCCCAAGGTGGTTTGTTGAATGGTCAACTTCTCAGGGTCATAAATTTTGCATACAATCTCCATTTAGGGTGCTTGATAGTCCATTAGAAATATCTACCCGAGGTGTTCAATGGTGTATTAGACCCAACCAAAATCCTATGGAAATTATTTGGGTATTGAGAACCCCCAATAAAACATCATTTTGGGCCTCAAAATGACCCCATGAGTTTAGGACCCATAAAAAAAATAAAAAATTATTAGAAAATTTCCAACATGACAATTTGTTTTGAGCTCATCTATATCAATTTGGATCAGCCCTTCCCCCTTGGGAAGTAATGGTCTCCATTGCATCGAGTGCACCCATCAAATGGGGAAACTTATGTTGAACTTGACTCCTTGTAAGCAAGTTGCCTTGGTGGAGTAGCTAGATTTCTTTGACAACCCGATATAGTTCTATATTGTGCTAGAGAGTTCCCTTAACCTATATGTCCATGGTCTCATCTATAGTTTCCCATTCCTTCTAGTCAGGGTTGAGCTCTTTAGGTGTTAAATACTATACCAGCTCTGATGTGTCTAACAATGGTGGAATATATGAGTGATGGAGGTCTTCATTAAATATTGGGTGCAACCCAAGGAATGGAGGAATGCTTAATACAAAGGAATTCTCATTGACTACCTTGATCATAGTATATGTCCCATATCAAAGTGGATGAATCTTGTGATGGGTTATTGTAATCCTCTCTTTCTATAAATGTAATCAAACCTTACCACCCACCTAAAACTTGTGTGGAACCTTATGCATGTAATATCCCCGTTTTTACCCCTATACTTTTGTAAATGAAAACATACTAGTGTTCCAATTCTTGGCAAGGATATCAAGGTCAAATCCCTGTTAGTAAATGTCGTAATTATGGTTGTAAATTCCTAAGTTGTATTATAAATTTCTAGACTTAGGAAACTGAAGGATTGACACAACTAAACAAAGGGGGCATGAATCCACTAGGGGGACATATTGAATTGATACGTAGTGATTAATTAGATGACTGGTGTCATCTTAGACCCACAAGCAATTACAGAAAAGTGAATTGTGATGTTCACTAAATGTGGACTTAATTTTATAAGTGTCGTTAATGATTAGTCCTACTTAGGGACACCGAAGAAACTACTAGTCGACACAAGGAATTAACAAGATCAGATGACCTATCTATTAGGATAGGACTTATTAATGTTACGGGATATTAACTAAAACTAAGTAATCTTTTGAATATCATTGATATCCTAGTCCCAACTAAGGATGACAGGAATTATTGTTAAGTTCCTATGTTAAAAGAGGCTATGTATAAAAATTAGTTTATTAATGGATATAAATATTTTATTATGTGTCACAACAAGCTATTAATAGCTACCTTCATTAGTTACAAATACTTACAGAAATCGGATGAGAAAGTTGTCCTATAGATATATAAATTAATTAATTGTTTGTGTGTATGTGCGTGCGCAAACGTGCTTTATATAAGTATAAAAAGGTGATATAATTTAAAGACAAAAGAAAAAGCTTTAATTACTTAAAACTTAAAAAATATTTTAAAATCCTAGAAAAATCCAAGAAAGCACATATGCTTTAAAAGCTTTTTATAAAATTTATTACTATTCTATTTAAAAGCATAGATGCTTTGAAAATACCTTCAAATCTATTTTAAAGATACGAAAGGCGCTTTCCTTATGTAAAAGTTAGGGTTTTGATACTTTTGAAGCTAAGTGCTTTAAAGGAAAAAAGGGGACACTCCTCTTTAACGCCGTGTTTCGATTGTTTGCTTGGGAATTCTTGATCATGATTTTTATGATTGGTTCTAAAAAAGAGGAGAGGGTTCCTCTTTCGAGGAGGTGACATTTCTCTGATCCTTCTGTTTATGCATAAGTTTTATTTTCTTATGAGAGCCCATATCCTCTTGGGAGTGCATCTCTTTTGTGACTGGAATTGTTTAATATATACCGCATGTGTTTCTTTCCTAGGAAAAGGAGTGCATCTCCCATAGGAGAGTGCAAGTATTGATTGCTTGAATTCTTTCATAAATATATGGCGATGCTTTCCAAAGGAGGGAGAGGGTGTAACCTTTGAGGTGCATATCACAGACCTCGTGGAGAGGCTCAAAAGTTTTCCTTCCACGGGCCCTTGCGGCACTGCCCAAAAGCCACGATTACATGACCAATTAGGGGAGTTCTACTACAAACTATGCCTAACCTATGAAAATCCTAACACTCATCTCTATACTTATCCATTTTTGCAACTATGCACTCCTAACAATATAAAAATCCAAATACAGTACATTAATTAAATAGTTAATATATTGATATGGTTACTTGACAATGAGGCACTATTTGTTTATAGTTTGAGTTATGATCCTCCATGTATATGAACAATGTGGTAATGGTATTACCTTGATATAACATTTACTAATATATATATGTGTGTGTGTGTGTGTGTGTGTGTGTGTGTGTGTGTGTGTGTTGGAAAGGGGTTAGAGTGCGTAAAGTGTGCTTCCTCCATAGAAAAGAAGGACGTCGACCGAAAGAAGAGTCAACTACAATGACAGCAGAAACCGACAAGTTAGGGAGTTTTCATTGAGTTAGTTAGTGATTGGACAAGTGGACAATTTTCTAACAGCGTAATAAGACTATAAATAGTGTTAGGATGGTAAGTGAAAATGATCATTAGTGGAGGGAGCATCATTCAGCTTCAGTTGAAATGATTTGTCGATCTATCAATGTATTTGTTGATCTATCTTTTGGGAATGAATTGATCAATCTATTATGCATATTTCATATATCTATGGATTTGTCTCTTCTACTTTTTCTTTTGGTGTGGCATTAATCGACTAAGGAATGTTCGATCTTTTATGATGTTGATTGGAAATTTGGTTATGATGTTTTATCTCTGTTAGAATGTTTTCTGTGAACTTTGCGGTCAATGAGTGATGTTTTCCTATTTTTCTCGTGAATTATATGAATTCTTCCGGTACTTAGTGATTTCATATATGTTTATGTAATTTTCAATCTAAGTCTAGTTTAGTATGATTAAAAATGCTGATGAGTAGAGTTGGTTAATCACATAGTTACAAACCTATATTTAGGGTTGATGTTGTAAGAAAGTAGAGATAATGTGAAGTCCTCTTCCTACTGTAGAAACATGGTTCTTGCAGCTCTCCCTCAGACATCTCAGGTGAGACTATTCCTTCCTTGCAAGCGTTGCTAGAAAGGATTAAAACTTTTTGGGTCAATGTTTAGAGAGTTTATGTCGGTATTTGTTGACAACAGTGCGAAGTGAGCCCTTGTTGACAGATATGTGTCAACTAATGGTTTCGCTATCGAGACCTTAGTGTGAAGAAGAAGAGGACATATTGTGAAATCCAACAAATCCATAAATTCAGGACTACTTTGTTAACAATGCCTGAGGGTTTGCAAAAGAAGAGAACCAAAACACGAGGTTGACAATAGAATACTGGTTGGGAATATATATCTATTCTGATCTTCAGGAGATATTATTTGCTGAATTTCTTATAGTAGTATGAATGGTTGGCGCAAATTACTTTCTAGAAGAATAATTTCCAAGGAGGCGAGCCTGATCATTGGACTTTAGAACTAATCAAACAACTATGGAAGTGAACAACAAAGCTTCAAGTGTTGTCGAGGTGTAGATAGACAACATTTTGGAAGGGTATATTATCGAGTTTACGGTCGACACAATCAAAACTTACAGCGACACCGAAAGGGATTTTTCTAAGGGACCAAGAAGGAGATTCCTATTGTCACTAGAGTCGTGTATTAAGATGCTTATTTCTAAAAAATCAATACTAAAGATGAATTCTGACGAGTAAATACTCGATGTGAATAGGATATGGGTACTGTGAATTTGAGGGTTGGATGGAATGATATGGGGTAGATGAATGGGAGTCATGAAGAGACTGTGAGATAAACCGCAAAAGAGTGTGTTCACCCGCAAATTGGGGAGAGGTTTCAGAAAGAAAAGACAAGGAGGACTGAGGAGAGTCCTGGTGTGACCGGAATGGAAAACTATAGAAGGGACCACAAGGGACTAGGAGACCCTAAAATGATGAAGGAAATAACCAGGCTACACTTGAACATGAAGGACCAACCCAAAGCTATCATGTACTTAGAACCCTGTGAACCACGCCAAACTTAGGAGGAAGAAACATGAGTTCTTTGTAGGGTTGTCCTGCATGTTAGCAAAGTGGTAATAGTAGCGAATCAACAAGCACTAATAGGAGACCCATAATGGAGGGTGACGACGTAAATCTACCCTTATGTCAGGGTAATGGGACTGAGGATCCCGAGTAGTATTGGCTCTTATGTGAAGCGGTATGGATAGTGAAATAGGTGAAAGATGAAGATATAAACAAAGGAAAATTTGTGATGACTGTTCAGGGTCACGTGCTGGACTGGTATATGAAATTTGTGCAAGTACCGACAGGGAATCCTAGAATACCATCGTGCAAATCAGGATGGGACTGATCTAGGAATTCAAGAAACCAAAATCATATTTAGAGTATATTACCGAAATGAAGGAAATAAATAAATTCCCCAATGAGTCAGTATGGGACTTCAATCAATGATTCAAAACTTTAATGGCCAAGGTTAGCTTCAGTATGAGTGATGTAAAACATAAATAATGGTTCATTGTCTCCTTGGTACCTTATATTGACATGCCACTAATGCAACAGAAGATCACTTCTTAGGCAGAAGCTCTAGAAATTGCAATGAATATGGAGGTTTCACATATTAGTGAATTAGGGATTGGCATCAGCCAGATCCAGACACAATTGACGAACCTTACTATCCAATTGCAAGATATTAAGATTGGGAAAGAGATTTGTGAATAAGTATGGTGCAGTTGATGTCGATGGGAATGACATCACAAGGATCGATGACCTAACTTCCATGAATACTTACAGTTTGGGGCTCCAAACCCACCAATCCAATGAGGACTTCCAAGGTGTCGAATTTCTTAGAAAAGAAGGAAATCATTTAGAAGAATGCATGTACTTACAGAAGACCGTGTTGAAACTGCATAGTCTTTTTGACAATTTTTTTTGATCTGTTGGTCATGAAGAAAATGACTCTAGAGATTATGATTTTCTCTAAGAAAGAACGATGGATACACACTTTATGAAGGGGGAGGAGAAACAACTAGGGGAAAAAATCCACAACAACTACAGTACAATCATCCACAATAACCGTAGTATAATCATCCACAACCACAGTATACTCAACAACAACCATAGTATGGTCAGTCACCGTATAATCAACAGAAACCATAGCATGACCCATCGCAACAAAAAATTAATAAGCCATAGTATAACAAACAGTCGTACCAATATTAAGGAGGATTTTGCAGAGGACATAATGGAGGCTTTGGTCATGGAGGAACTGTGGGTTAAGGTCGTGGACCAATTACATGCTATAATTGCGAAGTAGTGGGACATTATCAACATGACTATCTGAATCTAGTATCCCAATGTACTTGTTGTAGCACATCATACCACACTCTCAAGGAATTCCTACAACTAATCATGAAATGCCAAGATAAGAACCCACTGCAACCACAACCAAACCAGACTACAAATTAGACTCAGAATCAAAATCAAAATCAGGGTCCAACTATAGGGAATATATCAGTAGAGCTAAGGACTCGACCACTACAGGTTGGCGTGGTAACGCAAGGAGGGTATACAACTAGAGATGGCAGACTAAGTCCAAATATCTGATCCGCAGCTCAAACAAAAGTTCAATTTGATTTAGAAACTGAGAAAGAAACCTTATTTGAATCGAAAGACACCTTCGACAAAAACAATGGTAGGCTACCTCTCTACGAGATACCGTCGATTTTTTATCCAACGAATTTGTAGAGATAAAAAAGAAAGGTAAGTTCTCTACAATTTTTTTTTTGGAAATTTCTCTAATGTTAGGAAAAGATCAAGATGCATTAGCAGATATAAGAAGTTTCATATATCAACCGGAAGAAGGGAAACATGATTACCTATTTAATTCACTCCTTAAAAAGAAAAAGAGTAAATAAATGTGTATGAATTTCCAAATAGGAAAATATGATGGAGATTCAGTTATTTTGGATTGAGTATGAGATGTGAATATCCTAACCAAGAAAACATGGGAAAGGACGGGGAAGCCACAACTAGTTTGGTCCCATGTACAACTTTGTCTGGTGAATTGGTCAAGTACCTCATCTATCAATTGAAGGAGAAGGACTAAAAACGTATGCCGACTTTAACATTATTTAAACAGTCGACGGCACTACACCATGACTTGTTCTATTGGTAATCGAGTGGGAAATGGAAACTTTAGCTGTCATCAATTTCACGAAAAGAACTATGACATTTGAGAATCATGACACAAGGATCATTTCCCCATTAGATCCCCGTGAAGGACAACGATATGTGGAGCCAATAAAAGTCGAATTCATGGGAGGTTGGGATAATGCCTACAATATCTCTAACGATTACATCAACCACATTGTTGATGGAGATTTGGGATGGAGGAGTATCAGTTCAACATCTTCGGACTTCGAGGACATATTAGAAAATTGGCAGAACCTATTGCACGGAGTATCAATTAGAAAATGCACACGAATTACTCAGTTGCTAAGATGGGTAGCGACATAACTATTGGATCTTTCGACGTATGAAGGACTAGTCGAACTGACCATTTTCATTAACAAGTTTGAAGACATAGTATCCACACCACAATGGTTGTTGGGATTGGAGCAAGCATTGAAAGCCACTTCGATGACATGGTTGGATACGCACAAAATGTCAATAACAAACTAGAAAATATGTCACCAACTGATGGAGGTTGAATTTAGGGAAGTGGAGCACTACCAAGGAAATAAATATGATGGAATGAATGATCCAAACTATCATATGATAACATGCCAAGCGACATGGAAGCTAAGGTCGAAGGAGGAATTGATTTACATGCTCATCCATACACTTGACGTAATACCACATAGATGGTATGTTTCTACAGAGATACAAAGGGAAAAAACAACATGGGAAGAGTTGACTGTTAGTTTCAGCCATACCTTCAGTATCACAAATGAAAATCTATTCATTCATAGGGAATTACAAGACATTTGCGACAAGGTTTTAGAAACAAGTTCAGTTGTGTTACCGACGAAATTACAGTGGACACTAATACCACAGTCGATGCAGGAATGCTATAATGTGTCGGGAGAACTTGATAATGAGGATGATCCAAGAGCTTTCGACATTCAAAAATCATTTTTTAGATGAGACATCGAAGCACTAGAAATACCACACAAAAAATTCAAATGGCCGTTGGAGATAAGGAAGGTCAATATTGGGATAGAAGAATACCCAAAGTTTGCTAATATTGGATGTTACTGGGACAAATCAACTATGTGGACGTTCATTGACCCACTACATGAGTTCCAGAACTTATTTCCAACATTTTTTTTTTCTGAAATGAAAGGAATTTCAGGAGACTTAGTCGAAATGAAGATTCCTCTAAAGCCGGATGAAAAACCAGTAAAAAAATGACCATATAGATTGAATCCAAGTTATAAACAACATGTAAAACTTTAATTAGAATGGATGTTGGATGTAGGAATTGTCGATCATGTCGAAGAATCATAATGGATTAGCCCGATGGTTGTGCAGGATAAAAATACCATCGAAATCAAGATCTTTGTCACTTTCAGTAAATTGAATGATACAAGTCCCCACGATCAATTTCCGACACCATTTACCGACGAAGGGCTGGAAGGATTTGGAGGTCAAAAAATATATTCATTCAGGGACGTATTTTCAAGCTATTATCATATAAGGATTGTGAAGGAGGATATACACAAAACCACTTTTGTAAAGGAATGGGGGTGTTTTCAGTACAAAATCATGTCGTTTGGTTTCAATAATGCATTGTATATTTTTTCAAGGTTAGTTGTTGCTGCATTTAAATACGTTAAGGTTTTATGTTGCCCAAAATGTATCCTATTTGAAATAAAACAAAAATATTTCAAGAATATTTCATATTTTGGGCATTAATTTTTGTCTATAACCTATACCTGGAAGGACTTTAGACTATTGGAAATATATTGAAATTCTCTACAACTTTTATGTTTTGAGTTTTTTCTAATTCCTTATCGTTTGTTGGAGGCGAGCGTTTTAGAAAAACAATATCTTTTAAAATATGCTTTCTAAAAAGCATCTTTTAAAAGATGTGTTTTTACTAAAATGCCCGCCATAGAAAAATAGTACAAAATTATTTAAAAAAAATGAAAAGTTGTATCTAATTGCAAGACCTTTATAATGGTCCAAAGTTTGCCTAAATCCTAGTTATGAGCAAAACATTATGCCCAAAATATGAAATATTCTAGGAATATTTTCACTTTTTTTAAAATATGATACATTATAGAAGAGGGTATAATGTTATGACTTCATTCATAAGGTCCTTGCAGTTTATATGGATGATTGGACCACTTATGGGTTAGTATAAGACCATACCGTGAATCTTGGATTGATGTTGGAAAGGTGTCAACAACATCATATTTCGTTCAATCCGAAGAAATGTATATTATGTTCACCATTTGGAATTATCTTGCGAAAAAATGTATGAAAGGAAGATATGTTGGTCAATCCTGCCAAGATCACAGCAATCGTCGACCCATCGACACTGATGACAGTAAAACAACTGAGGGTAGCGTTGGGCCACACATGGTATTACTGAAAGTTTATAAGGGGATACGTAGGGATCACTGCACCGATGGAGAAACTATTGCAGAAGGATGCAAAGTTCGAATGGAATGAAGAGTCCCACAGGAGACTTGACATACTCAAGAAGAAAATGATCATAGGACCAATATTATCCTTTCCATATTGGACAAAGGAATTCCATGTCCATGTGGATGCTTCATCGGTAGCATTTGGAGTGACTCCAACTCCATCGAGAGAAGGATCAATCAATCATCTGATCACATTCAAGAGTAGGAAGCTATCTACTACGGACATAAATTACACGATGACAGAAAGAGAAGGATTGGAGATGGTATATGCATTGCAAACATTCCACCACTACATGTTAGGAGGACATTTCAAAATGTTTATGGATCACTCAGCTTTGAAATACTTGGTCAATACTCTTGTGGTAGCGGGGAATAGCTCTCGATGGTTTCTACTGTTTCAAGAATTTGACATTGAAATCATTGTGAAGCCTGGACGAATAAAAGACGGGCCCTACCACCTATTAAGGATAGAGTTAGGAGAAGAACAAAGCAGCATCAAGGATGGTTTACCTAATGCATAATTGTTTAAAATTGGAATGGTTGATGACCACTACGAAAAAATAGTTTATTTTTGGCGACAAGAAAATACCATGAGGATTTCACCACTAGTAAGGGGAAGCAATTAGTTATCAAAGTTGGAGACTTCCTACTTATTGCATGGAAGCTATACAAGATGGGGCCAGATGTAATTCTGTGATGATATGTTATTTTGCATGAGCAAGAGAAATTTCTAGCAGAGGCACATGATGGGATTGCAGGAGGTTACATAGTGGTCGAAGATATAAGAGAAAAAATACTCCAAGATATATTATGGTGGTCGAAGGTACATAGTGACGCTACAAATTATGCTAGAAGCTACGATGTATGTCAAAGAATGGGAAGCCATTGCAAAGGGACAAGATGTCATTAGTATCTCAGGTAACAATGCAAGCAATCGACAAGTGGGAAGTCAATTTCATTGGACCCATAAATCCTCCACGGAAAAGAACAGGGGTGTGATATATCATCGCTATGACAGACTATTTGACAATATGGGTTGGGGAAGGAATGCACAACCACAATTGTAGCAACATTTATCTTCGACAATGTGGTTACTCAATTTTCTTGTCCTAATATGTTGATGAGCAACCAAGGTAGTCATTTTGTTAATCAAGCAATCAAAGCATTGATAGAGGAATTTCATATACAACATAAGAAAAGAACCCCATACCATCCACAAGTGAATAGAATAGTTGAGGAATTCAATAAGATATTGGAAAACGCACTCATGAAGGTATGTAGCACAAGCTACGATGATTGGGATCTAAAAATACATGAAATATTATGGGCCTACAGAATGATATGTAAAAGACCGACAGGTTAAAAACCATTCAAACTTGTTTCTAAACAAGAAATGGTGATGCCAATGGAATATATTGTTTCTAGTCTACATATAGTATCAATTACGGGAATGAGGGATGAAGGAACTATCGAAGAAAGAATAATGTAACTAGTAACACTTGAAGAGGATCGTTTCATTGCCAGTTTTCATAAAAAATGTAGAAAAGGAGAAACAAAAGGATTCGCATGATCACCATGTAAAAGAAAAAACACTTTCAACACAGAGATATGGTTCTACTCTATGACAACAAGTTTTGTGAAGAACCTAGGAAATATTTAGATGTATTGGCTTGGTCCATATATTATAAAATCCATTACCGACAGAGGTGCGGTACAATTGTAGCAGTTAAATGGAGTTATGTTTCCAAAACTAATCAATGGGATTCAAATTAATCCCTATCAGGATAGCCAGGTGTGGAACCTGCGCTAAGAATGGCGATGGAAAAAAAAAATTGATGAAAGGAGGGAAATTTTTAAAAAAGGAAATGCGTTGAATGAAGGTAGAACAATGAGAAAAGATGAACTACGACATGCTTGGGACCTTGTCATTATCATACAAGGAGAGAAACAGTCAAATAAAAAATAAATGAAGTTATTTCACCATGAAGGCGATGACACAAGTGCAAAGATATGCAATTAATGACTGAGGCAAGCGTTAGATTTGTAGAATCGATGGAGGATCAGGGAGATCCATGAGGATTTAGTAATCATGATGCAAATCTGTTTAAAGAGAGGTGCACAATCTATAAATCAAACCAAGGATCCTAGTTCAATTCATTGTGTGCCTTGAGAAGAACATTTAAGGCAAAGAGAGGAAGAGAGAGATGTAAGACAAGTAAGTGCGGAGAGAGGAGTTGAAGACGCAATGGAATAGGTTAGTTCAAGCACCAACACATAGGAAGCTCCGATGGAAATGATATCCATAATCGAAGAATTGTAGGAGGTTGTCTCCAGAGGAGGAAAACCGATCAAAAATAAGATAACTGTGAATCATCCAATCACCTCAGACAGGAGAACCAAGTTAATATGAGGGTCAACAAGGAATGTTACAAAGGGAGAAGTAGATTCATCTGCTACAGTGGAAGAGGACACGAAATCTTGAAGCAAGCCACATGGTCCAACAATAGATGATACTCTTAGGTACATACCACCGAGGAAGGAATGAGCATCATTGGTTTGGGTTAGAAAATACAACAAATATAGCATTAAAATTATGACAACTCCCAAAGGTTTTCACATGATTACAATCATTGTGTGGAGGTTGTAGAAGCTCCAATATAGTGGCCACAATATCCTAGCATAGCCGAAATGCACCCCGGACATCTTTGAGGAGAGGAAACATGGTGAGAAAGGCACAATCACCAGAGCACCTACACAATGGGAATTGGGACTGCAACACTCTAGACTATTGTTAATCGTCTATATGTCGCTTTTTAGAAGGTCCACAAAAGTGAATGCATGCATGAAGCAGTTGCTTGTCTTCTTACATAGTGGCTATCTATGGTGCTGAACAAAGGTACCAATCATGGTTGATTTGATATCCAAAATCGCCGGCTACTCATGTTCTTGAAGGATAATCTTCATTATTTATGCAAAACACTTAGATGAAGTTATAACTCCCTTTTTAAATCACGAGAATGAAATATGGAAATTGTAGGTGTTCCTCTTATGACAAGCTCTTAATAAGCTAGTACATGTGAAAAATGAATTTGAGAAGTATGATTGTAGAGTTTAAACTATCTTGCTTTATTAATGAACTAAAGGTGATTATATTCTATAAACAAGTGGTGATGTAACACAAATAGAGTAAAAGTACATTCCCTAGGATTGAATAGTTAAGATTATTTCATGATAAAACTTTATGTTAGTTGAATTAATGTAGTATAAGTGTTTACATTTATATAAGGACGAAAATTAGCTTTTCATATAAGTATTTGTATGTAAATTTAAAGTATGAAAATTATTGTCCTAATTTTATATCCATATTTATATACATTAGTGTAGAGTTCACTTAATATTTTAGAGAATAAGTAAAAAAGTATATACAATGACAAGTTATCTTGGACTAACGTATTGGAGTGATAATTTGGTATAAACATTTTAAACCACCTAGATATTTAGAATTATTGTTTCTTGTAGGGTTAAGTATAACTAATAGATAAAGACCTTAAGTATTGACTGTGGGTAGCAACGTATGATTGAAGAGTAAATGGTTCGTTTAATTAAATATATTCACAAAAGTGATGTTGGGAATAAGAGTAGAGGAGATAAAGAATGCTCATACCCTCTTCATTTAATAATTACTTTTAGAGATTATATGGTGTAAGAAAGTGCTTAAATTTGTGGAGGATCACAACTAATGTAAAAAATATGATTTATTGGTATGGAAGCTTACTTAGTTTGTTGGTTTGATAATTTTAGAGAAAAAAAATTATGTTCCATATTCCTCAAAGGCTAATAGTGGGTATTGGGTATTTTACAAGTATTGCCATAGTAGAGTAACAAAACTACGACCTAATGGACTCATATATATATACAGGTATGTTGTGTACTCTATGAAATATTATGTGTCTAATGCAAATTGTTTGCAGCAATTGTTTACCTTATGTTACATGCATGGCTCAAGTTTGTTAATTAGGATGTTATACTCATCATATAAAACATAGATGAGATGGTTTTTATTAATAGTCAAAACATGTGAAGGTTTTATGAGACTTGAATGTGTGATTATTAATGAGTTATAAATATGTTGTTGTAAATGATTGACATGTTTACCTCTTTGTATGACCTAAAAGTCAAGGCCACGATGCATAGAAGTAACTAATATCTTATGTTATAGAATTTCATGGAAAAACATGAGTGAACCACAATTTCCTTGTATAAGGTTTGTTGTTACACCAAAACCTGCAGATATTGATGAACATTTAAAAACATGCACAAGGCCCTATCATCAAGAATTCCTAGAGGTGTGGTGGTTATACCATGAGTTTGTACTGATACTCCAAAACCCATCCTCTGGCGTAGCTCAGGGGAATTCAACCTAAGACATATGCTATGATACCATGTAAGGTTTTTCATTACACCAAAACCTACAACTGTTGATGAATATTTGAAACCAAGGACAAGGCCATATCATCAGGAATTCCCATAGGTGCAGTAGTTATATCATGTGGTTGTACCAATACTCAAACACCCCCCTCTGGTGTAGCTATGTACAATGCTGATATGAGTGAATAGAATGCATCTATGTACAATGTTTATATGATAAATGTTTTAAATATTTAAATGCGTAATCCTGAAAATACAATGAAAATGGATGTTTTGGAGCATGAATAATTTTAAATATGCTTTAGAATAGAAAAACTTAAATTTAAATTGATAACCAAGAATATTTATTGATCCTCAAAAGCATAATGTTATGATTGGTAATGGAATGTAAATGGATTCGAGAAATGATTAGTTGAATGAACAAAACTAAAATTTGAGTTTGTAAGCTTTGTTGGATAAGCTTGAATACCCATTAAAAGTTTAATGGGTATTCAAGCTTATAATAAAGTATAGCAATGACTAAATAGAGTATATTGAAATACATTGATTTCTACAAGACTGTGTGTTGAAAAAAAAAAAATACGTTGGGATTATGCATAAGAACATTTTGTTGTTTCAAGAGATTATGTGCACTCAAAATAGGAACTTATTGTTATATTTTATGTCTTTCTTTATGTTCACAAAAGAGAATATGATGTAACTAACTTTTGGTAAGAAATTGTTAGTGAAGCATGTAGGTCCACATGGGTGCAAGCGGCTTCCCCAAGCTTAAGTAAGTGGAAAGGCATACATGCAGTAATTTTCTAAAATGAATTGGGATTCCATTATTATTTTTAAAAGATAGTAAGATGCTATCAAAATTTAATCAGATAATAGTCAATTGCATGAATGATTAATTATTCCAAATATATATTGAAAACTTATTCAAGCACTAGAAAGAAGTAAATCTAACATATCTGAGAATGTTAAGTTTGAATGGATGGCATTCTGGAATAGTTTACACATGGTTTGAAAAGATACTAAAAGTATTGATTTATGTAATTACTATTATGATGTGTATCATATTTGATGTATATTGTTGTTAATCAAGTCTTGGGGGACATAAATATACATGTTTATTTGATGTTGAGTTGGAAGGCTCTATAGCATCAAGATTATTTGGACTTGTTATGTTTGATTTGATGTGGAATTGGATGTCTATACAACATCAAGATTATTGCTATTCATTATGCTTGATTTGATGTTGAACAAGAAGGATTTAGAGCATCAAAATTATTTAAGTTCATAATGTTTCATATGATATTGAACTAGTAGGCTCCAGAGCATCAATGTTATATAGAATTGTTTTGATGCTGAATCGGTAGACTTTGGAACATCAAATACAATTAGTAATGTGATGATTGTGATATTTCATTTATTCAATATTTCTTTTTGAAGCACAGTAATTATATGTCATTATTAATGGCAATTATTTGAAGTTATTCTAGGTAATGGGCTATGGAAGTTCCAATAAGACCATAACTTAAGAAAACAGTTTGAACTTATGAAACTTGCAATAAGAAGAATAAACTAAATAAAAGTAAAGCATATTCAAATAACCAGTTATGAGCTAATCATGATGGGAAACCTGGGTTATAAGGCTCTTTAACTTTTTAGAAATATTTCAACTCTAAATAAAAAATCTAAATATTGAGAATGAAAAGGAAGAAGAGATTGGATTAAAAAAATGTGCCTAAGAAAGAGAACCTCAATTTGAATAAGACATTTTACCAGAAAGAAAGGTTGTGGAGAGTGGACACTATAGGGGGTAATGTTCCCTAACACAATGGAGGGTTTTGTTGTAGGTCCTTGAGTGCTCTGTTTTTCCATAATATATTATATGGTTAGTTCAGGAAGGAGTGTGTAAAAAGGGGTATTTTATTATTGGATTCTACATAGAGTGGGTAAAACACATTATGGATACTCCGGATTAGTAATAAAGATAGAAAACAACCTTGAACTTTGAACAAGTCTACAACATAAAAAGGGTAACATTCTTCTTTTACTGGATTATTTGGTGAAGTACTTGGTGTACTGTAAATACTTTGTGTTGAGTGTGGTTTTGAGCTCATTGGATATGAAACACTTGAGTTTGTAGAGCACCTAAATGTATTAGACTCATTATGATGTTTAAATTTGGTGTTGATATTACAAGATATTGATCACCTCAATATGCTTAGCTAGAATGACTGTTGAAGTACATGGTGTACTCCTAACACTTTATGTGCTAGTTAGTAACACTAGTTGTGTTACCACCCTAATGAGCATAGGTAGGAGATACTCCAATGAAGGTTATTATCCATGTATTGGGTGAGGTAATGTTAGTACTTGGTGTGCTAGTTGGTAACACTAGTTGTGTTACCACTTGGATTAGCACAGGGAGGAGATACACCAATGAAGGGTATCGTCCTCGTGTTGGGTGAGTTATGAATTATATGAGGAATATATGTCTTAATATTTTTATTGTAAGCATGTTATGCGTATGTTATGCTCATGTTATGCTTATGTGATGAGAGTTGAAATGATTTCTTAATGAAGAAAATACAATTGGAAATGACTAAAAATAATTGGGAAGAAGTACTACCATACAGAGGTATGGATGAGGATGGTATATATGGAAAATTTATGTTCCATGAAAATCATTTTGTGACTATTTTAACTTGGATCTTGATATATATATGTGTGTGTGTGTGTGTGTGTGTGTGTGTGTGTGTGTGTGTGTGTGTGTGTGTGTGTGTGTATACATACATACATACACACACACACACACACACACACACACACACACACACACNAGTCAATCAAACATTAAATGATGTTGTGCTAGGGTTTCACTAAAGCTCAGCTCTGATGTCATCTATGTCTCCAGTTTTATGGCTTCCCCCATCATGGATCTACCTGAGTCGATGCTGAATGATAGCTGCGCCTTCCTGGAGGATGGATTTCATAGGATTGTAGCTTCACAACCTCCCTATAAGCCTCCTCCATGCGTTTCCATATTCATGAAATGAGTTGAAGTATCGGAAGCAAAGTTGTCCTCCTTGGCGTCCAACTTCAAAGTTGTTGTTCTTCATGAAAGAGGTTCGGTAGGTCATTTCACTGGGGTTTGGACATCCCCTCGATCCATATAAATTTGGTTAAATAATAACTAGAGACCTCTAGTTTTTTTGTTTTTCTATTTGAAAAAAAGAGAAGATCGAGATTTAATTTTCAGAAATGGCCCATATCAATTCATGGGCCCAAGAGGTATGTATCTCAACAAATGGAATCTATCCTTTGAACCAGAGAAGGATATCCCCTCACATGTTCCAGTTTGGGTTAAGCTTCCATGCCTCTCTCTCTAATGTTGGGAGGATGAAGATATCAAAGCTATTGAGAACTCATTCTGGAAATACATTGATAAGTATGAGCCCAAGACACCCATGTTATCCTATGCATGGATTTGTGTAGAAGTAGATTTGTAGAAAGGTATTATAGAAGCAATAAATATTTCCATGGAAGGTTGGAATAACCTCCAAATGGTGGACTATGAACATACACCCTTCAAGTGTAAGGTATTTCATGAATACAGACATTTTGCTTAATCATGCCAAAATAAAGTCCAACAAGAAGATGGAGAATTCTAAAGAGAAGAATGGAACAAAGTTAGAAGAAAAAAAGGGGAATAAAGGAAATTCTAGTCAGGCGAATCCCTTAGCAAAACATAAAGCTTCATAGAACATATTTTAAGTCCTTTCTACAAAAGAGAATGACCAACCCAACATTAGTATGATTGAAAAGGAACGAAAACATCGAAAAAGTATTGAGGATGAGCTGGTATTAATATGAATAGGGAAAGAAATGAGATATGAACCCATACTACCACAACAAGCCTATGTTGAATTAAGGTTTAAATATTCACATAACTTTGGGGCCTGAGTAACAAGATTCATAAACAAGGCACAGATGGAAGAGACTTCAGAAATTCAAGAAGAGGAAATAGAACCCCTAATAAAAAAAGGCAGGAAACCCAATAAATTCCATAGAGAAATAGAAGCTTCCCAAGAAAAAGAAGCAGGTAAACAATCTAGTTTAGAAAACATGGTAAAGGACTTCTGAATAGAAAAACAAGCCAGAGAGCAGGTGGAAGGGAAAAATGATAGAGTATAATCATAAGCAATCAGGAAATAATTAAATTGGTCTCCTATAATTGGAGAGGTTTGGGAGGAAATCAAAATATTGAAGCAATAAAAAAAATTAAAATATTCTGACTCTATTTCCACCCTTATAATCAAGGAGACAAGAATGTAGAAAGAAGACATCTTGGTGGAAATGAAGAAAATTTGGAAGACAAGAGAAGGTAAAGTAGTAAGCGCTTAAGGAGCTTCAGGAGGTATACTAAATTGGTGGGACTCAATTTTTTACAAGTTCATCTCTGCAATAGAAAATCATCATTGGTTGTTTGTTGAGCTAGAGAGTATTGACAAGAAAGAGATGTTTTGGATCAGAAATATGTATGGGACTACAAATCATGGGTGCAAAAAAGAATTTTGGACCCAGCTGGACCAGCAAAGACATGGAAAAATGCATCTTCTATATGCTTTATTGTTGGGTATTTTAATGCTACCAATTCTTTAGAGGAAACAAAAAGGAGGCACCAAAGTTAGAGACCCCTTTGGAGAAAGATTAGAGGATATAATGAGCATTTGGAGACTTGTTTATATCAAACCAAAAAGATGCAAGTACACTTGGAGCACCAAAATTCTTGGTCCGGGTCACATTACTGCTAGTTTAGATAGAAAACGGGTAAGTTTATCCTTCCTTGAAAAACATTTTTAACTTGGATTTCAGATCCAGGTTTCTTTGATGTTGTCCTACAATTATGACATATTTTTATTCATGGTTTCCCAAGCTTCATTTTGGAGAAAAAGTTAAAAAATGTGAAAAAGGGGATTAATAATTGGCTAAAAAATCGTAACTTCAACCATGCAAAATAAAAAAGTTCCCTTGTTAAAACCCTCGAAGATATTTAAGATCAAATGAAGCACGTTCAACTAACCAATGAAATGTTGTTGAAAGAAAAAGAGGTGGACAGGAAAATCCTAGCTACTAAACGAAGGGAATAGGAAGAATTGTGCATTAAATCTAGATTCCTCTGCTTAAAAGGGGGAGATTAGAACACCAAATTCTTTCACTATCAATGCAAAGAGTGAAACGGGAAGAATACAATCAAGGAGATAACAAAAGATAACGGGGAAAAGTTAATAGAGCCCGACGAAACCAAAAGGGAGATTAAAGATAATTTTTAATATCTCTATACTAATGAGGAGGATGTCTCTCAGAAGGAAATGGATGTCCTTAATGATGAAATACCTAAATTTTTAAGGGATGATCTTAAGGCCCTTTTTCAAATTGTCTCCTTTTTCGAGGTCAGTTCTGAAGTATGGTATTTGCATCCAGACAAAGCCCCTAGGACTGATGGGTTCCCTATTGGCTTCTATTGGAGCTACTGGAATATCATAAAAAAATACCTGTTAAGAATGTTGATCTTGACTCAATCCAAAGACAAGATAGGATGTGCTACGAATTCCACCTTTCTATCTTTATTTCCTAAAGAAAATAATCCAATTTCTATTAAACGATACAGAGCAATTTCTCTATGCAACTCCTCCTACAAAATCCTCTCCAAAATCATTTCCAACAAAATAAAAAATGTCATCCCACACCTAATATCATAAAATCAAGGAGGATTTATAGCTAGAAGGCATATTTTTGACAATATACTTCTGGTGTAAGAAGTTATTCACTCAAGTCATTACCACAAAGAAGCAGGTATGGCTATTAAATTAGACCTCGCTAATGCATTTGACAGAATAAGACATGATTTCATATTTCAAGTAATGAAAAGATGTGGTTTACCTTCCAATTTCATAAGATGGATCAAATATTGCATAAGCAGTCTCTGGATAGCTCTTTTGGTCAACGATTGGCCAAGCACCTTCTTTCAAGATCAATTGGCAATACACCAAGGTTGTATGATGTCCCCTTTTCAAGATATCCTAGTGGTAGATTCTCTTAGGGAAAGACTCAATAGATTAAAAAATGAAGGAAATATCCCTAGTATGACTCTTATTAGAGGAGTCCAACCTATTAATCACGCTCAGTTTGCCGATGATACCATTCTCTTGGGTAGTTCCTTGACTAAAATAGCCAGAAGGAACAAACTTACACTTGATATCTTTCTCAAAGTATATGTACACTAGTGGAAAATGAGAGATTAGTGACCACGAGACCAAAAATTTTGGTCACTGTAGTTTTTTTCAAGGGATAAATGACCAAAATTGATAAATTTAAGTGAGCTAACTAAAAAAGACCAAGATAAATGACCACTTTTGGTCACATGATAAAAACCAACTAAAAATTACCAAGATAAATGACCAAATTTGGTCACAGGATATCTAGACTAAAAATGACCAAGATAAATGACCAAATTTGGTCACGGGACATCTAGACTAAAAATGACCACATAGCAATTGGTCATTTATTTGGTAATTTTTAGTTCACTCCGGCAATGAAAAAAATTAACAAATTTGATAATGAATTTGTTCATTTAATAAATTGTAACACTACAAATGGATTCAGAGACCCCCTTAATATATAT